>OW388301.1:51005778-51554395 GCA_936450465.1 Gibbula magus
GTGGACTAGGGAGCTTCCAACATTATTACCCTGGTCTAACCTGCCAGGTCACCTCCACACCTTACACCAGGTACCCACTTACTGCTGGGTGAAGAGATGCACATGTTGAACAAAGTCACCTACCCAAGATGACACCATACGTCTTTCTACTCATTACTCATTGTGGGCCAGGGCATCACCCTTCAGACTCACAGTTAATTCAACAATGAAATGGGTCTCCCACCCATGTGTCAATCTGCATCCATTGTTGCTGACCTTCACTGATTGCGGTCGAGAGGGCTATGCATAGGCCTCGTACCATGTTTTGACAGGACACAATAAAAAAATTGAAACAAATCGGAACCCTTGTGAAGAGGTGACATTTGTTATTGATAGACAAATAGTCAAATACCCAGACATATAAAGTGTTATGTGATTATGTTGAAGTGATAAAGGTCAAACATAGACTCAGACAGATATTAATTACTAATTCATAATTGTTCTGACAAAAGTCAGCATATGTACAATATGAGACCTTTATATCAACTAAAATTTAGTTGGACTTGATCTTGCCTTGGTATCTTTGAATGGATTCTGTATACATCAACCTGAGTAGCAGCCTTAACTTGACATTGAGATGTCTGTAAGGCTGTGCAATATTATTGCAGTACCAATATATTGCAATACAGAGTTGTGCAATACACGTATTGCAATACGATTTCCATATCGCAATTTATTGCACCAACAAATAGTAAGTCATATCTGTACATTTGCTTTGTAAAATGCACATTTACTGGCTTAACTTGTATTAAGAAAATTATTTTGAAGTGCTAGAATATGTGTTGGACTGTATTACAAATTATCTTTTTAAAGATCTGAAAGTCATTTCATCAAATGTATCATGTTTAAACAAAAGAAGTATATAAGTTGAAAGTAGAGTTCATTTAGCATGATGCAATATCTTTGGCACTAGTTAAAAATGGTTTCTAGAGAATCTTGCAATATATTGTGGTACGTATTGTAATACATTACAGTTTAGCAATATGTATCGAAATACAAAATTTGAGGCAATACACAGCCCTAGTTGTCTGTAGGTTGCTTTCATCGCTTGGTAAATTTTGGACACTTTATGTCAATTAAAATGAGTTAGTGTATAATTTGTACACTGATCAGATTTGTTTCACAGTGATTACATAGTTTTGAAGGGGGGAGGGGTCCATTAAATTTACATGTGAAATAAAAAAATGGGGGTTTTAACCCCCTGAATAAGTCACAATAGAATACTGCTATTGCAATAGTAAGTCACAATAGACTATCGCTATCACAAGATTAGGTCACAATAGACTACTGCTATCGCAAAAGTAAGTCACCATAGACTACTGCTATCGCAATAGTAAGTCACCATAGACTATCGCTATCGCAATAGTAAGTCTCCATAAACTTTCGCTATTGCAATAGTAGATCACAACAGACTATCACTATCACAAGATTAGGTCACAATAGACTACTGCTGTTGCAATAGTAAGTCACCATAGACTACTGCTATCGCAATAGTCTCTTTTAGGTTAATTGTCCCCTCTACTTTGCTAGTTACAGGCAATACTTGCATGTTTCACTGCAATGTATAGCCACAGTGGTGTTGTGGGGCTTTCTTCCTGCAACAATACAACACATCCAAGTCTCCAGTGCACAATAGCAACTGGGAATGTGAAATCGACTTTATAGGCTCTGAATTTGAATTTAACAAGATGTTTTTTATAAAGAAAGGTAGGAATGGTACGGTAGTTATGTATGCATGTATGACCAACTATTTGCACCATGCCACACTACAAGCAATGGTTCTGTCGTTGTTGCTGACATATATGAGAGTACACCTGGCTGAAATATTGCTTCTGTTAATTGACAAGAACAGGAACGCAATTGTTATTAACTGTTATCGTTCAATAAACTTTACAGAGCCAGAATTTGCGTTCGACATAATTAGTTTGTAAAGCTTTAGATGTCGCATGCCGCATTGATATTAGTAGTCAATGAAGAACTGTAAAGTAAGACAGTTTTGTATCGATCACCAACTATTATTGGAGAAAATGATTAACGAAGCTGATATCCAATGGCAGTTATTCTGTCCTTGCCTCTGAAATAGGAGAATGACTCCAGCAGGAAATATTGCTTTTGTAAATTGACAAGAACAAGATTGCAATATTTGGTATTTGTGTATTCAACCTGCCAATCTCTGCTGGCTTTGATGGAGGAAGGTGACCGAAATGATAATATTTATTCAGGAAGACTTGTAGTTAGTTGAGATGAGCCAGTGGGTTGCACATGCATATTATTGAGCTGGCCTAAAATAAGCTAGAACTAGCGTATGTTGTTTGAGATAAGTCCTAATAAAGTACTGCAAAATTCAATTCAGACATTTTAATTGATAAAATTGTGCTTTTGGACTAACTAATTTTTAAACTACTACTGCGACACTGAATTTTGGTCCAGTACCACCCATGGTTTGCTAGATGCAGCCGACGCTCACATGAATAACCATGGTCGTGTTCTGGGCTTTCTCCCTGCGATGAATATACTCCCCTCCCCTACCTATTTCTCTCGTCCTTCCCCCTGTAACCTCCCCATCCTACCTCAGGGGTTGAAATGAACTTTTCCATTGCAATAGTCATTCGGACTATTGCATTTCTAAAAGTTCTAGTCCAGACTTATTCCAGCTAGCCAAATACATCTCCATGATCATTTAAACTAGTCCTTCGGATTACCAGTTTTTACACTCTACTAGCCCAGCTTCTTTTTCACTAGCCATGTGCTAAGGAACCCTGCTACCTCCCCACCTATTTCTCGCCCCCTGTTACCAAACCTCCCCCTCCCACGTACATGGAAAGATAAGCTGTGTAGTATGGACTCCCATGGGACATGACAATAATTTGTAGTAATAGCTGATATGGTTATGGTAATTCTAGCAATACACCAGAGAGTGAACTGGCCGCCAGGAGCACTTCGACTTCATTACCTTGCAACATTGGCGGAACATCTCCACAATGGGGTGAATATGTTACGGATAACCCTTTGATGGGCAAGTTTTTCTCCATAATAGATGGAGTTTATTTTGCAAACATCAATTCATGAATGCACAAAGAATCATTTGAACTCTTGTTCAATTTTAGAATATGCCACTTATAACCCAATTTGGACAAAGTTTTTCTCCATAACATATTGAATTTATTTTGCAAATATTATGATTCATGAATGCACAAAGAATCCTTTGAACTTTTGCTGCAATTTTTGCAACATGCTCCTTATAAGAAATACCACTAATGCCCCCCGTCCACCGAACCGCGACCGATATGCGACAGAGTGCGATCGCCGCGATCAAGCCGGTCGCACTGGTCGCAGACATAAATACGAGCAATTTTGTAAAAATATGATTTTGCGGTTCCACCAAGCCGGTTATACGATCCCACTACGACCAAAAAGTGATTAATTTCATTTTTCCGGCGAGCACATTGAGACAGAGTTGAGACTGATTTGAATTGCAGTATAGATCGCATGTCGGTCTCAACATAGTCGTACTGAGATACGACTGAATTGGCGATTTTTCATGCGAGTGGTTAGGATCACCGCGACAGTTTCGGCGATCGACATACGATCGCCATACGATCGACTTACAACCACCTTGCGACTAGTGAGATTGCTTTTGCGATCGAGTGCGACCACATTACGACAGTTGCGAGTCTTGTACGACTCCAGTACGACCATTGCGACTTTTCACAAGACTGCATTAAGACATATGCGACCTCGACACAACCTTTTCACGACAGATCGGGCCCAAAGTATAAAAAGGACTGCGACCAGCTGCAATCATGGCATTCGGAGTTTGACTAGCATACAGATAAGATGGAAAATGAAATGGCCCTGGTAGTTGCTCTGGTTTCTGAAACCAGACAAGAACTGCAGTATATCGGCGACTGCACCTTAGCTATGATGAGACACCATCAACGAAGAAGAAGGCGACGTCGACGGCATGCGGTTTGGGTACGAGAGTGGCTCAACGGCAGTACTATTGAAAGCGAATTTCAATGGATGTTGACAGCTAGGTGACTGTTTCTGCGACTGACCAAAGACCGCCAGTTTTGGGTTTTTATAGCCCTTGTGCCTGTCGCAATGTCGTTCAAATCGGTCGCATTGCGCTCGCAGAAACGCTCGTCATTGGTCGCGTACTAGCGCGGGAACACTCTTGATTGGTCGCTTTAAAAGACTGATAGGAATTTGCACTCGTAGTGCGGTCGTACTGGGGTCTTGACGCGCTCGCCACTGATCGCATTATTTGATCGCCAGTGATAAATTAGCGCGAGTGCATTGAGAGTTGACACGACCTAGGTCCGAGTTCATGCGACTGACACACGACCGTACCAAGACCCCATTGAGACCGATACGAGCGCTTTACGACCGAATTTGAGAGCAAGTAATCAATTTCATCGATCGCAGAAGTTGTGCGATTTTTGAAAACGGACCATCGAACTCGCAAACCCCCCTGCGACAATATGCGACCAATAGAGAGTGAGGAAGATATTTTGTGCGAGCATGGGGATCTTCCCAAGACTCCAGTGCGGTGTCAGTGAGAGTGAGTGAGAGTGTGCACGACCGAAAGACAAAAATCGGTCGCAGTTGGGTCGTATGCTCGGTGGAATGGGGGTATTAGTTAGAACCCAATTTGGACAACGTTCTTCTCCATAATATATTGAGATTATTTTGCAACATTGTGATTCATGACAACACAAAGAATAAGTTGAAATTTGTGCTAAAATTTTACAATATGCCACTTATAACCCAATTTGGACAAGATGTTCTCCATAATATATTGAGATTATTTTGCAAACATTGTGATTCATGAATGCACAGAGAATCATTTGAATTTTTGCTCCAATTTTAGAATATGCCACTTATTACCCAATTTGGAATCAAGTTTTTCTCCATAATATAATGAGATTATTTTGAAACTAAAGTGATCATAAATGCACAAAGATTCATTTGAACAGTTGCTCCAATTTTTGCAACATGCTTCATTTGGGAGAATATTCCACTTTATAACCCAATTTGGATAAAGTTTTTCTCCATAATATTTTGTAAACATCAATTCATGAATGCACAGAGAATCCTTTGAACTTTTGCTCAAATTTTTACAACACACTTCAGTTGGTAGAATATGCCACTTACAACCTAATTTGAACAAATTCTGCATTATATATTGAGTTTATTATGCAAACATCAATTCATTATTTGAATTTTTGCTCAATGTTTTGCAACCGTTTACTATTATTGCCATTGTTACTGTTCTCCATTAAAGCTTATAATAAGGATATCAGTTCATGATAAGATGAATAATAATTCCACTTCACCTTCTGTTTCAACAGCCTACAGGAGTTTGTTATGTTAATAATAACTTAAATTTCTAAGTAAGTGTCATTACAAAGGATCAGATGTCCAAAGATGTTTGGTATAAAAGTTTCTCATTATTTAAATATCTTACGGTAGATTAACGATAGAATCAAGTTCATCAAGAATGAAATTGTTTACCGGTATGTGAAGTTTACAGCAATTTCAATATGTACACTTTTGTCAAATTGTTTTTAGTAAATAATGAAAAATATGACAAATTATTTTTTGGCACAGCTGTTTATTTATAAATGTGAATTCAATAATCTGAACTTTACCAATTGTGAATATGCAAGGAGAGTAATACACTTGTCTAGTGCAGATGTATTGATGTATTGATGTATTGATGTATTGATGTATTGATGTATTGATTTTGATATATACACAAGGGAGATGTGCAGATAACTAATATGCAATATTGTATTGCAATAAATAGGTGAAAATATTATAAGTTGATAGACAACTATTGTGCCACTTGCTTGACAACTACATTAGAATCTATGTTAAAGTGTCATCTACATAGAAAATGAAGTTGTTCTCCATAAAATTTGTCTTCATTCTTCATCACCTCAACTTCTAGATTGCCAATCCAAGAAGAGGACTGGGTCATGATAATTATGTAATAGATTGCCAATCAAAGAATAGTACTGGGTCATGATAATTATGTAATAGATTGCCAATCCAAGAAGAGTACTGGGTCATGATAATTATGTAATAGATTGCCAATCCAAGAAGAGTACTGGGTCATGAAAATTATGTAATAGATTGCCAATCCAAGAAGAGTACTGGGTCATGATAATTATGTAATAGATTGCCAATCAAAGAATAGTACTGGGTCATGATAATTATGTCATAGATTGCCAATCCAAGAAGAGTACTGGGTCATGATAATTATGTCATAGATTGCCAATCCAAGAAGAGTACTAGGTCATGATAATTATGTTATGCAGCACATTCTTCAAGCTTTGTTTTTATTTTATTTTCAAACGCAGTCTGATTAAAAGTCGGGGGCGGGATATCCCAGAGCTTAGCTTCGGTCAAGAGGTCTGGGGTTCGAATCCTGCCAGGGGCTTGGCAACTTTGTCAGTTGTAGTGAACTGTTCTATGTGCAGTAAGGTTTGGGAGCAATGCTAGAATAAATTTCAGTGCAGACCACCCATGGTTCTCTAGTTCCAGCTGGTGCTCGCAGGTTTCACCGCAATGCATAGCCACATGGCGTTGCAGGCTTTCTCCCTGCCGTAATACTAGCAGCCGCGATATAGGTGAAATACTCCTGAAAACAGCGTTAAACCTCAACTCACCTCACCTCTTGAAGGATTATTATTTTCAAGTAGTGAATGAGCGTGGAAGTCTTTGGATAACAACGTAACCATCTTAATCCCCAACTTTATTCAGTATAAAATTTTGAAAAATGAACACTGAATATCTAAAACCACCCGAACTGAACATAATGGCAGTAGCCTGAAGCATTGTCACTAATTAGGAGATAACTCGTCAAAAAACAGTGATAGGGGATTCTTGAGACGAAAAGAGATGAATAAACAAAGGGGCTATTCTAGATGACGAGTTGGATTGGGGGGGGGGGGGGGGTGGTATTAGGGCAATTCTATGAAACAAGGTCCTGGCAGGATACAAACAAAAGGAAGAAAGGGGAGGGACAGAGAAAATGGGGAGGGGGTAGATGACGAGTTGAGGAGGAGAGGAGGGAGGGGGAGATTGGGGTAATTCTATGAACAGCAAAAGGAGCAAAGAGCAAAAAGAAGTAAGGGGGAGGGGACACAGAAACTGAAGGTCAGAAATGGGTGATGGATGGAACAGGGGGTGATTAATTTTATGTGGATATTCAGGTATTGAGTATGACACGCAATAGGATAGAATGTGGGAAGGACAGGGTGTTTTGGAGAGTATCTTGTACAAACAAGGAAGGGTTGACTGCTAAAGGACACAGGGTGGATGTCTGATACAAACAAGGGTTGAAGGGATAGCCTATGCAAGAGATGGGACAATGACGTGTTGGTAGAGGTACAAGAAAGGGGATTAGAAATAGAGCAAGGGTTCAAACATGACAGAAGGTAATCCGACATCTGCTAGAAACAGGGCAGTTTTTGATCTCGTTAGTTTATTTAGGAGATTATCAAGATGTCATGTTGGGTGGTTGGAGAACAATGCTCAGCTACTACAGTCTAACACTTAGCTGTCCCTAGGGGGAATTTTGTCAGTTTCAGATATTTTGTTCAGCGGGATTGACTTACTTTCGGAAAATATTCAAAGGACATATTTTTTAGAGAAAATGTATTATTTAAGGTCCAGTCTCCTCAAAATAATGGAATGTCAATGGCTTTTTATTTTGAGTGTAGAATGTTATCTTCTTGGAATGTCAAAATGAGATAATGTTTTTCAGTAAAATGATGTTTATTGTCTGAAAATATTTGTGATCTTAATTATTTGTTTGGACTTTGAATTTGAATCTCTTTACTTTCTTTATGAAGTATTATCTGGTTTTGATTTAAACATGTTTAATTGACAGAAAGGTCAAATGGATTTGCCACAAGTGGAACACTTATTAGGCCCTTTCCAATATACATGTGATTATTTTCTCAAGATAATAAAGGTGTAACAGATATGAATGAATACATATCTTACATTTTGATCAATGTAACAAATGTTACAGTCACAATAATGCATAATAATATAATGCATAACAGTGTTGATAATTATGATTTATTAATATTGTTAGAGCACTTCTCATATATCAATTAGAAAGCTTTGAGTGACGAATTAATTTGTACACTTGTTGTTAATGGCCTATTAACTTGAGAATGTTAACAGAAAAACTTCAGTTACTAGGGCAACATGATGACATAATAACTAGCATTTACAACTAACAGAAAATAACACGAGTGTGTTGATGAAAGAGTAATCTTATCGAAAAGTGCAATGTCTCTTCAGAGCTGACAGTTTTATGTGCGGTGTAATATTGATTTAGTCGACATTTAAAGAGAACGGTGTTGCTATTTTTTGCTTTTTTGCACGTTCAGAGTTTATACATGTATTCAGGGGTTACAAATCTGTAAGTCCAAAGTCACTGATTTGCCAAATTTTGCCTTCGACTTGCCTTATAAATCACCAAAAAGTCACCGACTTGCCTCTTATTTAAACATTTTATAAGCTTAGCAAAGTAGCAAAACTTCCAGATCAAGCTCTGTGACTTAGAAATAAAATCGGCTGTAAGTCAATGACTTACCTACACCGAAAATAATTTTCAACCCCTGGACTATTGTTTACGTTTTTTCGCTTTGGTGTTTGTATATTTTGGTTGATTTCACAAAAGTTTTCAAACTTTCAGTAAGTTTTCAGACTTTCAGTAAAAATATGATAAAATATTTTTTGAGAATTGTTACTAAAATTCCTAATTTTAAGCATCATGAGAGGTTCTATCTATATTTGAATCCAAAATATACAAAACAAAAAAATCACACTTTGGAATATTTTTGAGAATTTAATTTTATAAATTTACTTGCAAGTAGGTATAGCTTCAGCCTTATCAGTTTGTAGAGAAATTAAGGAATGTGTTGTCCCTACACTGGCATATGTTTTCCAACAAAAAATTGTCTTCTAATGACGGAATGTGTTGTAGAAGAAAAGCTAACTAATAACAAATTTACTGTACATTGTATGAACACACCACGATCAAACACCTTATTAATAAACTAGTTTAAATGCAGATGCTTAAGTCATTTCCAGCTAATAATTAATATTACACAGCTTTTCTAATGAACAGAGGTTGGGTCGATTTAAATTTCTTTGAGCATGAAGACATTCAAGCTTATCCATTTCATCGAAACAAAGATGTGCAAATCATTGTTTCAGTTGAAAATGACGGAAATAACATCCCCTTGTTTATTTTGCTGAGACAGCAATTCTAAGTTATGTAATTTAAGAGAAAGAATATTTCCATATAAGACAGCAGAGTTCAGACGAGGTCTCTACCGCTTCCTCAACATCGATCTGTTGCATCGTGGGTACTCTCGGCCACTGTAAGCCGTGATGTATCGATAGAGGTAAGATATAGGAGATGCTCTTGTGATGTTAAACTCTGGTATTGTTTCTGCAGAAGTCTGAGCGGCCATCTTGAAGTGGCGGTGCTGTAGCCCAACTGTTTGGTATTCGGTCTGTTCCAGTGATTGATACTAGGCGACACCGTAGCACCGACACCGTTCTAGCAGCGCTTCTCGCTATTGATCAATATTGTATGCATTATTACTTGCGATGACTCATCCCGAAGCTTTGGTGCTACTGGGCCCTTTTTACTTCACATCTGATGCAGGTTCTTCTTACATATTCCTCAAATAGTGGACGATTTTTAAATTGATCGGAGGATTTTGAGCATTAGCATCTGTGCAAAGTGATGTCATTGATTAATTACCCAAATGTGATTTTTTTGACCTGTGAGATGAACTTTTTGTGAGGAGATGCATCGGGAGTTTGACTTTTAACATGAGGATTGTTTTTGTGTATATTTTGTGCGCTGTTCCATGACTCTGCATATACAAGTGTCTCACGGATGTTCAGTGGATTTCTGCTTTCATGGATGACTTATTTTTAATCATCAGTTAAAAATAATCTTTACCCGGATGGCAGTTTTCAGATGCAGTGAATGAAATTACTCTTCAAACTTGATGAATGACATTTTGGTAATTTAAATACCAAAATTTTAAAAACTAAAAAGACACATTATAAATAATTATGAATATGATTCATACAGAGTGATATTTGATAATTTGGACAGTTGTGCTTCGAACCATACAAATCAATTGTGTTTGGAGCTGTTGAAAGAGACAGTACCTGCGTCGATCATAGTTGAATTGTTTTTAGTTTCACAAGTGACTCATCATTGAGAAAATCCCTTGTGCCGGCAACAGAGACATACAGAGACGTACGAAATGAGCCTAAAGTACAGCGGCCTCAGATGCACATAGTTTATACGCAGTCGTCTGCAGCCTAATGCCTTGACTGTCTATCCTACTTGGGGTGTTGTATCGTAATCGGAGGGCACTGTTATATTGTAATCTCTGGGCCTGTCATTGTAATGATGCCTGTGTCATATTGTAATTGCTGGGACTTCTTCTACAGCAGGAGTGACTCATAATTGTTTTGCTTTGAAGCTGAGGGTTGTTCGAGGACACTGACAGATTCAGTTCTAATGACAGTCGTTTCTAGGACTTCTTGGAAAATGTGTTAGATATGATTGGTGTTGCCGGATGGAGGGTGATGTCTCTCGTGTGAGGTATAATTTTACAAACAAAGAAGAGGAAGAATTATTCATCTATGGAACACACCGGAGCTAACCCTGATGACCCGCCTTGCGAGGATGGTAGCAGCAAACCCACTCGTACGTTCACTGAAAATCGTAATTTTTAGTATTAACTGCATTGTTTGGGTATTTTAATGAATTCTAATTGTGATGTATTTATTAAGAGTAGTAATAAATATTTAAATAGTTATATATTATATAGATTTATTTGATGTATTTAATTATGTAAGAATTAATGATAAGTTGTATTTTGTGGATATTTGAAATTATTCTAATTTTGATGATTATCAAAATTTAAGTGAAAAGTGAAAAGTAGTTGGAGTAATTATAATAATTCTCATTGGGATGATGAAGTTTCTAATTAGTGCTTATTAACAATATTTTAAGTACTTTTTAGGTTCAAAATGTTCTAATTGTAATAGTTTAATAATTTGAGACCAGAAAGTAAAACTTGACATGCAAATTGGACAAAATGAACAATTATTATGTGCTGGTAAAAGTGTAGTTGTATTAAAACATCATAAAGAATCATATTTCATTGGAGATTGTCATATGATAATTAAAACTTTAAATGATGTTATTAAATAACTTAATGTAATGATAACAGCAAACTCCTTCTTAAAATTGTATTTATAAAGAAAAAGTTATTTGAGGTATTGAAACATATAAAAAGCCTCAACCGTTGAATATCTTCCTTCTTATGATCCACAAGAGATAAAGGTAGATTGTATCGGAGGATTTCACGGTAGTTGAAAGTATTGTATTTGAGCATTTGACGTACCATATTTCCTTGAATAGACACCGACCATTTCAAAGAATTAGACACTGGGTCTCGAATAGACACCGACCATTTAAAAAAATTAGATGCTGTGTCTCGAATAGACGCAGGTGATAAGATGAGCAAAGTTTTAAAAAAATGCTATGTATATACATTGAGGCCCCGTTTATCCACACGATTTGGTTCCAGCTAAAAATTGTCCAGATAGCGACTTGTGCGGTTAAGTGAATCAAAATTTACATAGAAATGCATAGAGAAGATTTGAAATACTACCGTGTGATTGGTCGGGTTTTCAGATATATACAGGGTCTGGGCAAACAAGGTTTGACCGTATTGTTCACATTGAATAATGAGTAAATTTTCACCAAAACAAATTCATATACAATTTTTTTAACATGCTTACATTTCTGTATTTGTTAGTCCGATGATTTATGCATAATATATTGCAAAAAAGTCATTTGATGCCAGTCTGAAGGAGGTCTGAAAATATGGACACCGGGGGCGTCTATTTAAGGAAATACGGTATTCGGAATATGGTTGAAAGCTGTCACTGAGCTGTGATATGAAAGTAGGACATTATAGTGGCAAATTATTGTAGTAGATTACAATTAGCATGCCAGGAAATGTAATTGCTGTCATATTCAGTAATTCATAGTGAGTAAAGGATTCTTGTGTAAATAAGTGATAAAATTGCATTTTTATTAAGGTTTAAAAAAAAATATTGCTGATTAGTCAGAGATGAATATATATTATATTCAATAGAACTTTTACAAATAGACTTATTTTCATAAAGGGATTCGTCCCGAAAATATGATAAGAATTTGTGCAATTGCAGATATAATAATATATATATAACAATGCTACCGTTTATTTTAAATTAATGTATGAAATGAGCCTTAAACATTAACATCCCAAGAGCATAATTTTGTAAATTTTCATGGCAAAATTTTAATTATACAAAAACTTTTGAAATTTACAACCCAGTACCAAAAGTTTCTCGGTATAGGCTCTCAGACGGCTGTTTAAAATATGTTAATATTTACTAATAATTTGAAAGATATTTGCGGAATGTTAAACTCTGACTGCTACTCTAATTACCATTCAGCGAGGATTACATCTTACAGTGAACCTGTTGTTAATCGAAGGAAATCGGTTTAAATCCTTTCACGCTATATCGTACTCTTGTGAAGTCAGTCTTGTCAAGGGCATCTCACCCGATAGGTTGCAGCAGGCTTTGAAAACATTCGCCTTCCTTTTAAAGGGGCAGTTTTTTCCACAGCTCTCATCATGCAAGGTAAATTTAGAAAGTGTTCAGTTCGGCAGTTTTTAGATCTTGCTGGTTATGTGAAGTTGGTGCCTTTTGCAGTAATGTTGGAATATTGGTTATTGGTATGAATATAAATATAAATATGGAGTATGGATGTTTAACTTCTTTATTACCGTGTATATTATGTATACATGTCATAGGCGGACCGAACATTTTCAAAAGGGGGTTTCATAGTTTTTCAGGGTTTTGCAGGTTTTATAGGTCTTGCTGTTTATGTGAAGTTAGTGTCCTTTGAAATGAATATCGGTAGTATTTGTGAATATATAAATATATAGTTTGGATGTACAGCGTATTGCAGGTTTTATAGGTCTTGCTGTTTATGTGAAGTTAGTGTCCTTTGAAATGAATATCGGTAGTATTTGTGAATATATAAATATATAGTTTGGATGTACAGCGTATTGCAGGTTTTATAGGTCTTGCTGTTTATGTGAAGTTAGTGTCCTTTGAAATGAATATCGGTAGTATTTGTGAATATATAAATATATAGTTTGGATGTACAGCGTATTGCAGGTTTTATAGGTCTTGCTGTTTATGTGAAGTTAGTGTCCTTTGAAATGAATATCGGTAGTATTTGTGAATATATAAATATATAGTTTGGATGTACAGCGTATTGCAGGTTTTATAGGTCTTGCTGTTTATGTGAAGTTAGTGTCCTTTGAAATGAATATCGGTAGTATTTGTGAATATATAAATATATAGTTTGGATGTACAGCTATTGCAGGTTTTATAGGTCTTGCTGTTTATGTGAAGTTAGTGTCCTTTGAAATGAATATCGGTAGTATTTGTGAATATATAAATATATAGTTTGGATGTACAGCGTATTGCAGGTTTTATAGGTCTTGCTGTTTATGTGAAGTTAGTGTCCTTTGAAATGAATATCGGTAGTATTTGTGAATATATAAATATATAGTTTGGATGTACAGCGTATTGCAGGTTTTATAGGTCTTGCTGTTTATGTGAAGTTAGTGTCCTTTGAAATGAATATCGGTAGTATTTGTGAATATATAAATATATAGTTTGGATGTACAGCGTATTGCAGGTTTTATAGGTCTTGCTGTTTATGTGAAGTTAGTGTCCTTTGAAATGAATATCGGTAGTATTTGTGAATATATAAATATATAGTTTGGATGTACAGCGTATTGCAGGTTTTATAGGTCTTGCTGTTTATGTGAAGTTAGTGTCCTTTGAAATGAATATCGGTAGTATTTGTGAATATATAAATATATAGTTTGGATGTACAGCGTATTGCAGGTTTTATAGGTCTTGCTGTTTATGTGAAGTTAGTGTCCTTTGAAATGAATATCGGTAGTATTTGTGAATATATAAATATATAGTTTGGATGTACAGCGTATTGCAGGTTTTATAGGTCTTGCTGTTTATGTGAAGTTAGTGTCCTTTGAAATGAATATCGGTAGTATTTGTGAATATATAAATATATAGTTTGGATGTACAGCGTATTGCAGGTTTTATAGGTCTTGCTGTTTATGTGAAGTTAGTGTCCTTTGAAATGAATATCGGTAGTATTTGTGAATATATAAATATATAGTTTGGATGTACAGCGTATTGCAGGTTTTATAGGTCTTGCTGTTTATGTGAAGTTAGTGTCCTTTGAAATGAATATCGGTAGTATTTGTGAATATATAAATATATAGTTTGGATGTACAGCGTATTGCAGGTTTTATAGGTCTTGCTGTTTATGTGAAGTTAGTGTCCTTTGAAATGAATATCGGTAGTATTTGTGAATATATAAATATATAGTTTGGATGTACAGCGTATTGCAGGTTTTATAGGTCTTGCTGTTTATGTGAAGTTAGTGTCCTTTGAAATGAATATCGGTAGTATTTGTGAATATATAAATATATAGTTTGGATGTACAGCGTATTGCAGGTTTTATAGGTCTTGCTGTTTATGTGAAGTTAGTGTCCTTTGAAATGAATATCGGTAGTATTTGTGAATATATAAATATATAGTTTGGATGTACAGCGTATTGCAGGTTTTATAGGTCTTGCTGTTTATGTGAAGTTAGTGTCCTTTGAAATGAATATCGGTAGTATTTGTGAATATATAAATATATAGTTTGGATGTACAGCGTATTGCAGGTTTTATAGGTCTTGCTGTTTATGTGAAGTTAGTGTCCTTTGAAATGAATATCGGTAGTATTTGTGAATATATAAATATATAGTTTGGATGTACAGCGTATTGCAGGTTTTATAGGTCTTGCTGTTTATGTGAAGTTAGTGTCCTTTGAAATGAATATCGGTAGTATTTGTGAATATATAAATATATAGTTTGGATGTACAGCGTATTGCAGGTTTTATAGGTCTTGCTGTTTATGTGAAGTTAGTGTCCTTTGAAATGAATATCGGTAGTATTTGTGAATATATAAATATATAGTTTGGATGTACAGCGTATTGCAGGTTTTATAGGTCTTGCTGTTTATGTGAAGTTAGTGTCCTTTGAAATGAATATCGGTAGTATTTGTGAATATATAAATATATAGTTTGGATGTACAGCGTATTGCAGGTTTTATAGGTCTTGCTGTTTATGTGAAGTTAGTGTCCTTTGAAATGAATATCGGTAGTATTTGTGAATATATAAATATATAGTTTGGATGTACAGCGTATTGCAGGTTTTATAGGTCTTGCTGTTTATGTGAAGTTAGTGTCCTTTGAAATGAATATCGGTAGTATTTGTGAATATATAAATATATAGTTTGGATGTACAGCGTATTGCAGGTTTTATAGGTCTTGCTGTTTATGTGAAGTTAGTGTCCTTTGAAATGAATATCGGTAGTATTTGTGAATATATAAATATATAGTTTGGATGTACAGCGTATTGCAGGTTTTATAGGTCTTGCTGTTTATGTGAAGTTAGTGTCCTTTGAAATGAATATCGGTAGTATTTGTGAATATATAAATATATAGTTTGGATGTACAGCATATTGCAGGATTTATAGGTCTTGCTGGTTTTGTAAATTTGGTGCCGTTGGGGTAAAAATTGCTTTGCAATGACATCTGGTTGTTGATAATTGTTATGAATATAGACATATAGTATGGCTTTACAACTTCAAGGCCAAATCAGGCCTCTTCATCAGATAATTGAAAGCACAAATGTAGCAGAGGTAAGCAGGAAATATAATAGCAGGGTAGAAATTAGCACTAGTCTGTTCGACTGTCAGATGTTTGAATTTGAAGATGAGATGATCCTTTATATGCTGAAATAGCATTAGACTAGTACTTAAGGAAATGAACTAGTCCGAATGGCGAGTTCTTTGAAAAGATTTATTTCCACCCTTGCTCTGCATCTTGTTGTTTTGAAGACATTGAACTGGTTTTGACACAGATCTCCAATTGTTCTATCATACAAGGTAAATGTAGAAATTGATAGAGTCTTGTAGTCATGTTTTTAAATTCATTTGCTTTTCTTTTTGTTCAATTGAGTTAAAGAAGTTTTGCATCCTGTTTACTAAGAGACACCTTGTCAACCTGTTTGTTAGTCAATATAAATTTAATTTAATCTGTTTTGGTAGGATAATAAATAAAAATGACAAACTGCGTGTTATACAAATCTTGTGAGACGTCCCCTGAATCAGTAACAACATTAAGACTGCAATGTAAGCAGTGTTTAATTAAGGCAGTAGGTCAAAGGTCAACGGCAAAATTTGACCAGGGCAAACACCCAACCGTTGCTTAGGAGTTTAGGAAGGAATCTCTTACTTTGCTTTAATTGCTATGGTCTTAACGAGCATCTAGTCCTTACTGAAGAAACACTTTTCTATTTTGTTGATCTTCAGGCGTGGAGAGTTTAGTTTAACCCTCTCACCTGCCAATGTAGTTAAAGGGATGGTTCTATTCAGGGTTCGAAATTAGCACTAGTCCGGTAGCCCATGGCTAGTGAAAAAGAAGCTGGGCTAGTAGATTGTAAAAACTGGTAGTCCGAAGGACTAGTTAAAATTTTAAGTGAAATGATCTTGGAGATATATTTGGCTAGCTGGAATAAGCCTGGACTAGTACTTTTAGAAATGCCGAATGGCTACCGCATTGAAAAGGTTAATTTCGACCTCTGCTATTGGGTATTTTTTATGGAAATGACATTTGAGAAGACATACCTGCTGTATGTTATAATTATTAATACATGATGTAACACAATCCAGTTGAAACAGGTTTTGGATAGTGCAGTGGTTAGCGTGTTCGGCTTTGGATCAAGAGGTCCGTTGTTCAAATCCTGCAAGAGGCACGGCAACCTTGTCTGCAGTAGAGAACTGTTCTACATGCAGTAAGGTTTGGGTGCAATGCTACACTGAATTTCAGTGCAGTACCACCCATGATTCGCTAGTTCCAGCCGTTGCTCCAGGTTTCACCACAATACATAGCCACATGGTTTTGTGGGCTTTCTCCCTGCAATAATACTAGCAGCCGCGATATGAGTGAAATCACCTCACCTCAAACAGTTCATAGATGTGTTACTAGCCACTGGAGAGTTAATTCAGGTAGAAATGTCAATGCAAGACTGGCTTGAAATGTCACAAGTTCTGGTAGACAGACGATGTGGATTTGAACTGAGTGTAAGATCCTCAGTGAGTTGTTGGTTAAATCGATCTGAGATGTCCTGGAAGATTTGAGATCATTTTGGAAACCATTTCTAGGAAGGAAAGGACTTGTCTGTTAAAATGATGAAGTTATTGCTGTTAGAGTCAAGGTTGGTTGCTGTAATTGTAGAAGTTTCAAAGGTTGTCTTTTCAAAATTTGGAAAAATGTTAAAAATTCTTTCTATCTGAATTGTATCGCATCTGTTTTTCAGATCATTTATGATAGATTGGATATTTTCTGTATGGTCATTCTGTACAAAGGAATTTTTATTAAGTTTGTTTGCTTGAATGTCAAACTAGAAGATTATGTTCTGTGTAAATAATCCTCTCAACATTGTTTTCAGTTTTAATGTCAGTCTGACATTTTGTTCTAAAAATCTTTGAAAATCCTTTTCTTTAGAAGGGCCACAGATGGTAATAGACAGATTTCAAGAAGAAAATGAAAGATCTATTTCATAACATTGACAAAACCTGTCTCAGTTGCAGGGGATTTCATTGGCCGAGTATTCGTTTTCATCTGAGCTCTTTCTGTTGGGAGAAGTTTGTCTAGCTCAGCTGTTGCCTGTGTTGTGCTTCTTGTCCATCAGACTGAATGGGAAAAAAGTGTCGAAATCTTTCAATGGTGTTTCAAGATGGATATGTTTTCAAATTTAAAGAAAAAGTTAAGATTTTAGAAATGAAAAAAAATAGAATCAATAACAAAGAAAAGTCTTTAAATTCACCTGTAGCTTATGAGGTCTTTCCATATGAAAACTGGTGAAATTGGTCTTGATCCAAGAGTAGTTTGATAGTGAAATTTGCTGTTTTTGATAAGACAGGATCAAGGAGTTTTCAAGATGGCAGGAGTTACATTGGAAAGGGTTAGGGGGTTTGAAGGGGGGTAGTTGGTTCACATGGCTACTCTTGTTATGCAAGAGTTTACTCTACATACAGTAAGGTTTGGGTACAATGCTACACTGAATTTCAGTGCAGTGCCACCCATGGTTCCCAAGTTCCAACTGCAACTTGCAGGTTTCACTGCAATACTTTCCCACAATAGTGTTTCTGGCTTTCTCCCTGCAATGATACTAGCAGCCATGATGTGAGTGAAATACTATTTAAATAGCGTTACTTCAAGTTAAGTTACTTCACCTCCAACATTTCATAGATGTGTGACTAGCCAATGGAGGGTTAATTCAGGTAGAAATTTCAATGCAAGACGCCTCATCTCACCTCAACATTTGAAACACATTTGTAATATTGTTTAGATGACCATTATGGGCGTAATTGTACAAACAGAAGTATCTGAATTTTATTTCCACGAAATACCCCAGTTGTAATGTCACTTTAAGTTGAATGGCAGATCTACTCATTGATTGATCAGTTTGTTTCATTATAAACATTGGTCCACGCTGTGTGTTCCATATGTTGCTGAAGTTCTGTAAGTTTTATTTTATGACAAGCTGGCGCCAGGAGTTTTTGTGACAACATGTGTTGTAACACTGATAGCATGTGTGAACTGACAATGGAGATCAGCATAACAGAACACAATCTATGAATCTTGAATAGATTCCCATTGGCGACATACTCCGAGAATGCAGAATTCATTGCCTGGTATAGATGTACAGTGAGACCCTTTTTATCCGCATGATTTAGAAAATTGTCCGGATAGCAAGGAGTGCGGTTAAGCAAATCAGTATTTGCATAGAAAAGATTTGAAATACTCCCATTAGGATGACCGGTTTTCGGGATATACAGAGTCTGGTTAAACGAGGTCTGACTGTATTGAGTGAGTGAGTGAGTTATTGTTTAACGCCGCTTCGGCACTGTATTGATAAGATAATGTATAGTTGTTCATAGACTTCATTTAGCAAGCTGTCTTCCAGCCGAGATGGCTGTAATTATTTTGCATTGATCCTAGTTTACATCTGTTTTGACCCCAAGGCAACTTCCCATTTAAACTCAGGAGAGCTATTATAATCTTCATTCAAACCCCAAATTAGCACAGAGGTTAGCTTGTTTGACTTCGGATCAAGAGGTCCGGGGTTCAAATCCTGACGGGTGCTCAGCAACTCTGCTGTAGAGAACTGTTCTACATGGAGTAAGGTTTGGATGCAATGTTACACTGTAATTGAGCACAGTACCACCCATGGTTTGCTATTTCCAGCTTGCAGGTTTCACCACAATACATAGCCACAATGGTGTTGCAGACTGTCTCCCTGCAATAATACTAGCCGCCATGATGTGAAAGAAAATACTCTTGAAGGTGATATTAAACTAAAAATCACCTCCCCTTCCCTCAAAACCCTTATTCCCAAAGATATTAGATAATTTAAAATCTTTTTGGTTACCTTACATATTTTCATAGGATAAGGTTAAATCCTTAAATGTTGGTTCTTGAATATTTCTTATATATCCTACCGTTAGCTAGTTGACATTCCCAGTATTCTCTTTGTTGATTGGCTGATTCCAGTATCCTGGCCACCAAGAATGGTTTGGTACTAATGAAATTAGCAGTTAAAGTATCATTGTTTCTGAAAGTTTCTGAAAGTCTGGGACCAGTTCTGTTGATATTTTTTTTCACTGATGATGGAACACTTAATAATTAATTAACACAAAAAATATAATGACAGTTGATCAGCAAAGACATTCAGATTGTTTTTATTTATATAATAATGAACTAAATTCCCGATTTATCATCATAAAATACAGCTGTCTTAGTTTCTGAAAATGAACGGCAGTGAATGTAAACATTTCCACTGCATCTATAAAAGCAAACCTCAGGAAGATCATCGAAGCACTTCTGATGGTGAATAAGCTCACGGCAGTTTTCTTAGATCTATTTCTCTAAACCCATATCAATCAGATAAGTTCGCACTTCTTTGAAATCCCAAGAGGCTGAAGTGTGCCTCGACCATTATCACGACTGAGGTCGTGTGACCCCGTAACACTCCGCACAAAACAGCCTCTTTATATGAAGAGTTCCGTTATTGATTAGCAATAATGAGGAGTCCGTAATTTCGTCTCCGAAAGCGGCTGAGTTGGGCTCAAAAGCTCACAAAGATTTATACACTTGTTTGGAAATTGGATTTTTGGCGTAATCCTCGGTTAACCCCCTTAATGCTAATTTATCTCTCCCTGTCCTCGGAGAATCAACGTTGGTAAGAAACTGGGTTTGTTGGCAAGAGATGAGTTAACGGGTTTGTTCAATAGTAATGCTGTATCAGGGAGTTGATGCTTTTGTGTGAACACGATGAACTTACTATGGAAAAGGAACCCATTTGAAAAGGTTATTTTTTAAATGGGAAGAGGTACAGGGAGTTTATTGTCAAGGAGGGAATAGTTTTCTTATTCTTCTTTAAAAATCTTTGGAATCAGATTAAAGGAGTTAATTACAAAATTCTGAACTTTTAATGTACAAATTTCTATACCTTTATATAAGGCATCATACATATATATATCGTTGTTGTATTTGTAATTTATTGAATATCTTACAGGAAATGTCATGATATATGACAGAATGTACAGCTTCTTTCACAGTTAAATTTCAGTTCCAAATTCAATCATTGATTCTTCTCTGTTAAGTTGATCTCAACTGGTTAAAAACCTATTGTTATCAATCAGCTTCAAGAAGAGATTATAGGGTCAAAGATGGAAGGCTGTAGTCATCAATATCTTTCTAAGAGAATACTTGTTCTTTAATGATAGTATCAGTTCAACTTGATGCAAAACCAACTCATCTTCGATTAGCATGTTAGAAGTAGTAATTTTGCTAACAGTTCTACATGCTGTAAGGTTTGGGTGCAATGCTACACTGAAATTTAGCACAGTACCACCTTTGGGTTGCTAGTTTCAGCCAATGATTACAATGCATAGCCACAAAGGCCCTGCGGTCTTTCTCCCTGCAATAATACTAGCAGCCGTGATATAAGTGAAATACTCTTGAAAGTGGCATTAAATCCCAACTTACCTCACCCTTATTCTGAACATGCAAAACCCATAATAAAGTCTGCCATGTAAAGGTACAAGGGGAATTACATAAAACACTTTGCAATTTTGAAGGACCCTTCATGCAAAAAGTGAACCTATGACATAGTAAGAATGGCCATGCCTGCTTTAGGGTCTTTTTTGCCATTTTTTTTGCACCATTGCAGTTTTGAAGGACTATTGATGCAAAAAATGGACTATGTCTGCAAGACTCAGATAATGATCTTCCTCCTCCAGTGGAATCATCATCTTCAAGCATATCAGTCTTCAGAGTTCGCTTGCCGATACTTTAGGAAGAGCAAGTTGAACAAAATCGTTACCTTCTCTTCTGGAGTGCCATTTCTTGGCTTCATGCTTTAAATTTTGATGAGAGGAAGAAAAAGATTCCTGGACTGCAGGAAGTGATGAAACTGCAGAGTTTTATTAATATTAAATGGAGAAACTCAGCTTAGAATTAGCTTTAATGTTGAAATTCTTTTCCCTGAAGATTCTGAAAATGGTTAAGCTGTAGAGCGTTAGTCTGACATTTAGTTTTTGAAAGCTTGTAAATTGAAGAAATTATAAACTGTATTGCAGACTTCTTGAAGGACCAAGAAGTAGAAGTGAAAGACTTGAGAAAGCTGTGAAACTACAATGTAACTTGAAATCATTCCTAATAGACTGACCATTTTAATTTCTTAATTTCATTTTACTAAAGATGAATGATTTTTGTTGAGGTTTTTTTCATTGCTTAGAAAATTTATGTTTATGGTTAAAATTGTAATCAATGAAACATTCCTAATTACTGTATCTCAGCAGAACACAGTATCAGTTGTAGCATTATTTAACTATAGAGTAATTTTTGTCCCTTAAATAGTATACTTTTATGAAATATTTAACTCGAATTATTGATAATGTTGCTGCTTTGTTTTATAAAGATAATTGACAATATTCGAACTTTGTATAATGAACAAGTAAAATCGTTAGGGCTGGGCCAGTAAGTACAGACTTTGGACTGTAGTCTTGGTATAGGATATGGCCATTCATAAGAATTGTGTTACATGTAGTAAGGACTTATCCAGGTCAGCTATGTGGATCAAATGTCATACATACCACTGACTAATAGCTGAGAAATCTTGTACTAATGGGGGCGGGAAAGTGCAGTGGTTAGAGGATCAAGAGGTCTGGGGTTCGAATGCCACCAGGGATTCTGCAACTTTGCTGTAGAGATTGTTCTACTTGCAATAAGGTTTGGGTGTAATGCTACACTGAATTTCACCACAGTACCACCCATGTGTTAGTCAAACATTTAGACTCTGAAATGAATAGTTTGTAAAATATCAAAATTTTAAATTAAAAAAATATAATAAGAAGGAGCCTCCGAGATGTGTTAATTTTCAGAGCTGAGCAGAGTCTTGTTGTAGACTTGCCTAGGCTCTTTAAAATTTAAGGGGTCTGTATGACTGGATGACTACCCATGTGTATTCATTTAGATTTGCTGAAAAAGTAACTAGACTGTATTAAAGACTCTTATTTATACACAGTCATAGGGCAGGGTTATAACAAAGGTTGACACTGAATGAATAAATGGCTCTACTTTTCACTGTTTTTATTTTTGATGAGTGCTTGCTGTTCTTTGTCAAATTGTAAAATATTGTCCTCAAAATATTTCACTTTGTAATATGTTCAAACTTGATTGTATATAATAATGGATTAATAATGTATATAAATAAACTGGAATGTCCCTAGAATTTCATTTCAACAAAAATATGCGAATATAACACTCCCTGTAATCTCAGAGAAGGAATACTTACTGAAAGGAATCACCAGATGATGAAGTCATGATCAGAAATGATGATATTTATACTAAAAAATACTAAAAGCCAGGAATGTAAAAGATAAATACACTAGTTCAGGGCAGTGAGTGTGTAAACATATGCCCAAAACTAATCAGGAAGTAGTTCTTGAATTAACACATGTTTCAAGGTGAACTGTTTTTTTTACCAGCCCAGAACATGGATAGTTCTTTTGCTCAAGGTTAAATTGACCCAGCTGTTGCAGCCAGATTTGTTGATGATAAGATTATGTTTTAGCGAAGCTACTTCTTACTTAGAACAAGTTATGAGAATTTATTTATTATCAATCACCTGTTTATATTTGGATTATTAGCAAACCATTCATGTATCAAATCTTTATCAAAATATTTTTAGTGATAGAAAATGTACCTGGTAACTTTATCTATGTTTTAACCTTTGAGTGCTGACAGATGTAACTCAGAATAGTTGTGCAGGTAGATTATTTAAAGGGATGGTTCTATCTGGGTATTTTGGTGGAAATTGAGGGAGTATTCTTGTTTATACGTATAAATTAAGTTAATTAAGAATTATTTAATTAACTTAAGACTGTTGATCAATCTAGTGATATATTATTTGTGACTTTGTGGATATTCTATCAATAATATGTTTTATTATTTTAAAGGTGTGAAAGTACATTGCTTTTCTCATTTCATGAAATGCACAAAACAAAATGACTGATACTCCGATTGAATCTCTTAAATATTGAATATGTTTGCTGAATGTTGAATCAAGACAATATTTCAGGCCTTATTAAGAGGTTCTAACTCTAGAAAAATGCAACAACACTCTGGCATTTTGCGGATAACTTAGACGTTATAAAGACAAATTGGTTGTGTGGTAAGCTGATGGTACGGTCAGTGCTGGCGATAGTTGCCTTCCTCTGTGGGTGTGGGTTCGAATCCCGCAAGGGACTCGGCATGAAAAAGTACAAAAATTTGTACTATTGAAGGTAGTGTTATCCCAAATATAACCATGTTACATTTAGACGTTATAGACGGTTTTATCCTTCTTTTAGGAATTAAAACGAATCAGTTTATTTACATTGGCAACATTTACAACATAGATGAAACTTCACCTTTTACAGCACATGTGCAAAGTGTTGTTATTAATGAAAGGCTCTTCAACATTCTGAAACTTGGACACTTGCCAAAAGTTTTCCTTGTTATTCATAAGAATAATTCATTCCTAATGAATTATTGGGAAAACATTTTCTGTAGAAATGATATTCATGGAAGAGAGTCTCCATGGAAGTCCCCAGTGAGTTTGTTTTTACATATTAGTACCAGGCCTACATAATGTTCCTCACATTTCTGTTCATGGCGAGTAACAATATCGTTCATATTCATTGCGACACTGCAAAATGTACTGGTCGATCTGATCATGTGATCTGCGTTCACTTGAACATTATCTGTGTATTCTATGTCCTGATATGCAAGTTATCATATGGCCTGGATACATGTATGTACCATGTCGTATCAGCGATGGGTACTCACCCAGTAAACACGATACTGAGCAAGGTCAGAGTTCAAACTTGGAGTCATGTGCGTAAAGAGGGGTGGAGGTGTATTGCTTATGTATTTGTAGTACTCTCCTCTCTGTGATGGACATGTACAATGGATGTTACAAGCGGTAGGTGTTAAAAACTGAATTATTCTGCTGGATTCTTTGATTCCTATTTCCTAAGGACTAATTCACATTTATTGGTAGGAATGTAGGCAGTAGCACATTTTTTTCACTGAAATAAGTGATGAAATGTATTTGAATAATTATGTCACTAAAAGTAAAACACCCTTCTCTCTTCAGAAAATCAAGTTAAAAAATGAGTGTACATGATTTGATTAGCCATGGGAATCAAAATCATGTCATTCAAAATAATAAAATTTGTTCACAATAAAATGGCCTACATGCAATATTGCTTTATACACAACACTGTTATTACCACTATGGTTTGTGTAATAAGATGTTTTACCCTCTAAAGTAAATATAAATGACATAAACATTATAAATGGAAAATTTGAAAAAATATAATTTGAAAAAAAATCTCGCTACTGCCCCTTTAAAGGGACATTTAGTGTGTTGTTGGAGTCACATATGTCAAATGTTAAACATTGTGTTATTTTGTGGTGTTAATTTTTTTATCTCCGATTCCTCTGTCCAAAGGTCCAAATTCACATTTATATATTTGTGGGAATGTTCATGGACACTCAGTATGTTGTTTGAGTCTTATATATAAACATTAAAAATGGCATGATTTTAAGGTGAAAGTGGTGATTTTTCGAAAAATGGGCAATGAAATGCACTAGTGTGCATCAATTTGACAAACACAATTTTAAAAATACATTCGGTCTTTTTAAGTTTCAAAGGTCATATAACTATTGTGCATGTATTTGGGATGTGTAGTTTCGATCTCTACACATTCATAAGGCTATTGCTCAATTTTCATTGGAAACAAGTAATTATAATATATTTGGTGTTTGGGGAGGAAAATGAAAGTTGAGTGTACCGTAATCATATGAACTTACCGTATATAAACTTCTATGGTATTTTGGCATGGTTCAAAGCCAAAATTAAAAATATGAAAAACACTGATAATCCCTAAACAGGGGAATATTTCCTTATACATATGATCAGTAGAATATTCTAATGTTATTGAGAGTAACATGGATGGTATATAAATTGTTGCATTGTAATTGAGTTAATAGCTTATGTTGTATAGGTTTTCTTGCCTAGGTTCAGGTTCCTGGTGGTTAATCGAGATCCAGTAAAAGCTAATGGGGTGGAGTTGATGCTTAAGTATATATCCCTATTGGTTCTTCCGCAGGTGATGGGTATTTCTGGATTCAAGTTTCTTATTATGGAATGTGATATGAAGTGTTTTCACATCGTCTTCCTCATTACTTTTTGTTCTTCAGTTGTGCATGGACCAGATTTATCTTACATGTTGGTAGATGTTACGTCTGAGATTGCACTATCTGCAATAGTACACATTTGGATTTGAACCCAGACCCTCAGAGTCAGGCACCTACCGCCAACAATGATTGAACCAACAGCTTTTCCACTCAGCCAACATGTATGAAAAATTCCTGATCATTTATGAAAAGTCGAGGGGGGTGAGGGGGATTTGGGGGGATTTCACTCATTAAAAGGGGAGGGTTGGCTTCATTTTGTGGTCCATCAAATTTACATGCTACAAATTTTGCATAAATAGGGGATTCGTATGCTCTGAACCCCCTGGTTCCGTCACTGTTTCATGAAAATAAGTGGGGTCATGAAAATTGAAGAAAACTAATTCCTTTAAGTCGTAGAGTCATTTTAATTCAAAGATTCATCTAACTTTGCCTTGAATCTTCTCACGTTGAAGTGAAAGGAGTTCATGTCTGGTCGGTCAGTTCCCTGTTTGTGTTTCCTCGGATAACTCGGATGTTGGGTAGCTCCAAACGTTTGCTGCTGTTTGTGATTCACTGTTTATCTATGTGATGTACTGCGTGCATTGTCACTTTAGTGGGTAGCAGGCGTACAGATGCGTGTCATACTTGTGACTGGGTATTCCTTCTACCGTAAATCCTTGAATAATCGCACGGTCGTTATTAAACACTGATTTGACCCATTGATTATTGAAGGCATACGTTTATTTGGGGCAGACGTTTATTGAATCATTATTGTTGCATGTTTTAAATTGGGAATATTGTAAACAAAGTTTTTACCATGATGTTAAACGTGACTTAAATATGCTTATATACCAGTGTTATTTATAGATAGGAGATACCCACTAGTTTATTTAAATTTACATAATCTGGCAATTCACAGCAGATGTTTATTTATTTCAACATGAGCTTAGACCCTGCGATTATTCGAGTTAGGTGATTTTCAAGCAGACAATTATTCAAGGATATACGGTACTTGGGATGCCGTGTTCTGGAATGGAAGTTCACATTTTACTTTTCAAATGAACAGGTAAGGATTATCAATTGAGAATTGAGTAAATTCCTGTGTTATTTCTATCAATATCTGAGGAGCTTACGTGCAAATGTGTGTAATAGTTTTAGGTGAGTGAGGTGTTGCTGCTATTTTGGATACTGTTTAATGATGGGATGAGTCGTATGATTTTAGATTAATTATTTTGTTTTGAACTTGTTCATGCGTAGGCAAATTAACTTCAGATATATATATATATATATAATGTTTTACTTTTATAATATGTTGGTTTCTACATGTGAAAGAAGGATGTTTGAAATATAAGTTTCAAGTAAATGAGAAAAATACACATTTCATTAGTTTCTTTGGCAAAATTAATAACATGGTTTACAGATCTTTTGTGTGAAAAAAAAAAACACTAAAAAATTCAACTTTGCTCTGGTGTAGATGAAGAATTTTCATGTAGCAAAACAAGCACATAAAATATGTGTGTGCAAAAATTTGCATATGTTGAAAAAGCTTCTAGGCTGAATAATGTGAATCCCCCCTTCTGAGAAATTTGGCATGTAAATTTGCCTTCTGTATGAAACTCCCGCCAGGGGCACGGCAACTTTGTCTGCAGTAGAGAACTGTTCTACACGCAGTAAGGTTTGGGTGCAATGCTACACTGAATTTCAGTGCAGTACCACCCATGGTTCGCTAGTTCCAGCCGTTTCTCGCAGGTTTCACCGCAATGCATAGCCATATGGCGTTGCGGGCTTTCTCCCTGCCATACTACTAACATCCGCAATATAAGTGAAATACTCTTGAAAGCGACGTTAAACCCCGACTGACCTCACCACCTCTGTATGAAACCTCACTTTTACTATTTGTGACATCCCCCTTGAAAATTCCAGCATCTTTCTATGATATATGCACTTTAGTCACAGTGAACTTTGGTATTACTCAATAATTTGTTTTAAAGTTTAATGTTTCTGAAAAAGTTAAGAGCCTTTGGCAAGATTTAGCTTGTTATTTACCGTGACATTTAAAGTTCTACAGCTTTTAAAGAAACATCTTATGTCTTAAATGAAAAAAAAGGAATGAATTGATTTTTGTTTGAAGACAAATAAATGCTAATGTATATTTCATTATTAAACAATTTTAGGACAAGGTTATTACGTAAATCCAAAAAGTTTAAAATAAAAAGATATAAAGTTTTTTTTAAAGGGGATGTTTGTTCAAACTTTTCAGGGCTTCTCTTGAGGAGTTGTTATTTATGCTTTTAACGCTTTACTGATTACAACCAGGTTATTTGTGTAACACTTTCAAACATATTAAAACCATTGTGAACAAAAAGTTTTCAGATGGACCAAGCCCAATGTTAATATAATTAAATGAACAAACAGGAGTAATACAACTTCTAAAATACCTTTTAAAAAAGTTGCTTTGAACATTATTAAATGACAGGCCATTTTAAAATAAAGCATGATGATAATTATTTGAAGAATATCCATGAATGTTGGAAATACTCCAATTGTACTTTCAGTTAAAAGAAACTTGCAATTAGATAGGCGGATCAGAACATTTTGAAGGGGGCGGATCATATTGATAAGGGGTGGGGGTTGTCACCTCGGGTGTCCATGAATTTACCTGCAAAACTTGTTATTCTAGTAGATGGAATAAATTACAGATATTTTTGTTTTTGGAAAAATATATTATCATCAATTGGTGGTGAAATAGAATTTCCATCCAGAGTACAAAATCAAATTCTTAATTGAAATCAAAGACTTGTCAAAAATGGCATTTTTTCTCAGAAGGAAATATATTCAGGATCTGAATCAAATTTGTATATACAGCTAAATGGGAAAGTTGTCGGTTCAGTAAGTGCTGGTGGTTGGTGCCTCATTCTAAGGGTGTGGGTTGTTCCATGACTCCGAAATAAGTGCAAGAATTTGTACTATTGCAGATAGTGTCATCCCAAATATAACAACGTTAAATTTATTCCAAACTCTCAACAGTTATAAAACTCATGAGAGCTCCTCTTCACATTGGTTTCTATCAATTCTCATTTCTGTATGAAATAATAATTTCGAACCATTAAATGTTGGTCCACAGATATCTAGCAAAAATTGGTTTGGAGCCAATCTCTAGATAACCGCAAATTATTTTTAGGTTGTGGCTCATTCACAGGTTGTCTGAATTACCTAATCTTGAGTCTGGCATTACGTTCGTCAGTCCTGATAGAAGTAGAGTTAAATAGTTGCTATCCTTTGCACTCAAGAATCGTTTTGATCAATGGTTTCCAAATTTGTCTGACTCTCCTGGCTAGAGTGCAGTTCTCTTCCACCGCCAGGTCTTCGGTGATTAAACAATGTCTGACTCACTCTTCGACAATTATCAGAGTACTCACCAGTATTTAAAAGTCAAACTGTTGCAGCTTTAAGTTCGTTGACTCATGTTTGTTCTAGATGACCAACTGGGGTCATTTTGGGCATTCTTCAGCAGTTCTTTGTCATCATGTACAAGGATATATAAAGGTATTCTTCAAGAATATTTAAAGGTATTCTTCAGGGATATTTAAAGGTATTCTTCAGGGATATTTAAAGGTATTCTTCAGAGATATTTAAAGGTGTTCTTCAGAGATATTTAAAGGTATTCTTCAGGGATATTTAAAGGTATTCTTCAGGGATATTTAAAGGTGTTCTTCAGAGATATTTAAAGGTATTCTTCAGAGATATTTAAAGGTATTCTTCAGGATATTTAAAGGTATTCTTCAGGATATTTAAAGGTATACTTCAGAGATATTTAAAGGTATTCTTCAGAGTTATTTAAAGGTATTCTTCAGAGTTATTTAAAGGTATTCTTCAGAGATAATCAAAGGTGTTCTTCAACAACACTATTCTGATTCAAGTTGATCTGATTGATGTAAGACTCTTCATGGTTCTCTGGTATTCAGTGTTCTGTAGAACCGTTGGCAGAATCCAGCTTTGCCATCTTGCTCTTTGAAATAAATAGGTCCATTTGGGTATTAATCTGTGTCCACATTATTTTGATCTACATCTTTACATCTTTTTGATGCTTTTCTTCAATGTTCTTCAGTGTTCTGCATTAATCTTCTTTGTACCTTTCAGTATGAAATATGGTTTAACTTCGAATTCCTTAGAGCCTGAACATTTTTTGGACAAAACATAATGTTTTGGTGTTAATGAAGATTTAATCATAGTTTAAGAGCTTTTATTGATGTTTGGTTACATTTGGCAGTCAGATGGTTAATTGGTTTAATCATTAATTCAAATTTTAGTCGTCCAAAATTCTACCTCCATATTTGCATGATCTCTACCGCCAAACTCTCCGTCTCTGAACAGGATATTTGTGCTGAGTCTGATGATTATTAAGCTATTAGTGCTATCACTTATCTACCAGGCAATGCTATTAAATAAAGCATCCTGAAAAAACACAAAGTTGCCATGCCAGTGATTTAATCAGTGTTGGTGCTTTTCAGGTGAAGCTTCGTCTTTATGTGACCCAGTTGAAGACTCGGTTATCACATCTATGAACATGAGATGAATTTATCGCCCAGTTGGAGCTATTAGGTGATAGTTTGCACCCAGATGATACCCAGTTTATCACTCCCACCTCTGTCTCTTCATCTGGTCTGTAACATTACATTATCATAGCCACCAGCCTCCCACTGTTCTGTCTATCTCCGAGTGGAATAAGCTTGTATTTGCTGGAGGAATACATTTAACAGTATAGTGCACAGTGTCGACCAGCTTTCAACTTGGAGCTCTCTAAAACTTGACTAAAATAGACAGGTCTGTTTTTCCTGCGTGAATAGGTAGTATAGCTGTTGTAATGTCTGTGTGTGGACGTTTCCCCTGTGCACTTCCTTGAGTCTTGATCAGACCGTTACCGGATAAAATCAAGAATAAAATCAAGAATAAAATCAACCATTACAGGTTACCACACTTTGTGAAAGGATTACTGATGTGTTATACCCTTAACTTTATTCCTGCTGAAGGCAACCTTTGCCGCTGACTAAGGAGACCAAACTATGTGGAAATAACTCTTTGAGTGATAACCCTCTTATGAATTTCTCTCTGAGGGATAACCCTAAGGTGAATAACTCGCTGACGGATAACCCTATGGTGAATAGCTCTCCGAAACTTGCTGAGGGATAACCCCTATGGTGAATTACTCTGAGGGATAACCCTATGGTGAATAACTCTCTGACTGACAACTCTCTGGTGTCTGGTATCTTTGAATGATAACCCTCTGGTGACCAGTGCCTGACGTTGGATATATATCTTATCAACATGGAACATTCCAAGTCTCTGTCTGATAACGAGCAGCCTATGACTGAAGGTAAGGGATTGTTATCTCCCGTATCCCCCTCTATTGCATGCTCCTCATCCATGGTAGGGGCTTGTGAATGATTGTGAGGGCCCTGTTATGTGTATAATGTTGCCTATCACAAGGTAAGGTATTGTTATCGCCCATATCTCCTGCTATTGCATGCTGCTCATTTAGATGACCATCATCATCCATGGTAGGGGCTTGTGGATGATTGCAAGGGCCCTGCTATATGTATTGATGTTGTACATGTTACATGTGGTATTGTGTGAATGTTAAATGTGAATCTCTGGTGGTTATTTGTGCAGCTTCGCTCGGCTTCTTCTAATGATTTGTTTGACTAAGAATGATAGCCAAGCAATGGAGTGAGGTACAATTTAATAAGAATCCAGGGTCTCATGCAAATGAGTTCAGACGCATCAGTCAAGCTTGATGAAACGAAGATTTATTTAATGTTTATGCCAAATTTACTCAGACATGTTAACACAAACTTGATGAATTGAAGATTTATTTGAATGTTGGCAACTGGTTCACAGTTTGCATGGCAGGAATGCACAAGTGACACACATGTACACAAACGAGTTTTAAAAAAGTCCAAGCTTTAATTACCTGGCTGGTAAATACTGGCTTGCATGGTAAGCAGTTAAGAGGAAATTGGATTTATCCCTACACCCTTCAACTGTTGAACTTGTTTAAAATGTTCTGTGTAGTATAGTTTTGATGGGTTAATGTTCATAACTAAATATAATATATATTTTGTTTTCATTCTAAATCAATTTCAAATTACTCTTTGACTCTTTAATGTGATATCAAAGTGATAATCAAAGAAATCATTGAAATGATTGAACACTTGAAGTAAATATTTAAAAATTAGCCTGTAGTATACTGCCGTCTATTATTAGTGATAAATCTTACAAGAATTTGCTATGCTGGGGCAAAGGTTATTTCTAACACTTAGCTAATCCAAAGTGTATTAATTTGTAATAATTTAAACAAAAAAGAAGCTGAAATTAGGTAAAAAAAAATATTGAAGAGGATTACCCAAATTTCTCCAAACAGTACATCTTAGAATAATCTAACGGTTAACTCATACTAACGAGGCAATATTTAAAGATATATTTGAAAATAAACTCGAAGGAGGTGAACACATCCAAATTTCTTGGAAAGTTTCGACTCCTGCTCTGTCTAGAAGCAACAAACAGTACAAGTGTAACAATAATCCAGCGGAAACATGTGGTAGTGGGCGGAATCGAACCCAGGAATGTGTTGACAGGTAGCAAACCTCTGACGGTTTGCAGAGAGAGCCACCTGGTGTATTATCTAGGAACTAGCTAGTACCTGCCACATGTGTATGGTAGACTCATTCAAGTCTCTGGATTGTTTTTGTCTACCAAGTAGTAGGGCAATTTGCACCAAATTCTGTATTGCGATATATAGAATAGTGAACGATGTCCCGTTTAATAACATATTTATGTAACGAATGAGTGGTATGGTATTTAATGAGTGAAAGTGAGTTTGATGCTTATACCATTCACGAGTTTCGTAAAATTTTATTAACCGAGACCGAGTTTAGTATTTTATTTATTACTCCATCTTCAGAGTATCATTAAGCATAAGAAGAAAGTGAGTCGTGAACATGTGAAAGAATTGGAATTTTCATGATCTTTAGAAAAAATAGATTTAGTTTGCTAAGGTCTATCACGTTTCTATGTAGGTTGAGATAAAATCTGAATAACAATTCAAACAAGACTAAAACACTTTTAAAAGTGGCATTCTAGAAGTTGGTGATGTGTGAAACAGTATTCTACCGTTTAAAGTTAAAACAGACTGTGGCATGAAAACTTTTTCCAAAATGAGTATGGAATAAGTAATAAGTAGGCAACCCAAACATTTTATCAATTTAAATGACAAAGTAAAAAAAGTTACCGTCCAAGCGGTTGTTGCACAAAACAACCTTAACACTTAGGTTTACCTTAGTGCCATCTTTTAACATTATGATAAGGCTACCTTGGTGACTTAAGGTCACCTTAGAGTTTCATGCTACGGGACCAAAAGTTTCAAGATACCAGAAGGCAGAAGGCTTCAAAATTGATGTCTCAATAAAATAAAATCTGTTTTAGAAAATAATCTACCATTTGTACAAAGATTCATTGGCTTGATTTATAGTGAAGCTACAAATATTGGTTATGTAGACAGGTATACAGTCTAGCAGAGGCTGTGTATAGTTAGACACTTATAAGGGCAGTGCAGACTAAAATACTCTGCAGATACGACTAAACAGTGCAGAGTTCTAGTCAACTTGGAGTCTGCTGGGGTGGATGCCTCTTTCCTTTTCCTTTTAGCATATTGGGCGATTGTGAAAAATGCTTTCAAGTTAAATTCAGGATGTAGCATTTATCAAGTGTAAAAAGGTCAATGTTAACATTGAAAACTTTTTCCACAAATGGCCCATTGTGATGTTAATAAAAACATTAATTAAAAGCCTAATTTTACGTAATTTTTCAAAATTAATATTATTTAAAAAAATGCTAATGCAAAATTGATAAAGCATTATTTTAAAGATAATTGTGTGTTTTGTATAAATCATACTATGTTTTTTAACACTTATTATTTTGGAGTAATTTACAATAAACATATTATTTTATTTTTAAATATTTTTTTTCATCTTTGGCCAAACAGTTATATTGATAAATGCATTTAGTGTATAACTAAACTACACATATACTGTATGTGCGCATATATTTTATAAATATATTCCAGTGATTTAAGCTTTGGTACCTGGTGAAAGTCCTGCCACTGTATTTTATGTATCCGGCTGTTGGTAGACTGACACTCAGTCTGTGATTAATGAACTTACGGTAGATTTAGGCATTTATAATCTTTTTAAAGAGGGTGGTCATGGAGAATTAAGACATTGAATCAGGAATATGAAAGACTTGCTTTTTAGTGAGACTGCATTGGTCAGTACTGTACAGTGCAGTGATTAACCCATTAATCTTCAGATTATAGGGGCGGGGTAGATCTGGGGGTCCAGGGTTCAAATCCTGCCAGTGTCTCAACAACAATCTGCTGTAGAGAACAGTTCTACATGCAGTAAGGTTTTGGTGCCATGCTCAATTGATTTTGCAGTACCATGGTTTGCTGGTTCCATCCGATGTTTGCAGGTTTCACCAAATTGCAAAGTCAAATTGTGCTTTGGGCTTTCTCCCTGAAATAATGCTAAGAACCATGATGAAAGTGAGGACAGTGTTAAACCACAAATCACTTTACATGCTGTGATCAGGTATTGAGGGGGCGGGATAGCGCAGTGGTTAGCGCGTTCGGCCTCGGATCAAGAGGTCCAGGGTTCGAATCCCGCCAGGGGCAAGGCAACTTTGTCTGCAGTAGAGAACTGTTCTACGCGCAGTAAGGTTTGGGTGCAATGCGACACTGAATTTAAGTGCAGTAGCACCCATGGTTCGCTAGTTCCAGCCGATGCTCGCAGGTTTCACCGCAATGCATAGAAAAATGACACTGCGGGCTTTCTCCCTGCCATAATTCTAGCAGCCGTGATATAAGTGAAATACTCTTGAAAGCGGGGTTAAACCCCAACTCACCTCACCTCATCAGGTATTGAAGTAGCCTTGCGGATTCAAAAACCTTGATAGAGGAGGATGCAATACAAGTGAACTTCTTTTGCCCTGAGAAGAATGGAAACAGTCTAGGCTTACATTTAGTCTCAGAATTAATTTTTTCCCATATCAACAACAATATTTTACAAACAATTCAAATAGCCACATGAAATGGAGCCCTAAAGATGCCTTGATTTCTAGAGTCAAGGAATCTAGACTTGCTATAACAACCCCCCTTTCGAAATTTTTTACATGTAAATTTGATGGATTTCTAAGGTAACCCGCCCTCTTTTCATCAAGTGAACCTCCTCCTTTGAAAAAGCCTGGATCTGCCAATGTATAATATTCTGACCTGGACTGGTCGTCAATTGAATATTTTGCTCTTGTGTCTGGACAACAGACTAGGAACAGTCTAGACTAAGTAGGAAGTAGGTCTATGTTCTGAAAAACTGACTGTACCACACATCTTTCTGCCTACCAGATTGATGGCTTGTGTCGGGAAGTCACATGACATGGTCACATGACCAGCTCATTCAGACAAGCTCTCTTTGGTCAGAACATGTGGTTCCCCCAATCACGATCTATTTATATCTCCCCTGCATGTGTGTGTGTGTATGTGTGTGTATGTGTGTGCGATACCACTAGTATTCCCTGCCGGCAGATACTGCATTTACTCTATGGATGGTGATACGATACGCAGGCTTAGCTATGAATTATGGGATTATTGACGTCTTACTGGACTAGTACCAATATGGATATTTTATGTGCTTGGATGTTTCTTGTGGATGTTTATTGGTGAGTTTATGAGGCTTCTCATGCGTGTCAATTCTACTTGTGCTTCCAGGAATAAGCTCCTTCTTTTAACATTGCCAATTGCTTGCCTCGGTATAAGGCGGAAATATGGACCAGTTCATGCATTTATGGTCATCCAAACCTTTGGCTGATATTAATGATTCTGAAAATCAAAATGTATTCAGTTTGTTTTAGTTAAGAATATTGATTGATGTATGTGTATATATATGTGTACTATATGTATATGTATATATGTATATGCTATGTATATGTTATGAAAAAATTTCACACACCAGTCAAAAAATCATACATAGAGGATATATACGAGTGTCTTTGTCATATTATTTTTTACAACAAAAATCCCTTAATATTAGTATTTCTCAAACAAGAGCGATATAGCAATATTCAGGTAGGAGTGTTGTAAACATGGTATGAAATAAACACAAATATAATTATCTATGTATCACAGAATTAAAGCCATGAAATTGATGAATATATGCTAAAATCTACTTTCCGCAATTAGAACGTAAAGTCATAGAAGAAGCGTTATGTCATAATATTGTTTATGTACTAAAGTGATGTTTGCCCTTGGTCATTTTTGTAAAAAAAAAAAACCCAACCCAATATGATTGCCTTCGTTGGTAATATATCGGCATACACAACGAGAACAGGGTATATATTTTCTCCATTTCTGGACATGTCAAGTGTTTTTGACATAAATTAAATGAATATGTTAAAACAAAATTGTCCAACCAGACCCATAAGCAAGTTGAGAAATAAGGATGGCCAGAAATCTGGTACTTTCTAGTCCAGGCAGTAAACTTTTTATCATCAAGTCTGAAAGTCTGGCATGGCATTGTGTCATTCTAACTGAGGCCATCCTTCCATCGGTCTGTGCAGAAACGTTTAATTTCGTCGATTTTTTTCTCCAGAACCGTTGGGTCTATGGAGCTGAAACTTTGTAACAGACTCCTTGCCAATGGTTATTATAAATTAGAGATATTGGTCACATCCAAAAAAAACATTTTCATCTTCTCAGGTTTGAAAAACCCTTGAAAGCTGAAATGTTGTGTAGAGACATTTTTGCAAAAGAGGATTCTAAATTGTAGATTTGGTGACCCTGTGGCCTCAAAGAGGGGCCACAACCTAAAACCCCATTTTCATAAACTTGAAATTTGTCAACTCTTTTGACAGTTAGTTTAAAAAGTTTACATTTCAAACTTTATACAGTCTGAGTGTATGTTTTAAACCTGATGAGCTACAGAGCCAATAGCTCTCTTCTTGAGATTTTCTTGCCCTGGAAAAGACCGTAATTTCGAACACTTCCTTTTAAGACAAACAGTGTTGTAAGCAGAGTACTTGGTGCTTGTCAGGTACATGCTGAAGTAAGCTCCAAGATGGCTGATGGGATGAGCGGTGGAGAGATAGGGGCAGATAACTGCGAGTGTACCTGCTGCTCGCCACTAATATCTCTGATAGATTATGTGTTTTACTATTTTTAAGAATACGAATTCGAAGATTGAATTTTAGTAACATCTTCTTAACCCCTTTTCTGCATGATTAGTAGGTTATAATGGAGTTCTGACCACCGCTAAAATCCACAACGCCTGCTGGAATATATCAATCTGACGAAATCTGGATAAATAGTTCCCTTTATTGAGGAGTCATGTATTAAGAAAAACAGTGTGTAAATAATTGAGCATGCCAAGGGTTAAAATGTAAAATGTGGCCAACCGATGTTCTGAAAGCTGTTATCCTCGCTGTTGACCCAATTAGCAGAATTGTTTCAAGAATTTGGCAGCTGGTTGGAGTTTCCAGTAGGCTAAAGGTTAAAACTTTGCATAATACGTATTAATGCTAAATTGCTTTAAGAATTTGGGAGCTTGTGGTCATGGATAAAGATTAGAGCTACATGTGATATTCCAATACCAGTAGGTTAGGGGTTAAAATCTTGCATGATTTTCCTTGATGCCACCAAAGTGAGTCCTGTATGACATATACAAATCAAGTTACCCATGGTTTCAGAATGTTCCATAATTTGTTCTTTATTGTCCAAAATTACATGGTCTAATGCTTTTAACCCTTATAACTTGCGGGTCCAGGGTTGTTAGTCTGGGATAGAAATAATGAACTCATAATATCCCCGCAGGCGAGCACCAGAAGCGCAGGCGAGCACCAGAAGCGGAACTTAGTGTTTCTCACAACTGACCATTCCATTGAGATACTGGCCAGCGACTCCCAGTCAGTTACACAGTACCAGATTGGCTGTCTGGGGATTCGGCTGGCGGTGTCAAAAAGTGTAAGGCTAAACCCAGTGGCGAGCTAAGGGGTCTGAATATTCCACAACATGGTTTAAAAGGGTAACTTACAATATTGCAACTTAAGGGTTAAGCGTATGAACCCTGTTCTATATAAGGGAAGGATGTTATGTGGCATCCACGATGTGAAGTGTAGTGATAACATTGATCAGCTGATTGGGTCATACTTGGTGTATATTAGATGTCCTTTCAAGGCACTAGAAACACGGAAATAAACAAAACATTCTAATTTCATAAAAATGTCTGAAGTGAAATGGACATTGAATTAATTGTGTGAGAGAATTTTGTGAGCTATAACGTGTGAACTATGATACGAGTTGTGATGTTACATGATACTACCTGATATTCTATTTACTTCCTTCTGAAGATCGCGATATTGCTTCCTAGTTTGTGATGTGAATAGATGTATCACATAAAATGAGGATTAGAATGAAGATTAGATTGGAGGATCCAGATATTTTAAGTTTTGGGGTCTCATTTCTCAATGAGTCCATCAAATTGACATGCAAAATTATCCCAAACTGGGTTACCCCCCTCTGAATAATAACAATAATGGTTTCCTTCCTTCTGTATTGGGATATATCATAATACAGGAAATAATCTTGCTTGTATGATTATTACTGAGATCAATCAGGATTTCTTATAGTAAATAGCTTCTTCGTGTGCTAACTATAGTCAGTTATGACAAGAAATGGTTTACAAACAGTCATAGTTCCTTTATGGTACATGCATAGTCTCTCACTCGGTCTCTGTCTGTCTCTTTGTGGCTGTCTCTCTACCTCTGTCTCTGCCTGTCTGTCTCACTCTGTGTCTCTCTCTTTGTCTCTCTCTCTCTCTGTGTCTCTCTGTGTCTCTCTCTGTCTGTCTGTCTGTCTGTCTGTCTGTCTGTCTCTCTGTCTGTCTCTCTGTCTGTCTGTCTGTCTCTCTCTCTCTCTCTCTCTCTCTCTCTCTCTCTCTCTCTCTCTCTCTCTCTCTCTCTCTCTCTCTCTCTCTCTCTCTCTCTCTCTCTCTCTCTCTCTCTCTCTCTCTCTCTCTCTCTCTCTCTCTCTCTCTCTCTCTCTCTCTCACTTACACTCTCTTTAAAATAAGGTGTTTCTTCAAGCATATATTCAAATGAATATGAAAAGAATACGCTATGTCTAGAATCAGAAATGATAATCTTGTACATTTGCACATTGAGACTTTAATGACTGGGGTTCCTTGTTTGTGGACAATAGACGTCTATGACATAAGATACGATATGAACTTCATGGATATAGTTGGATCAGAGACAATCATAGCCTGTATACACACTGGGTTGGCCTGATGTTATGCAGGGAGCATTAAGAAACACTGGCCTAATGATAAGTGACATAGCATCACAATACACCTCTGTTTATAGAATTGTCGTACAGTGTTACACTAACGCTGTTAACTAATTGTCTGTTACAGTAGAAGCAACAAGACTATATGCAATGCTTTTTTAAATGTGAATATGTTAGTAAATGTGCCAATGTATCTTTAAAAAGATCTAAATATACCGGTATGTTTTAATGATGAGATTCTTGAGAGGCTTCAAGTTAAAGACCGATAATATTAATGTTGACTTCTTCGTTGTAGATTAAAACATTTCCTTGCCCATTTGTCAGGTGAAATAAAATTTGCAATATATATATCAAGAATATATATATGTATAACTACAAAATGGGGAAGCCAGAGTTATATGTACAATAAATTATATACATTACTGGAAATGAAAGAGTGATGTATAGATTATTGTTTCTGAAAGAAGAAATTGACATCCATCATATTTGTCTTTTACTTTATTGTCAAGTAATTTTTCCACACAAAAATGCCAAAAGTTATTTTGTAAAATTGATTTGAGCTGAGACCTTTTTAGCCCATCAGACCTGAAAAACATTGGTTGAAGTGTCTGGTGTCCATTCATTCATTTGTCTTTTGCATAGATTCTTTTGAAGATTCTGTTTCAATCTCATTTATATTAAATCAAGCAAGCTGAAATGATTTGTGATCAATTGAGTAAGTATAAGTTAAAATAAATCATTGTTATGATAGATAAATCATTGTTATAATGGATAAATCATTCATGACTGTTATGATAGATAAATAATTTTTATGATGGATAAATCATTGTTATGATAGATAAATTATTGTCATGATAGATAAATTATTGTCATGATGGATAAATCATTGTTATGATAGATAAATCATTGTTATGATGGATAAATCATTGTTATGATAGATAAATCATTGTTATGATAGATAAATCATTGTTATGATAGATAAATCATTGTTATGATAGATAAATCATTATTATGATGGATAAATCATTGTCATGATGTTGGTTGGTATAAAATTAGTTGTTACAATAGTGAGAAGAAGATTTCCTGACATTAATATTTCCTCCTACATACAAAAGGGAAATCCTCTTTCAGCTTGTTTTACATATTCCTTGTGAAAATTAAATTGTTTGATAAATTTCTGAAGAATTCAGTTTTATATACCAAAATAACATCATGATAAATTGTCACTTATAAATGTCAAAGTTAATTACCAATGTCAAATGTCAATGTTTAATCAAGGTTAGAATTTGTCTTTTATTGACTGAATTTTTGGCAGGCTAGGTTTTGGCATTTCTTCGTTTTTCATCTCTTCTCTATCACACTTGAAGCTGTACATGTAAATTAAATTTATTTTAAGATTCAATGAATTACCTTCATTCATGTGGGTTTATTTCTTTACTTGCTGATTAAAAGACCTAGACTGTATTAAAGGCTCTTATTTTATAAAAACAGGTGGACGCTCTAGACTAACATTTAGTCTCAGAAATATTTTTTTTCTTACCAGCAACATTTTACAAACAATTCATATAGTTTTACCAAATGGAGCCCTAAAAATGCCTTAATTTCGGCTGAGTAATCTAGACTTGCTGTAATTTTCTAGACTGGGTTGGTTGTCAATTGAATATTTTGCTCTAGGGTCTGGTTGACAGACTAGTGGACGCTCCACTAACTGGTCTTAGCCCTAAAAGCAATCCTTAGCCCTTCTTTTAACATTGGCCAAGATTGATCTTAGCACTAAGATCGGTAAATGGAACGGTCCCCATGACGTTTGGTGAAAGAGATGAACACAAAGAAGTTTTAAAAATATTTGCTAAAATTTTGGAAGAGACAGTCTTGGAGTCCCTTTAAATTAGGCTGTGAGTGTTATTGACCAATGTTACCGTTATTGGCGCCAACGGTCAAAGTTCTAAGAGAGATAACAAGAGCCAGACACAGACAGATTGGAGTTCTGAGTTTTGGGTCAGTATGGCCAGTGATGATTAATTAATGAAGTTCTAGATTGGTGTCTAATTAATCTCCAGAGACTGAACAGCTGGTTTGGGAGTCTCCAATTGGCAATCTCCCATAAACACCACCTGCACTGTCATCAACTCTCTGTGGTGGAATATCATCTAAACTCTAAACATCTGTATTTGAAAATTTAAAAAAAAATTAATTTGTAAATTTATTGTAAATTTCCTTAGCAACTTTGCTTGCTGTAAAAACTGTTTGTTTATACAGTAAGGATCAGATACAATTTGATTTCAAAGCAGGGCACCCATGATTCGCTAGTTCCAGCTGATGCTCCCAGTTTTAACCAAATGCATATTCACATCAGTGTTGCAGGCTTTCTGCCTGCATTAATAGAGGTGACTGTGACATAAGTGAAATACTCTTGGAGCTTTAACTCCCACAATCTCACCTGGATTAAATTGATAATAATTTTGAAACACTCAAGAGAGAGGTTAAAATTTATATTTTTACTTGACTTTAAATATTCTTGTCAGATGTATATCTAGAAAGACAAAAATGATTTTGAGGGAAAATCTCAAACTGTTTGGAGCTGAAAGACTAATTATCAAATTTCTTATTTGATTATGAAAATGGAAGATTTGATGACTTCATGTTGCAACTGGAGTAAGTTTTCAGTTTTACATAAACTGACGGAAGGTACTAAGTATCAGAAAGTACATTCTTGTTGTGATAGAGGTAGATGTATCTATAACATCCATCTGGTGTTTACTCAACACAAACAGCTGATTTCTTATCTCATGGTGAGTTAAACATAGCACTGGTATGTTGCATAAGGACTTGCCTTGTCATACCATCTGTGTACGGGACACGCACATGCTACTAGTTCTCTAGTAGTTGCTCGAGTTATAACTCTTACATCATCATTGATTCCGGGAGGAGGTATTGGGATATGAGAGAATAATATTGTGGTTTAATGAGGCATGTTTAATGACGTGTAATTATTCAATCAGTCAGTAATTTCATTTCGTTAAATGATGCGTTGATAATTGCCATGCACTTCAAATATGTAAATACCTTAATAGTCCAACTGGGAAGGAATACTTTTGGTCAATTTCCCTGTTTTCTAAAAAAATATTTGAATTTTACATAAGGGACCAAACATTGTATTAACCCCTTTGAAGGCAACAGACTCTAACCGAACTTGAGTGATAAGAGTCAATGTGTCCATAGGCTTATGATAGCTATGTAAGGAATATAAATGAATCAGTAGGGAAAGGGTATACCTTCTCATAGCCTCATTATCTTTGACAAGGCAACCAGGGGGTTAAAGCTTGAAATGTACATGTTTATGTCACTGTGACATCACAAGGGAAGTGAAATGTTTTGGATGAAGTTGATAGAGATGTGTATTCACCATGTAACTGACATTTACTCTGGTACTGGGTACGAAGCTGATACAAGGATACTGAAATTGATACAAGGATACAGAATTTGATACAAAGGATACTGAATTTGATACAAGGATTTGATACAAGGATATTAAGTTGATACAAGAATACTGAATGTGATACAAGGATACTGAATGTGATACAAGGGTACTGAATTTGATACAAGGGTACTGAATTTGATACAAGGATACTAGTTGATACAAGGATACTTACTCAGTACTGACTCGATCCTATTTTGTTTCCAGGGTATGTACCGTTATTTAGCTTTTAATAATAACAGTGTTTGTTTGGTTTGAAAACAAGATAAAAACTTAATTTAAAAAATTTAAATATATTTAAAAAGTTTAAAATTATCTATGCTAAATTTTCATGTTTCCAGTTTGTCAACATATTTCAAAATATTTAAAGCAAAAATATGTCATATGTATATAAATATGTATATAAATATAAAACGGTTAATTTTCCATAACCAGTTCACTAAGTCAAATTTAAAAAGGTATGTTCAAATTTGAATGCAAAGTACACCACACATTTAATTTTGAACAATGTGAACAAGTTAGAATCCCACTGATTTGTTGTCATGCAAAGGTCGTTGCCACTTCCAAGTTCATTGTCAATATCACAGCGGAAACTTGTGTTAGACAAGGTACAAGTTTTGAAAGAAAATAAAACATTATATTGTCAAAGCTCCTGCTGTAAACAGTGACAAAGTCTCAACGTGAAGTCTTTCCCAAACTAGGTCAGCTGCTGTTATCATAAGACCCTCCCGTCTGTATGTTTCTCCGATTGTGTCTGGTCGTGAAGGATATTGTGTTGCTTTTTGTACACTTAGTGATCCCTCTTAGACTCTGAAAAAATTATTTGAAAAAATTACTATTTTGTTAGACCCACCTCTAGACTTGCTTTTCTAGGTTGAATTTTGAGATAGTTCAAGTTAGATAAAGACGCTGTAGCAGAATTTTTTTGCTGAAATAAAGTGCTCTTACAAAAATATAAATAAGTGTTAAGAATGGCGAAATAAAAATCCAAAATCAATAAAAAGAGTTCTAAAACAAATGTACATGGTTTGGCTAAGCTGTGTGAGTCAATTTCCCATCGAGTGGCCATTTTAATGTGTTCACATTAAAATGCCACTTGAAGGTATTTCAAGCGTTCTGACTGATGTAGCGATACCTAAACACTCAGAGTAGAGTTTTAAATATGGAACAATGATGGAATGGTCAACCATCTTGCTGTCTTAACTCTCAAATTCTTGTGAGACCTACAAATCTACCTCTCACACTGAAGAGTTCCACACCATTGTTGCCTAAGTCGCACAATTTTCTTCGATTACGGATAGGCATTTTTTATGTATATAGCTTATTGATCCGTGTTTTGAGATGTTGCCCATTAATGCACCAATATATTGCATAAACTTTAATAATAAATGCCAAATTTGAGAAAACAATATGCAAAAAACCTGCTACAGCACCTTTAAAGTATTGATTTTGCAAAGCATTTTTGTATGTATATTTGTAGTATCACTAAATGCATATAACCCGCCTCTATCAGAAAGATTAATTTTAGTAGGATGTCCACAACAAGACTTTGGTAATAAATACTACATTATAGTTATGACTATAGATTTCTCTTGGGGAAACATCAAAATTGAGACATGATACAATACGATAATGTTGTGTCGTAAATGGGCAGTAGCACAAATAAGTTGATGAAATGTATTTGAAAAATAATGTCACTTATAGTAAAAACCCTTCTCTCTTCGGAAAATCAAGTTAAAAAATGAGTCTGCATGGTTCATTAAAGCCATGGGAATCGTGTTTGTAATTCAAAATAATAAAATGTGTTCACATAAAAAAGGCCGCCATGCAATTTTTGCTTTATACGCAACACCTTTATTACTACTACGGATAATTGGTTTGTGTAATTAAATGTTTTACCCTTTAAAGTAAATATAAATGACATAAACTATCATTATAAATGAGAAATTTGAAAAAAATATAATTTGCAAAAAACGTGCTACAGCCCCTTTAATATAGTATGTAGAGAAGAGTATAGAGGACCTTCCAAGAACATTGACATCTAACTTCAGAAGCTAATTAGAACAAGTGCATTAATTGTATTGATTTCTCCGATAAGTATGTGACATTTATCAAACTGAGTTAAATATACATGATATTAGCTGTTCAGATGTGGACAGCTACTGCTGATGAGTCATCAATTGCAGCTGATCGTAAATAATTAACGAAGCTGTCACCGATTGGACCTCATAACGAGTGTTATCTCTTTAGACGATTCTCATCAGAAGCCCTTTTGGTCAGTTCCCGTAGATCAAGCTGAATACTTTGTCTTGTTCTTCTGAAGATAATATTATTGCTTTTGAATGATTGTGCTAATATTGGTTCTCGTGAGTTATGCAGTGAGTTATGCCATTGCTTCTGGGGTGTTATGCTATTTCTTGTAGTGAGTTATACTGTTGGTTCTGGGGTGTTATGCTATTTCTTGTAGTGAGTTATACTGTTGGTTCTGGGGTGTTATGCTATTTCTTGTAGTGAGTTATACTGTTGGTTCTAGTGAGTTATGCTTATGGTTCTATTTTGACATGCTTTTGGTTCTAGTGAGTTATGCTTTTGGTTCTAGTGAGTTTAACTGAGTTATACCTTTTGTTCTGGTGAGTTATAACATTGGTTCTAGTGATTTATACCTTTTGTTCCCGTAGTTTATGCCTTGGGTTCTAGTAAGTTATACTGTTGGTTCTATTGAGTTACACCATTGGTTCAGATGAGTAATACCATTGGTTCTAATGATTCATACTGTTTCCATTGAGTTATACTGATGGTTACAGTGAATTATAATGTTGATAAATTATTAAATTTTACAAAATGTCTTATACATTTTGAAATATTATTACATTTTGGGTTATTCAATTGTCATATTGTGCAAAGAAAGGATTTTCCCCATGAATTTTTTGTTCAAGGTAGTATTCGGATGTCTTTAGTCCTATTCTCCATATACCAGCTAAAGGAGTTTTTAATTGATAATTCCTGTCTTTTGGCCACTAAATATTTTTTGGCACTTATTATAACTGATTTGAAATTTTCATTGTAATATACCATCACTGAAATTGTGGTTTTCATTATTACTTACAAAAATATATCACTAGTTAAAATTTCTCGAGCAACCTATGTCGTGTTTGAGGTCATTGAACGATGTACATATAAACGAGTCTCATCAATAAGCTTCATGTCTGAAGTAGCGATACCAGATTACCAAGTTATCCAAATTATTGGATGGAATATCGCACCAGTAATCTTCCCCAGCACACAAAGTGGCGGCGCTCGTTTAGTGTCTATTAACAGATTGAGGCAGTTATGTGCTTCTTTATAGTTGAGCTGAGTGGATCTCTTTGTATCCTCCTGGAAACATGCAAGTGTAGACTTTGTTTCGGTCCTTGAAGATTTTTTCGAAGCCATGTTATTTTCTTGTCTTTTTATGATAAATGAGTCAAAGAGATTTTTCACGTAAATTATGAAATCAAGTCTGCTATTCTTGCTTCTATAGGCAGGTTGTCAGCCTGTACTAGAATTTAGATCAAGAACGTAGAATAATATCAGTGATTTACTCTCAAGATAGTCACTTTAAATTGGATGATACGACTGGAGTAGGGAGCAGGATAGTGCAGTGGTTCGGCTTCAGATCAAGAGGTTCAGGGTTTGATTCCCAACAGGGGCTCGGCAACTATCTAGAGTGGAGAAATGTTCTACACGCAGTAAGGTTTGGGTGCAATACTACACTGAATTTCAATGCAGTACCACCCATGGTTCGCTAGTTCCAGCCGATGCTCGCAGGTTTCATCATAAATCATAGCCACATGGCGTTGGGGACTAGCTGTCTCTCAAAGTCAGCGTTAAACCTCACCTCACCTACGAACTGGAGTATGCATGTTTGTGGAGATGAAAGTCATGGAGATGAATCCATTTGTGTTAAAATGCTGTTTGTACTCATCAAAACAATACCCAATTTCCCCTCCAATTTTTGTCTCCACAAAAAATTCCCAGATCAGAGGATCATTGAATCAATGTTTCTATGGATCTTCTTTAAAAAACATGGTTGTAAGTCTCTGAGGTAACGTAAGTGTAATGTTAGTATAGGAGTTAAGGTTAAGTTAAAAGTAACTTTGTGAAATTGGTCGATGGGGCTGTTCCATGAACCGATCTCAGCCACAAGGTCAGTCAAGCCCATCTTTAATCATTGGATAGGATTCATCTTATGGCTAAGATCGGTACGCTGGTTCCCTTTGCGCAAAGCTCTAAGGTGTTTTTTTGTGCAAAGACCCCCAAGCCTCGGTAGCTTGGGCAAGATTGGAAGTCTTCCCTTTCCAATCTTAAATTAATTTGTTTTACCTTGAATATTTTTGATTAATTATTCAGACTATTTGGAAGTGTTTGACTCAGAAGATTAATCCAGAACACCACTGTTGTGTGAGAAACACCAATAACCAAAATCACTTTAATAAGTTTTGGATTGACCATCATTCCAGTTCAAGATTTAGATAACAAATATTTGCCAGAAACAATGCTTTTCAAGACATAGTGTAAGCTCTGCAGAAAGAGAATAAGCAAGAGCAGTTACTGCCGCATCAGCGAAAAATAGACATCTATTTTGGATCTGGCATCGAGCCAATCTTGCCTCCAGGAGCAGAAGCAAGAGATATTTTGAAGTGACCCCTGACCTCTTTAGGCTATCAACGGGCTTGAATATCACCCATCCTCTATGTTCAAGATATTTTCAGGCCAGAAAATTACTTTACGTAGCAGACATCAACATTGAGAATATTTCGCTCGTGCCATGATTTGATGCTTGTCTGCTATTCATCTAGGTCGTGTTGAATTGATTGGGTCAGTTGATTCCTCAGTCTATTTATTATCCCTTTTGATTTTACGTTTGAGTTGTAAATGATGAATTATGAAACTTTAAGCTTTGGATCTTCTTGATGAAATAGATTGAAATGTCTTTTCTGTTGTTGATGTTTGATGTTCCTCTTCTAGATTTATTTTATTAACATGCACTTTATTTTATTTTAACCTGATGACAATATTTCAAAATTTATTTATTATCATTTCATCGTCAGTTTGATATTGTTCGTTACTTTTGACTCGGGTGAATATTTTGTTTTTTAGTATAAACCAATTTACCCCATTAGGAGACTTTGTGGATAAAAATCTATGTCCAATCAGTAACACGTACCGGATTGTCCAGTCCCCAAAGCCACGAGATAGAAAATACTCTAACCCACGTGGTAAAATATTACGTCATCAATGGAATTCCCTTGCATTTTCAAATGCAATGCGTCAAAAGTGCAGGTCCTATTTCAATCTCATCACATCACAACACACTTCAAGTTCGCACGTAATATGTACGCCAAATGATAAAATAACTGCATGCATTTTTTTATGCAACGCAAGGAAAATCCAACGTACTGTTAAACACGCCTAACCACTACACCACTGTGCTCTATATTACTGTCCTTTACAAATAGTTGATAGAGAGGTAATTACAAATATGATATTTATATAAGCGTATAATGTGATGCCAATAGTCGAGTCATGCAAATGTATTATACAGGCTTGTTGCATCTTCACATAAAATCTTCTTGAAAATTGCACTAGTAAATGGCCTTACCTTAAAAGCTTTTAGGTTGTGGTCTGTTATTTCATCTGCAGGTGTAGCCAAAACAAAATGTTGAATTATACTCATGTATTCATTTATAACAGTCTCCACCCATTACTCACCAAAGTTAACACTCAGCAGGTCATCAAGTTTATCAAGCTCATTAAGGGCCTTTGCTTATCACAAGCAAGCCCTAAATATGTGTTTATATCCTCATTCTGAAGTACATTAAACTCAATTATTGGATTGTGAAATATTTTGAAAAGTACTTGATAAGATAAATGTAAATATTGACACTTTTGAAATTAAATCCACTTTGATATTTTGTAAAATCTATTTCATGAGTCATATAGTAGTCATTACCTAAGTGGGCTTTGAAAAATATTTTATAATTTCATTAATGTAATTGGGTGTATCGTCATGGTGATAGTAGGTAGCCCATATTAAATTGTATAGATATAGACGGTATGAGAATTGTTGTCGCTAAAATATACTTTCAAAGATCATTTACGAATCGTCAAAAGAATATATTTTGTAGTATAAATATTAATAATTAAATATTTTTTAGTCGTGATTTCTGTAAGTTGGCCATTCAGAATCATGCATGTGACACTTATCGACTAAATTAACCCTTAACATGCGGGCGACGGAATTATCCGGGCGGGCTATAAGCGATTCCTAGGTGTCTGTATACGGATCCCGGATACAAGACTTAGAATAATTCACGGCTGTCTAAGTATACTCTATCACCCATACCGGGTCACGAGTCGATTGTGTCCGCGACCCGACCCATGAGAATGGCTGTATTTACGCATCGCGACCCGACATGAGAATAAAGCTTTGTTCAGTGTGTGGTCGGAATATCAAGCAAAATTCACACCAATTTGCGTGTGCATTGTTGACCCGTAACGCATCGATAATTAGCTTTACAAAAGGCCAATTATGTCGGGCTTAGCCCCCGAAGCATTAATTCGCTTGAGGCTATTTTCACCCACGTGTTTGTATTGCCTCGGGTTTGCCTCGCCCGAGACTGCTATCTGCCTCGCATCTCGCGAGACGGGGAAAAAAATCGCTAACTCGCCTTACTCCCGCACTTCATATCATGTGAGCGAATTGTTTGTTTTCAAAAAAAAATACGGCAAAATAAAGGGGAAACAATGGACTACATTCCCATATAAAATTAGAAAATCTCAAAAAAATAATAAAGACACAGCAAGCGCCGTGAAAAAGGTCATGTTTACACTTCATAAATTTTGAAACAATCGGCGATTTTCACAACTTCTAAAACATTTATCAAGGCTAAAATACTGAATGCATTTTCATAATTTTTATATCACAATAAACCGAAAAGAATAATCTTTTATTCTATATAAAATGCGCGGATTTATTCACAGAAATAAAGATACAATTTTACCTTTCTGAGAGGCATGTGAAACCAAACGGCACACAAACTAATCAACATATTTTCATCAGTTATGGTTCGAGGTTAGCGTTTATTTGAAAAGTCAAACAACATAACCATATTTGGGTTGACATGTGCTTATTTGTCAACTGGTTCAAGATTATGATTTCTTGGAAAAGTGCGATGAACGACCGTTTGCAATGCCGCATACATGTTGTAAGTATTGACGATTTTATAGGTGGGAATAAAGACAAACTTTACATAGCTATAGAATTATAACCAAAGGTCGCATTCTAATAATTTTTATATCATTGTGAAGCTAGACATCTTGTCTTCAATTCCGTATATAAATGGAATTTTTTTCGTTTCGTATTTATGATGTTACGAGGCCCGAATAAAAGACAATCTTTCGAAAGTAATAGAATAAAAACGAAAAAACATAGAAAATTCATTCAAAGTTTCGAGTGTGAATTAGCCATTTGTGTACGGGTTTCGCTACTTGAATTTGTATTGAACGCCCGTATATAGTCCTTATTCGCCATGTAGATGCGGTATATTTTGTAAAAACGATACCGGAATCGCCGCCTGGAAATTCCGCCAGCAGAGCTAGTTAGTGCCAAAGCCCAAACTACTGCTGCGAGCTGCGAGCCTGTAAATTCCGCCACAGGGGCTAAAAATGGTAAAATATATATACGCAACGTAAGGGTTAAGTTCTTGAGAACTAAGGCCATGTGTACCGGCGCTGATAGAGTGTAGCTGGGTGCTGTAGCTGGAGGCCACAGAATGTTGCCAGGTCACTGAGTAAGAGGTGACATGTGTTGTGACATGTGTTGTGACATGTGTTGTGACAACTGTTCTTTGTTACATCCTGCATTCTGTAACTAGTGCCAGCAGGTTTACACTGAGGCGCTAAATAGAAAATATCACCCAAGTGTCTTCTGATAGGAAATATATCATCTCAAGATGATTCAAGTTACAAATATCTGAGGCTTGCTGAGGATGCTTATTTATATTGAGTGTTGATATATTTGATATTAGAAGAGGATGAAATTCTATTTTAGATATATCATCCATGATCTTCATTACTTCTCAATGAAAATTTACATCTCTGAGCACAGCACTGCCATTAGACTGCCAGGGAGGTGATGTCATAGCACTGTGATGTCATCATGTTTATGACAGCATGATCCATTGCTTGATGATGTTAGAAGCATTGTGATGTCATGTAGTTGGCAGTGGTTGGTATTGTTCAAAATCTTTTTTCAAAATGATATCCTAGGAGATATCGCTTGATCCCACACATGATATCTCCTTGGAGATAGATATCGCTTGATCACATATGATATCTCCTTGGAGATAGATATCGCTTGATCACACATGATATCTCCTTGGAGATAGATATCGCTTGATCACACATGATATCTCCTTGGAGGTTTGGATAATGAGTAAACTGTTGTAAGAGCTTTCTGTTATTATATTGACAGTTCAACAGTCAACAGACATATCAAATTCTTTTCTTGTGAACATAAACTTATATAATAGTTATAAAAAATTTTTTTTTATCAAAACATTGCAATTTTACATAAAAAAGTAAAGTTTAAAAAATATTTAAAATATTTAAAATAATTCATCATTAATTTATTTCAATATAAATTGCCATGAGGCCAACAGTATAATGTTTGTAAAATGTGTAACAAGACATTACTGCGTCAGTTTCGTTAAATTTTAATACAGAACATTCCCTTTTGTTTCACGCCTTATCTAAAATAATACAAAGTTTGAATAGTTTATGATAATCAATCATATTTTACAAGTAAATCAGTTCGTACGTACATAAATGGTAATGGCAAGTTGCTTGAAGATATATAACTCACAAATTTTAAGAATATATGATAACAATAGACATTTGTTTAATCCAAGTACAGTGCAGTTGAGTGCTCTAGCTTGAGGACAGAATGATACAGGGTCATAGAGTAGAAGATGACATGTGCTGTGACATGTGGCCATTGTTCCATCCGGCCTTCTGTTTCTTGGGGGCGGGATAGGGCAGTGGTTAGGCCGTTCCGCTTCAGATTAAGAGGTCCTGGGTTCGAATTCTGCCAGGGGCACGGCAACTTTGTCTGCAGTAGAGAACTGTTCTACACACAGTAAGGTTTGGGTGCAATGCTACACTGAATTTCAGCGCAGTACCACCCATGGTTCGCTAGTTCCAGCCGATGCTCGCAGGTTTCACAACAACGCATAGCCACATGGCGTTGAGGGCTTTCTCCCTGCAATAATACTAGCAGCTGCGATATAAGTGAGATACTCTTGAAAGCGGCGTTAAACCCCAACTCACTTCACATCACCTCTGTTTCTTGTGTCGTCGAAGTTTCAGGCAAACTTTGAAGAAATATGGTTTCTAATATAATGAACCAATGGTTTGATGATGAGTTTCTTGTTTAGTCATTTAAATCAATTGGAATTTGTGGAAACAGGAACAAATTTGTAAAATGTACTTTGTTAGTTTAGATCTATAGAGAAGATTTAATTGAAGTAGATGATTTCAGGTTAGACACTGCTTTTAAGAGTTATCTTTTATAATTATTGTTGCTGGAATTCTCCCGTAATACTTATGTGGCATTGAATTGAAACCTGCAAGCGTCGGCTTGAACCAGTGAACAGTGTGTCATTGACGGATCCAGAGGGGGGGTGCGGGGAGAGAGGTCCAAGTATATTAAATGACCATTGAAACCATAGTGAAAACAGGGGTGCACCCCCCCAAGGGAGTTCGAAGTATAGTAAAAAATAACAATCGATTGGATTGCGTCGCGTAAAAACGCACTTCAACCTTACAAGCTGCCACTAGCCCCCCAACCCCAACTCAAAACGCTTCATCCGCCCCTGGTATGTGCTTGTACAAGGTTTTTCATTTGTGACTTGCACCATCACCTAACTTCATGTTGAACCATTTTCTTAAAAAATCAGAAACATTCACATATTTTCATAGCAGTTTTGAAGTTGTGAAATGTTGTGCAATTATGCTGATAAAGTCCATATTAGCTGCATCAGCACCCAACTTATCTGACACTGAGAAATAATTGATTAAATTTATTTATAGATAAGTTAAGCATCTTTCACTGCAAAGGTTGTTTGTGTATGTTTATTCTTAAATTGAAAAAAAAAAATTGTTATCATAAACAACAGAAACACTACTTTATCTATTACAATGCTATTACTAACAATAAATTTGTGTACAGTAAGGGAGGTAACTCTGTGAAGTCAAGTAAATCTGTACACATAAAATGACCCTATTTTGAAAAATAGCTGTTAGCATTGAGTACCTAGATAATCTAGTTCTATATTTTTGCCTTCCAACAGAATATTTTCAGGTATGACAACAAAATGATTGACCCCAAGAAAATATTGATGCTTAATTGTCAAAGTTTCATTAGATGTTGCATACTATAAGATCGATCATACTGCAAATACATACATCATCCACTTCTGAAAACCATATTATCAATTTGCTTATCTTGTATATAATTCCTCAAGAATATTTTGTGAAGTATATTAACTACATATGTAAGGGAAATTGAAAGTTTTCTAGTTTTGACATATACCACATATTAGATTCCCGAAGAAACTTAATATTCACACTTCCTTGTATTTTCATAATATCACGTACAAGCGCATGATCATGCTTGAATAGCATGTGGCTTTATCAATGATATCTCTTTTACAAGTTTTGACATTGCAGATAGTGGAAAAGCGATGATTCTATTTGAATTGAAGCAATTATGACTAGGGTATTTGGATAACTACCCTTTCGAACAACCACTTTCATGGTTTCAATTATTAATATCATTATATTAATTTACACTGATCCTATTACCGTTTTATGCAAAGACAATTTGTTTTATTCATACCATGAATTTGAACATATTGGCGAAAAAAATAAATTATACTCAAAATCTCCCCAAACCTAAATGTTCCCAAATTTCCCTCCCAACTAAAAACTCAAAATAAGTGACAAATTTCTTATTAAATGTAGTGCTTGTTTTGCATACCTAAACTTTACATTTACGCTTGAACAAAGTTGCTTTCCCCCCTCCCCCCCCCCCCCCCCCGTTAGACATTTTACCCCCAAATATTTGTAAACCAAGTAATTAATTTTGCCTGGCCAAATCATCTATTTTGCTTGATTATCAACCTATGATACATTGGCCAATTCTCTAAATATTTGCAGCAATAAGAAATATTAAGTTTGATTTTCACCTAATAAAAAAAATGCTGAGAAAGTCCACTCCCCTGAGAAAGCTGTAATAATGACGAAGAAAGGCTCTTAGATTATTTAATTTTTCATGTATTTGAAAGTCAAAGTATTTACTTTACTGTTTTTATTTATTTTCAGAGAAATCTTCTGGCTCCAAAATGTTAAAGAAGGCCAAATCATTCCGAGATGACATAAAAACAAAGATAAAACGGCGGCCGTCGACCGGGGCACAACAAATGATACCCGAAAATAAGTCCCCGAAAAACAAATCATCGAAGGCCGTCAGTCGCACAAACTCCATGAATGAAGGGACTAGGACAGAAAGGGGAGAGGAATCTGACGTAAGTAATTGTTTATTTATCATCATTTCTGTACACCGTAAGTCCTTGAATAATCGCCCGGTGATTATTTAATTCCATCTTAACCTGGTAATTATTCAAGACAGACTAATATTCGAGGATTTTTCAGTTGTGTTTTTTTTTTATGTTCACAATTTCAGGTAATGTACAGGGCTCAAAGTTTTTCAGAATAGATTTGTATCATTACTATTTGAATTTTAGAAATCCAATCAAACTTTTTTCACATTTATTACTTTTTAAGTGAATTTAGAAATTTTTTAAGCATCAAATTATTTTAGAAATTCAAAATTATTTTTTTTCAATATTATAATTTTAAAAATGATTTTAGAAATATTCATTAACATCAAAAGAATTATTTTGACTAGTGAATTAAAAGATATTTTTCATAAGCAAATTTCTAATCTTTGAGCTCTGATAATGAGGTGCCTAATATACAGAAGACCTCAGTTTATGAAGCAGTAGATTTGTACCTCTACAACGGTGAGGAAAGCAGTAGTCCACCATTGCACCAGTAGAAGCAGCAACGATTGTTGCACCCACATGACGTTTACCTTGGAAACGCAGTGAAAATTGAATACCATCTCAGAATCATTACAGTATATAAATTATACTACAGTAGAACATGGATATAACGAACTCCAAGGGACCAAAGAATTCTGTTTGCTATATCTGCTGTTCGCTATATCCGCTGTTCACTATTCGCTTTTGGCATATTTAAAAGGGCTTTTGACGGGACTTAAAAATTTTATTGCTATTTCCATTTGTTCACTATATCCGTGTTCTACTGCATCATCCATATAAAAACAATTCTGCAAATGTTTTGGACAATCTTCATCACCCTGATAGAAAAAGTCGTTTTTGCATTGTTTTTTTTCAGGTTGCTTTTTGAAAAAGTGAATGATGTTCATGTTTGTAATTATTTTCAGTGCAGATCACACTTGAAATCAATTATTTATATTTATAATATAATATTATGTATATGTTGTTGTACGGATTCATTGTCAGTTAATGTGATACACTAATAGCCTCTAACAGGTTTGATTTTGGTGAATGAATAGCCAAAACATATACCAAGGGAGGTAACTCTTGATGCCTTACATACACCTTAGTGAGGCTGTATACATGGTCTCTTGAAGTTAATGATTTTACATTTTCATTTTGCAACAGACTGTTGTTTTAAGATAAGAAGAAATGTTTCCTTTTGTTAAAGGTACAACAAATAGCAAAAATTATTATTGATTTTCCTTGTTTGAGTTTATTTTAGATAACTTTATAAAACGAAACGTTATTGTTATTTTCATTAACTTCTTCCTGTTTAAGACCAGATCTTGATTTGAACCAAGATAGATATTTGAGATTTATTTATCAACATTCGTTATTGATTGGGTACTTAAACTTGTTACATCCATCTGAATTTGTTGTCAATGACACTGAAAAACTAAATTTTTTTAGAACATGTCCGTTTCTTTTGTCAGCGTAGAAATATAATACACTTTGCTAAAACAAGTAAATAACTACTATTTGACAATGCAATGGTAAGCACGTTCAGCTTTGGATCATGAGGTTCGGGGTTTGAATCCCACCAGGGGCCTGGCAACTTTGTCTAGCTTATTGGAGGCCTGGCACGTATTAGAGGATATACAGTAAACTGAATATGGAACTGAAAGCAAAAATAAATAAAATTGATAAAAGTAGAGTTATTAAATTTCATCAACTGAATTTTGTAGGTTTGGTTCAATGCAAATTGTGTGTTAAATCTGATCTGGTTCAAATCAAAGAGATATTTGAGACGATATATATCTGGTGATTATCTCTTACTCATACTTATGTAATGCCAGCCGACTGTACAGTACAGTGGTAGGTTGGTGGTGGTTGCAGAAATACCATCACTATTATGTGTGTATGCAGTATTTATAAATATATGTTCCATCAGTCATGCGCAAGGAATGCCTCCAACTTTCTACTCTGGTTGGTGTGTGGGCAAGTGTGGGAAGCAGACTTTATAACAGTCTTTTGGTATTAATCTTAGGATCTATAATCAATGATAATTCTTGGTTTCATGAAGTTAATTATTCTCTTACCACAGAAGTTACTCCCTTCAGATTTTCAATGGTAACCTCTGTTGCATATCGAGCACTTTCTTGTCCAGTGTTGGTAAGTGTGGGAAACAGACTTAATAACAGTCTTTTGATATTAATCTCGGGCTCTAATCAATGATAGTTCTTGGTTTCATGAAATTTATTCAAGTTGTCAAGTTATTTGTGAAAAAGAAACATTTTGATAGTGATTTATTCTTGGTTTCATGAATTTATTCAAGTTGCCTAGTTATGTGTTGGGTGAATTGCTACACTGATTTTAGCATAATATCACCCATGGTTCCCTAGTTCCAGCCATTCCTCGCAGGTTTCACTGCGATACATAGCCACATGATGTTGCGGGCTTTCTCCCTGCCATAATACTAGCAGCCGTGATGTACGTGAAATACTCTTGGAAGCAGCGTTAAACCCCATCTCACCTCACCTCACCTTAACTCACCTCGCCTAGTTATTTGTGAAATAGAAGCATTTTTATTGGGTTCCATGAGACAATTTGGTATATGGTTAATGTGTCAGTGAGTGGGAAAAAGCCATTGCTACAGTCTTTCCAAGAAATATTTTGAGGACAATAGAAATAGGTAACCCTAATAATGATTTATGAAATAGAAGCATTCACGTCCTGAAGAAAATAGTTAGATAGTTATGTACATTTTGAAATCAAATACAGATTTATTTATTCATTGAGACACTTGTAAAAATGAAGTCGATCATAAAAATATCCCTATCTTATTTTGTCCAGAGTATCTTACCTAAGACATTAAAAAACATTTTTAAAAACTGACTGCAAGTCTATAATGAAGAGAGGGGGAGGTAGTCTCAACACTTCAAGCACTGTTTGACTCATGTAGTTCTTGTAATCCTGGCGCTATCATTGGGGATCGTCTCAAACATTTATTTTATCATTTTACTTCCTAGAGGATTGTATTTTTCCATAAATGTCAATGAATTTAATAACATCTTTCCTTATAGATAAGTTGGTGTGAAGTAAGATTTCATGCTTGATGATGATTTTGATGAAATGTTTTCATTTTGAGTGTCGAAAGTTTTGATATGGTCCCTTCTTGGAGGTCTGTCATGTGAATCACATCGGTCTGTGAGAGTTGGTTCGAGATGATGACAAGTTTGTTGATATTACGGAAATACCATGATGTCGTCATCAGTTCTGGAATAGTTCCAGAAAAATAGTATGCTTATGGAAAAATAACATACCGAAAATAAATATTGTTGATTTCAAGAATGCCTGTTTTAACATTGGTTTCTCAGGACAGTGATTAATCTGCTGTAGGATCTGAAAGAAATATTATTTTATTTCTCAGTGACAGCAACTCATATTAAAGTAACAAATAATTTATCTAAATAATTTATCATTAGACAACAGTGTCTTATTATGATGTATCAAAGCTTCCCACACTCACAGCACCATGAAGGCATCACATTTTCAATGAATGAGCACTATATATTTTATTTGTTCAAATTTCTCATTTATAATGATAGTTTATATCATTTAAATTACTGTAGAGGGTAACACATCTTATTACACAAACCAATTATCTGTAGTAGTAATAACAGTGTTGCGTATAAAGAAATAATTGCATTGCAGCCATTTTATTGTGAACATATTTTATTATTTCGAATTACAAAAACGATACCCATGGCTTTACTGAGCCATGTACATGTAGCCATTTTTTAACTTGATTTTTCAAGAGAGAAGGGTATTATTTTTCAAATACATTTCATCGACTTATTATGTGAAAAAACATGCTACTGCCCCTTTAAAGCTACAGGTGCTCATCAAAAGTTTACAATCCAATTTGTCCAATATAGAACGAACCATGTAAAACTAACTTTACTGTTACTTTCCCCCCTTGCCATCTGGTTGAAGCATTCAGTCACAAACATAAGGTCATGGGTCACTTTGATGTCCAGTCACCGGTCACTTAGCTTTGATGTGGGTGTGCTGCCCTCAGAGTTGAAATCAGACCCAGCTGATAGCCAGTGGGCAGTCTGAGTGAAATTGACCTCACATAATAAGTAACAGAACTTTCTTGACCACATGTGAAGCTTGCTGTTTGGTATTGTGGTGTGATGTGGCTGGATATGGAAGTATATATAGTTAACTTAACTTGTCAATAAGTAACAGTTCTTTCTTGTCCACTTGTTATACCTTTTTATTTCACATTATGTCATGTGATATGTTGTGTGTGTATGTTATAGTTAAATAAACAATTTTGAAGAAGAATTGATCTTAAGAACAGGGAACTTTTTTAATGTGAAAATAGACGACGTTTCGAAGTATATACTCACTCCTTCATCAGGTGGAATGATGAAGGAGTAAGTATATATTCTCCGTAACATCGGGGGCGGGATAGCGCAGTGGTTAGCATGTTTGTCTTCGGATCAAGATGCAGTGGTTAGCGCGTTCGGCTTAAGAGGTCCTGGGTTTGAATCCCACCAGGGGCACGGCAACTTTGTCTGCAGTAGAGAACTGTTCAACACGCAGTAGAGAACTGTTCAACACGCAGTAAGTTTTGGGTGCAATGCTACACTGAATTTCAGCAAAGTACCACCCATGGTTCGCTAGTTCCAGCCGTTGCTCGCAGGTTTCACCGCAATGCATAGCTACATGGCGTTGCGGGCTTTCTCCCTGCCATAACACTAGCAGCCTTCACCTCCGAACATAAACGTAAGTTATTATCTAGAAAATATCCCTGTTCTGATGTATGCCACATCTAAATGCCCTTCAAAGATTTAAAATTGACCTTACAAAAAAAGTATCAGTTATTTCTTGTCAACGAGTGTGCTAGCTATTCTCACATTCTCAATGTGATGTATTCTGCAAAATAAGAATGTTAATGTTGAATTAGTCTTACACTCAGACTATGAAAAAAGAAATGAATTTTCATAAAAAAAGGCTCCTTTTCAATTTTTTAATATTTTTTTTTTTTTACAGTCTAAGTGTTAGACTAATGTTGAATGGGCAATAAAGAATTGAGCTCGCAAAACAAAAGTATTTATGAATGTACAACTTCTTTATTCTGTATAGGCAACAACGACATCAGAACCTATGGCAAAACATCACATATACAGCATAAAGAAGTTGTATATCCATTAATATTATCTTCATTCTTCACCATCCCAACCTCTAGAATGGCACTCGAAGATCTCACAAAACAAGCAACATAAACTTCATCATATTTAATCTCTCTTTCTCTGTTTCATTCATTAAATTTCTCTTCTGCTTTGTCTTTGGTTTCATGTTTAATATTTTAACTCCTTGAAGGGTTTATAAAATTATGCCATGAACATTATCTATTCATAAACGTTCTTTATAAGCATCTTTTTACAGCAAACAAGTAAGTTAAATGTAAAAAATGTTTATTAGAGGCCAATTCAAAGTTCGCAATGGACCAGACTAATTTTCCAAATCACCACCGATTTTATAATTTTCTTGATCCATGTGGAATAAAGTTATTATGGATCAAATGTCGTACTCGATGAAGCGTGTATGTAAAATCTCATGGGATCCTGATGCTTTTGCAACATAGTCTGAAGAGACGATTGTTTCCATGCCTATACAGTGTGGTTTTAAACTTTTATCTTTCATGCATTCACAAAAGTAAGAATAAATTTGAACAGTTTGATCTTCTAAATTAAATCCGAAGTAAGTCTATCAAATGAAGGAAATTATACCCCGTAAATTCATAGTCAGAAATAACCCAGACTAATTTTCCAATTTTCCGCCAATGTTGTTATTCTTGTAATCCATGTGGAATAAAGTTATTACAGATCAAATATCATACACGACCAGGCATCTATGTAATATCTCTAGGGATATTTTGTCTATGTGTATGAAACAATAGAAATAGCTCGATCTATGCTATCATCATAACCAATATAATTCCACCCATGAATCCAACCGTGCCAAAATCCCTTGAGGATATGTGGAAATTATACTTAATTCAATGTTGTCTGCTGGTTTGGAGACAAAATTCTAAAGGATGATAAGTTCGTTTTATGGTGAAGCAATGGACACGTTGGCACATATTTGTCCAAAATGGCTTGTGAATAAAATGTAAAGTCCTCATCATAATCTGTCACAAACTTGAACAAATAAACGCAAGGAAACCACATTATTAAACCCGCTTTAAAATAAATCCTAGTCTGACAGTCCTAGTTTTTGTAAAATATCCAAATTTGAATAAAATGAAAATAAAATAAATTTTAAATTTCAAATTTCAAATTTCATTTTCATCTGAGCTCTGTGGTCTTGCTGTAAACTTGCACAGGCTCTTAAAAAATTATGGTCTGGATGAAAGTCTCTGGACAAGTATTTGAAACAGTATATGAAGAAATTTGCCATTTGCAAGCTACCTGAACCAATAAACCCCATAGGACTATATACACACCCTTGGAGATACAAGAACATTCAATATGGCCCCATAGGTCTTGAATAAATCTAATACCAGAGCCCTGGGACATACAAGAGAATCTAATATGCTTATATAGGAAGATCAGGACCGGACAATATGGGCTCTGTTGAAAGGTCAGAATAGGTCAAGGGTCAGCATGCTTGACCTGTTGATTGAGGAGTGAGTGATAGTCTTGATTTGTCTGCCATCTGGACACTCCGGTCATCTCCTCATTGGTCAGTCTGCTTGTAGACATGTGGAGATTGTTGTGGTCAGATTGTTGACCAGAAGTTCTCTGTAGATAAGATAACACCTCCATGATTCTGCTTCAAGACCTATTGCAGAGAAATGGTCCACCAATGGTATTTTGATTTGTTCAGACCATCTGTCCAGTTGTCGGACTTGTTGTAGACATGTGTTGATGGTGTCTGATTGTTGACCAGCGGTTCTCATTTAATAGATCTTTTGATTCTGCTCCCAGACCTTTTGTATGGAAATGGTCCACCAATGGTATTTTGATTTGTTCAGATCATTGCTCCAGTTGTCAGACTTGTCGTAGACATGTGGTGAATGATGGTGTCTGATTGTTGACCAACAGTTCTCTTGTAACTGATCTTTTCTGAGACCTTTTTTACAAAAAAGATATCTTGATTTCTTCCAAACATCTCCCAAATTGTGTGTCTTTTTGCAGATAAATAGATTTTTGATCATCAAAACAAAATAACAGATCATTGATTCTGATTTCAGATCTTTGCAAAAAAATTGCCCACTAAAGGTATTTAGGCTTGTTCAGATCTGCAGTCTTTATTGGAACTTGTTAAGATTGCTTGTGAGATGGCCGTCTCTAACAGTCTCTTTGAGGTCTCTGTGACTGAGGGTTGATAAACTGTTGGATCTGTCAGTGCTGGCGATTGATTGGTACTTGACTAACGGGGTGGGATGTAATGTAAAATAAAAATTTGTACTACAGCAGATAGTGTGATCCCAATAACAACAATGATAAAGTTAAGAAGTTGTAAGATGACAGATCCATGATTTTGTTGTGGGACCATTGTTCAGCAATGGTCTACTGAAGGTATTGAGATTTGTTCAGATCAACTTTGGGACCTTTTGTTCAGAATTGAAGGTATTCAGATTTGTTCAGATCAACTTTGGGACCTTTTGTTCAGAATTGAAGGTATTCAGATTTGTTCAGATCAGCAGCTCACTAGAGACTGACAGTTCTAAGATAAAATAGCCTTGATATTCTTCTTGAAACCTTTGATGTATAGATAGTCAACACCTAGATATGACCCAGAGGTTTTTTTATTTAGACTGGTAAGCATATGTTTTTACTTCAGTATGCTTGACACAAAACGATAAGGGCAGATCTGCTGCAAACAATGGTCAATAACGGTCTACCTCAACAATGGCCATGTGAAATATTGTATACATTTAACAGTAACAATCGCATACGCATGTGCTTGAAGACTTGCTATAGTGTTTCATACACTATAGGAGAATATACTGTCTAAATTGTCCTTAAAATTATGTCTTTAGAGAAATATGTAATGCTTAATTTGTCATGTAAACATTTCTAATTTTTTTGAAGACTAAGAATAGAGAATTGCTACTCATTGAAAAGGTGGGGCTTTTGTATTAAAAGAGGTTAATGCACCTTTTTAAAATTTGTGGAAAATGAATTTCAAGGACCATTTTAAAAAATTTTGGGAAGGGGGAGGAGGAGGATAATGATTTAGGGATTGTGAGATGGGCTAGTATACATGTTTACTACTGGCAGTAAGTATATACACAACAAGCCCATCACAACACAACTGGGAACAATACAGACCAGTGACCAGAATTCCAGCTATTTGGTCTGGACTGAGAACCCTGGTTTGACATTAGCAAAACAATAAGTTGTAGGAAATATGTTTTTGTGCTAATCAGCATACAAAAACATGGAATTTGCTGGACTAATGCAAAATTCCATGTCAGAATGTCCCTAGTTCCGGCAGGCTTTGTATCCATTTGGGTTCACTTCTTGCCATAAATGCACACTTAAGATTTTCCAAATTGTTTGGACCTCTCGTCAGGTGTATGAAATATAAGGTGTGTGGAGAGATGGCTGGAAGTAAATCTTCTCCTGAAAGTAGTTGTGGACAGATAGTATCACTCAAAGAGAGGCTGTATCACCAAGAATGAGGCTGACCTGTCCAGAAGGGTGTAAACTTGTCAAAAATGGCCGCTACTCATCCTCAGGTGCTTGATGAGAGCCACCTGGTGGGGGCCAGTTTCTTGTGCTGTTTACTGAGCTTCTGTGGTCAAGAAAATAATGTTTATTTGAATTATAAAGTGTTCTATGCAATTCAACTGACCCAATATCCAATTTCATTTTATAATTATCAAGTTTTTATCGACATTTTTATTTTGAATTTTCATTGAATATGTCAAATCTTCTTATTATATATTATACCCCCGTTACGAAGTAAGCGGGGGTATATAGCGGTCATTCCGTCCGTCCGTCCGTCCGTCCTTCCGTCCGGTCAATTTTCTCAAAAACCGTCAAAGCTACACCAACCAAACTTTGTACAGATGTCAACCATGTTCTTCCGATCGCGCACAGACAATTTTCAATTTGGACTTAGTTTTATTGTGTTCAATGGGGACAAGTTTTCTCGGATACTGTTCAACCTAGGTGAATGAAATTTTGGTTGTGAGTACTCATGACCATACCATTTTTTACGGAGTTATGGCCCTTGAATCCGAAATTGAACTTCGTACCAGAAGAATTGTGATGCTCCAATGGGGACAAGTTTTCTCAGAAACTATTACATCTAGGTGAATGAAATTTAATATGGAGGTAGTCCAGATGATACTCTTTATCGAGTTCGAAAACCAGTTCCGAAATATTATTTTTTATGGAGTTATGGCCCTTGAATCCGAAATTGAACTTAGTACCAAAAGATCTGTGATGCTCCAATGGCGACAAGTTTTCTCAGAAACTATTACATCTAGGTGAATGAAATTTAATATGGAGGTAGTCCAGATGATACTCTTCATCGAGTTTGAAAACCAGTTCCGAAATATTATTTTTTTACAGAGTTATGGCCCTTGAATCCGAAATTGAACTTAGAACCAAAAGAACTGTGATGCTCCAATGGGGAAAAGTTTTCCCGGAAACTATTACATCTAGGTGAATGAAATTTAATATGGAGGTAGTCCAGATGATACTCTTCATCGAGTTCGAAAACCAGTTCCGAAATATGATTTTTTTCGGAGTTATGGCCCTTGAATCCGAAATTGAACTTTGTACCAAAAGAGCTGTGATGCTCCAATTGGGACAAGTTTTCTCGGAAACTATTACATCTAGGTGAATGAAATTTTACATGTAGGTAGTCCAGATGATACTCTTTATCGAGTTCACAGTCCAGTTCCGCAGTATTATTTCAAAGCCCTTGAATCTGTAATTGAACTTGGTACAAATTACCGGTGTGATGCCCTAATGGGAAAAATTAAGTTACCTGAAAAATATTACATCTGGGTGAATTAAATTTTGTAATAACAGTCAGTTCCTAAAATTATTTTGGACAATATTATGATGCTTGAAGCTTTTTTTTTTAAACATAGTAACCTTCACATCTATAATTCTCAATGGACGGATAGCGGATGACGGGGGTATGTGAGCCATGCTCACTTTTTTCTTGTTATTTCTGTGACTATCAACTTTTGTCAGGTTTTCTTTGTATTCTTTTCAAATGCAAATTCAATTCAAAAGATCTTGGGGCGGGTAGCGCAGTGGTTAGCACATTCGGCTTCGGATCAAGAGGTCCATGGTTTGAATTCCGCCAGGGGCACAGCTACTGTGTCTGCAGTAGAGAACTGTTCTCCACGCAGTAAGGTTTTGGTGCAATGCTACACTGAATTTCAGCGCAGTACCACCCATGGTTCGCTATTTCCAGCCGTTGCTTGCAGGTTTCACTGCAATGTATAGCCACATGGCGTTGCAGGCTTTCTCCCTGCAATAATACTAGCAGCCGTGATATAAGTGAAATACTCTTGAAAGCAGCGTTAAACCCTAACTCACCTCACCTCACCTAACCTCAAAAGATCTTATAAAGAAGAATTTGAAAAACATGGCAATTACTAATTTACTAGATCATGTTTCAGGTGCCAGATGTTCCGTTCACTTTCCCTTTAGATAAGTAACTTGTATTTGCATCATTTAGATTTTAATTAAGTAGTTAATTTGAAATGATATTTTAAAGTGGTATTAACCCTTAACATGCGGGAGACGGAATTATCCGGGCGGGCTATAAGCGATTCCTAGGTGTCTGAATACGGATCCCGGATACAAGACTTAGAATAATTCACGGCTGTCTAAGTATATACTATACCCCATACCGGGTCACGAGTCGATTGTGTCCGCGACCCGACCCATGAGAATGGCTGTATTTACGCATCGCGACCCTACATGAGAATAAAGCTTTGTTCAGTGTGTGGTCGGAATATCAAGCAAAATTCACACCAATTTGCGTGTGCATTGTTGACCCGTAACGCATCGATAATTAGCTTTACAAAGGGCCAATTATGTCGGGCTTAGCCCCCGAAGCATTAATTCGCTTGAGGCTATTTTCACCCACGTGTTTGTATTGCCTCGGGTTTGCCTCGCCCGAGACTGCTATCTGCCTCGCATCTCGCGAGACGGGGAAAAAAATCGCTAACTCGCCTTACTCCCGCACTTCATATCATGTGAGTGAATTGTTTGTTTTCAAAAAAAATACGGCAAAATAAAGGGGGAACAATGGACTACATTCCCATATAAAATTAGAAAATCTCAAAAAAATAATAAAGACACATCAAGCGCCGTGAAAAAGGTCATGTTTACACTTCATAAATTTTGAAACAATCGGCGATTTTCACAACTTCTAAAACATTTATCAAGGCTAAAATACTGAATGCATTTTCATAATTTTTATATCACAATAAACCGAAAAGAATAATCTTTTATTCTATATAAAATGCGCAGATTTATTCACAGAAATAAAGATACAGTTTTACCTTTCTGAGAGGCATGTGAAACCAAACGGCACACAAACTAATCAACATATTTTCATCAGTTATGGTTCGAGGTTAGCGTTTATTTGAAAAGTCAAACAACATAACCATATTTGGGTTGACATGTGCTTATTTGTCAACTGGTTCGAGATTATGATTTCTTGGAAAAGTGCGATGAACGACCGTTTGCAATGCCGCATACATGTTGTAAGTATTGACAATTTTATAGGTGGAAATAAAGACAAACTTTACATAGCTATAGAATTATAACCAAAGGTCGCATTCTAATAATTTTTATATCATTATGAAGCTAGACATCTTGTCTTCAATTCCGTATATAAATGGAATTTTTTTCGTTTCGTATTTATGATGTTACGAGGCCCGAATAAAAGACAATCTTTCGAAAGTAATAGAATAAAAACGAAAAAACATAGAAAATTCATTCAAAGTTTCGAGTGTGAATTAGCCATTTGTGTACGGGTGTCGCTACTTGAATTTGTATTGAACGCCCGTATATAGTCCTTATTCGCCATGTAGATGCGGTATATTTCGTAAAAACGGTACCGGAATCGCCGCCTGGAAATTCCGCCAGCAGAGCTCGTTAGTGCCAAAGCCCAAACTACTGCTGCGAGCTGCGAGCCTGTAAATTCCGCCACAGGGGCTAAAAATGGTAAAATATATATACGCAACGTAAGGGTTAATATCATTCAGTTCATATGTAGGATAGGTTTTCAATATCTTTTGATGTGAAAATACTCTCTTTCGAAATATCCTATTTAAGAAACACCAATTTATAAACAAGAAAACAAAGAACCACTATCATAAAAAATTTTAAAAAATTCTCCGAAAATCGTCATTAAATTCTTGTTGAAATTTTTTCAACTGATAAGCGTCGTTATGTCTGCACTTTGGTGTAGAAGACTTAACACCTAGCTGAGAAACTTGAGAAAATCGCTCAAAATTTGGCCTTTTGCTTTAATTCTGATTATTTCAGTCTAAAATGGCGTCTTGGTGATTTAAAGATAGCCTATCTTCCATTCATACTGATCCTTGTTGAGCCATTCTAATTTATTTCGAGGAAAGAGAGTCGAAAATATCACTGTGTTACAAGTGCACCATTGTGCAGTGATCAAAATCCAGTGAATATCTCGGCTGATAAAATATGTTATTTGAGACGTATTTGCAGCCAGCCGCCTGGTATGTCTCGGTCCTTATCTAATGGCTCCAAACATTTTGAAATATAGAAGAGATTTTGTAATTGTGATCGCAGAATTTGAAACTCTTTTCAAGTGGAAGGTTTGTTTCGAGATTGGAGTAAATTCGAGGATTTTCAATTTCAACTGATTGTTTTGAATTTGTTTTGAGGAAGTTAGACTTGGTCATTTTCATATTGAAATAATCTACTGATAAACTTTTATGAAAAATTCATTAAATTTATTGTCGGAGGAAAAGGTTACAGACTGTTTTGCTTGCCTGACCTGATTTCAAATGACGGATTTGAAGTGGACGAAATTGGAGGAAATGTGATCTATGGTTCTAGAAGTTGATGATTTTGCTTTGAAATTTCAATAATCTTTCAAAGTCATAACTTCAGTGCATCAAGACTTTCAATTACCTCCATTGTTGACTTTGGAAGTGAACTCCTAAACTCCCTGCCTTGAAGTCCGGGACAGAAACTGCAATGAGCTTTGGGTTCAATTTCTCAAATATTTTCACAACGATAACCACCGTCTCACAAGTGTGTTGATTCAGTGATCAAATTGGTTCCAGCAGCTCTGGTTTCTGGATGGCTGCAGAAAACAAGAGTTAGTTTTCTTGCGATTTCAAGTTTCTGATGTTCCAAGTGATTTAGACTTAATTCAATATCACCAAATCAAGCATCTTCTGTTCTGGAATGCCAAAATATGGATTCTATCCTGAATTTAATCTGAATCCAATTAATTGATCAAGAACATCTTCAAGGGAGTGTGGATTAGATTCCACCGTGTTGTGGATTTAGTTTCTACCGATCTCAACTTTCTGATGTTATGGCGGCATGGTCCAAACTCTCGGCTCTTGTAGCATATCAGCGTGATTCAAACAGTCTGTGCTAGCCAGCAAGGAATATAATAGCTCAAGGCGTGTTGCTGCTAGATTCTTAGATCCCAAGATGCGGATTCGACTGCGGAGTTATGTTTATAAAGTTGCGGAAGAGCAGGAGAGGTCGGGCTGTTGTTGCATCGGCTTCTCCACCATGGCGAAACAGAAACAGGTATGTTGCTTTCTCTCGTTAAATTTGTGTATTTTAAATAATTTTAATTTTCCTAATTACGTTATTGTTATCTGAAGTTATAAAAAGGAGATGAATAGATGAAGTCAGTGTTTTAGCATCGACTAGATATCAGAACCTTGGAATTGTCTTCTTTATGTTTGATAGTTTGTTTATACTTAGGTTGAAATATTTTATCCATTTGAATATGTTTTGGTTTTCTTACCTGACCAAATAAAACACAGATATGTCAGGTGTGTTGGGATTGGCTCTCGGTATTAGTTGATGTTGGCGAACTATTTTTGTTACCAATCAATCTTCACGAGACATGTATGTTAGAATTGTTTTGTTTTTCAAGTTAATTTGAAACGTACATCAAATAATTTTATAAATTTGAATATTGTCTATCATACTGATCAAACAAAGGCAGGTATACATATGTTACAGTTTGCTCGTTAGATGGTTAAAAGATGTGTCTTAACATTTCCAAAAAGTGACATGTGTCTTGAAATTCCCAGAAAAGGACATGTGTCTTAACATTTCCTTAAAGTGAGATGTGTCTTTGCATATCCTGAATGTGACAATCATATGACGTCAATTATATAGGGTTCATATTTTAGCTTGGACAAAAGATCACGTTGTCATGGTGTCATGCTATTAACACAAAGTTGGCGCCGACCCGCAAGACAATAGTCATTACCATCTTGCGAGCCAGCGCCGGTCTGCTTAGTTTATCCCAGGGAATTAGCTTGATGCTATGGGAGCCAACCTCAGAAGTTCTGGGGAGAACGCATGATGAGAGACACATAAGATGATGACGTCATGGAGATGTTTATTTGGTCGTTGCATCATGGTGGTTGTTACATATACAGCTGATGATGGTGATGGCGGCAGAGACATAGTGACCGCCAAGGAAGCTTTGTAAGTCTTCCCTGGGTCTAGTCTCTGCTGGTCTAATTCTATTCCTCACTTGGACTTTCTCTTATTTTATCTTACTCCTGTTGTAACTGAGAAGGCTCTATTTAAGGGATTCATAGGACCAATGGCTATAGAGCAGTAAAGCAAATAGAATGTCACCATAGGGTCTGATTGACAAGATACTTCCCTATTTCTAAATAAAACAATTGCTGTATTTACAATGCCTAAAGTGATCTACAATAAAGAATAGATAATCACTGAAGCATAAACCATTAAACCTGCAGATGGGTGATAGCCCCAGGTGATAACAACAAATGGACAGTGTCATATGAGAAATAAACTAAGTAACTTGAACGTATGATAAACAAAATACATAGGAAAATATCTAATTACAAATAATACATTTATACATGTGTTAGCACTGTGATACTATAATGTCAAGCTTCGTCTATGATGTTACGTTCTAAATATGGTGATGGCTTGTAGCCAGCCTATGCTTCAAAATAGATATTCATCAATTTGCCTTAATTTTCATAAAAAATTATATTCGTGTCTATGTTATACTTTATTTACGACACTCGTGCCCGAATATCCATATATCACTCACTCTCGGTCAGGAAAAACTAATATCAGGGACACGGGTTGTAAACATAGTATGACATAGACACTTGTATTATATATCTAAACTAAATGTAACATTTTGTAGTACACTTGCACAGACATCAGTGGTTGAGCCTCAGGTTCATTGAGAGCATTCAATGTGAGATGTGTGTATTTCCTGGGCGTAGTCTATAATAATACAGACGGACAGTGAATCTGACACACTGTCATCAATACCCCAGCCTTCATCTGTCACTCAGTGTTTTTAGACTTGCAAATGGTCCAGAAATTAAGGTTTTATACTGAAATTCGACTTCATGAGAATACTATTGGGTACAAGGTAAAACTCCCTCTACATTAAAAGGGGTACAGGGTTATTGTCCCCTGCTGCAACACGGAACTGGGACTATGGATTCAGTGGTGTCCGTCTATCTGTACATACATCAATGGCGGGATAGCGCAGTGGTTAGTGTGTTCGGCTTTGGATGAAGAGGTTTCGGGTTTGACCTCAGCAAATTTGTCTGCTCTGGAGAACTGTTCTACATGCAGTAAGGTTTGATTGCAATGCTGCACTGAATTTCAGTGTAGTACCACCATGGTTCCTGAGATTCTCAGAGGTTTCACTGCAACACATAGCCACATGGTGTTGCAGGCTTTCTCCCTGCTATAATACTAGCAGCAATGATATAAGTGAAGTACTCTTGAAAGCAGAGTTAAACCCCAAATCAGCTGACCCCACCTATACGTACGTACAACTGTAAAGGGATACTTCTCTACAAGCTACACATTTCCTGTAATCATGCTCATTAATCTGTGTAATATAAATATGAAATGCAAGCAGTTACAAGTGCAGACAAAGTATGACAGGAGAATGAAGTTGGCATTCGATGAATTACACAATTACACAAGTTTTCCTCTCACTTCCTGGGTGTTGTCCTATCTGTCTCAACCTTCAGAATGTGGAGAGTGGGTTGCATCCTGCCTTGTGAAGTCCTTGTTTATGTGCCCATCCAACATGAGATTGGGTGTTGTCTGACAACTTCTCCCATACACACAGATGTAAACTGTCTGAACTTCAGATTCACATCTTCAGATCGTCAGATCTTCAGAAAGAGTCCAGTCACAGTTGCAAATCCTTGGGGGGGGGGGGGGGGGGGGGGGGGGGTTCGGGGTGAACAATTTACAATAAACATTAATTTCATATACTAATTTGAATTTAACCAAAACTCTGAATATGTGTTAACTTTCTTAATCAAGTGTTCAAAAATTAATGTGTTCCCTAACGTGTTTGATTCAAAAAGTAGTGAACATATAATCGTGTGAATATCATTGTTACTTTAGACTAATATTCATGGCAACCACTTTATGTATTTAATTCTTGATATTAAAGATCTGCCATTTGAATATTTCAAACGTTGATAAAGTCATTCTGTAACTATGATTAATATTCTAAAACCTCATGTCCATAATATTCATATGTTCATCACGTCATTTCTATTTATCATAAGCAAGAAAAAACACTACATGCTCAGGGATTGGGAAAGACACCTTTGACAATGGGCCATTATAGGGCTTTTAGTCATTTTCAGAATTTTATATGGGCCATTCCTCTTTCTTGCAATGGTTAAATTTGAATTTTTAATGGTCCATTTTTTCATCCAATGTGCAAAATGGCCCATGGCCCCTGCCTTTCCCAATCCCTGCATGCTAAGCATAACAGCGCATAACAGCACAAATCCATAAATAACATCAAAACCTCTTGTCCATAATATTCAAATGTTCATCACGTCATTTCTATTTATCATAAGCATTAAAAAAACGCTACATGCTAAGCAGAACAGCACTTAACAGCACACATCCATTAATAACGTCGTAAATCTGCTGTTGTCACAACAACGATCATTTCCTAGCTAATTATGTTATTCAAAGCACTTTCCTCGTCATAATGATTACACAATAACTGCACATATTTCCCTTGATGGCTGTGTTTAGCTGGTTAATCACTGTTAGATCTCGTAATAGGATCCTGGCAGATACCGAATTATGGTGAGAGTTATGCACTGAAGGGGCTTTACTAATATGCATATTGTACAGCATGTTGACTAACTAATAAACATGATACAGCATGTTGACTAGAATTTTAAAACTTTTTCTAGCAAAATCTTGGTGATGTTCAGCTCATCAGGCCTAAAGCTTAGAGGTTCCTGGTGATGGGAGAATCAATTTTAGAGCTGCTTTCGATTCCTATTCTGGGGGCGGGTAGCACAGTAGTTAGCATGTTTGGCTTCAGATTAAAAGGTCTTTGGTTCAAATCCAACTTGTGAAGAACTGTTCTAAATACAGTAGGGTTTGGGTGCAATGCTACACTGAATTTCAGCACAGTATATACCACCCATGGTTTGCAGGTTTCACAGCACTGCATAGCCACCATGACATTTCGGGCTTTCTAATATAAGTGAAATACTATTGAAAGCGGTGTTAAACCCTAACTCACCTCACCTCACCTAAATGCTATTTTAGAATTTCTGTGCTCTTGTAAGACCGGTCCAGTGAGGGATTTATTCATCTTCTTCTTTGCAGAGGAGGAACATGTATATTTATTGATGTAAGGACTTGTTCCATTATGTCCTGACCCTATGTTTGACAACAAATATACCCTGCCTGCTTGAGGAAACATTTCTTGCTCGGACAATTTCATTTCCTTCTTGATTTCTGTAGGGGAATCCCTGAATGCTGTAAGGAGTTTTTTTAATTCACTTCCTGCATGCATTGATGTGCATGAGAGATAAGTGTTGAGTGAAGTTTAGATCATAGACATGCCATGGATTTCCCATAATTGATTTGTCAGAAATCTTTGAAGACACTAATACTGAGTACCTGGTTGGGCATTGAAGTCTTGGATCATTAGATTTACATTCTGCAGTGTAACATACTCAGAAAATAGAAAAATATTTTGTTGGGGAATGAAAATTATGAGTTCATATTTGCTTTGTGTTACTTCTTCTGCTTCAAACTTTCTCTCAATCATATATTGACGTTTACTGAAGAATAAATTGCTGAAATTCTTGGTGAAACAAATAGAAAATTCCTTGTTGTTTGCCTTTCCTGGACCTCAGCATATTTTGTCGTAAAAAATTATTAACAACAACCTGTAAAAAGTAAAACCCTGGGTGAAAGGAATAGTATAAAAAGATTCTTCACCCTTCTTTGAACTTTCTGCCCATCACATTCTGGCCGTCTGCTCTACCAGTTTCCAAAGAGCAGACGTAGTAGCAGAAGCAGACGCACATTTGTGGAGCACATTGACTGATAAGTAGAGAACAGCTGAATGCACATATAAGTCAGTGACTCTCACGTACACTGTTACTGTTGCGTGGGCCAACAGTCACTCTAGAATTTCCTCTCGCTATTCTGTATCTTGGTCGGGCTGCGCGGTCCAGACGATACATAAAATGCCTGGATGACAGATGTGTATTCATTGAATGGAAAACAATTGTGTTTGTTATTCGATTTCAATTGGAGATTGTTAAGAAATCTGTGGATTACATCACAAACCAACCATTTTGAAAGTGATATACATGTTTTATGACTTTGATTGTGAAGATATTTTTGATGAATCAAATACTTGATACAAGCAAGCTTGGAGTTGATGTGCATACTTATTTAATTTGGAAAGGAAATGTCACAAGGAGGCAGTCATGAGAACAATTACAGACCAGCTGCTTTGAAAATAATTAATAGCATATACATAGGACAAAAATAACTGTAGGTCTTGTTGGCATTGGCATTCATAATTGGCATCTAATGGAGATCGGAGTGTTAACATTGTGTTGAACAAATAGCTACTGCCAAGGACAACGTATTACTCTGGCAAGTTTTTATTGGAGAAGGAAGTTGTTGCTGCTTACCTTGCATTAGCGCAAGGAAAACGTAGCATATACCCAGTGACGCATTGAGGCAATCAAGGAGGTTCATTTTCTAAATCTGGTTGAAGATTATTTGACATTTGTGTGTAAGAAAAAAATCAATATCAAATTAAGTGGTTAAAATTTTAAAAAATCCAAAATCAGTTTCAAATCAATATATATCAAGGAAGTGATAGCAGAACAAAACAGGTAGTTTTTTTTGTGAGATATTTATGTAATCGTTATCAGCAATTACAGACTATAGTGGGCGACGTGACAAAACAATCTTTGGAGCATGCATGATGTCTGGTGATATTGAACACTGGCAAGCTATGTGAGGGTCATGTGCACCGGGGGACTAAATGAGTCACAGATTGATTGATTGAGTGAGTCTGATTGGTAATATCTGGCCGTGTGATAGAACTCTTGTCTCACAGAGTGAGAGAGTAACTTGTGACATACAAGAACACTACCTTGTGGACAATTGGCTGGAGTAAATATCACACTCATGGTTGTAGCTGCTTGGAGTCTGTCGTTCTGTCCGAGTGAACTCAACACTGGATATTTCATGGTTGCAGGAAGTCCTGGTTGAGTAAGAGATTGATTGAGTCTGATAGGAAATCTCTTGCAGTCACGATGATGGTGCTTGAATAGTATTGCCTGAATTGTGCACTTGAATACAGTTTTCTACGCCTTGGATATAATTCCTTACTCCCTGGATATAGTTCATACTCATATAGTTCTCTACCCCTTGGATATAGTTCTTGGAAATAGTTATCTACTCCTAGGATATAGTTCTCAACTTGGATATAGTTCTCAACTTGGATATAGTTATCTATCCCTTGGATATAGTTCTCTACCCCTTGGGTATAGTTCTTGGATATAGTTCTCTACTTGGATATAGTTCTCAACTTGGATATAGTTCGCTACTCCTTGGATGGTAAATTACATTGAGTAAGGTTGAGTCACAGGGAAATTGATTCTTGTTGGAAATTAGCACAGCCATTGTGAAGTGTGTGGGTGTGAGTTGACTAATGGTTCATTTGAAGAGATGACGACTTATAAACACTACCACTTGGGTACAGGTGACAATGTATACTGCTTAGATTCTGAATAGAACATTGACTTGAAGAGAATAGTTTGATATTTGTATAGCATACTTGAATGTATGGGAAACAGATGAACACTAAATAAATGTAGTGTGAACAAGTGTATAGATAACTGTCATAACAAACAAAAGGTGGAGGGTAAATTCTCAGACAGAAATCATTCTCTACACAAATAGAGAGTGTCTAATTTCAGACGAAAGTAGAGGACAAATAAAATAATAAAACAGACTTGGTAGGAAGTGTGGACAGTAAATTGATCAATTATTGGACAATTTGAAAAGTTGGATAGAATACAGACAGAAAAGAAAGTCTGGAAAAAAATCTGGGTGAGATACCAAGGAACAGTATAAATTTGGACAGAATTTGGCAGATGATTCGGATGAGATACCAAGTAAAACATATTTGGTAGAAAATTTGGACGGAATTCAACTGTAGAGAGATAGATGGAAGACTGATGTTTATATTGAGTCAGATGATACACCGATACAAACAGATGTGTCACAGGTAGCGTGTTGGTATTGCTCCAAATCAGATAGAAGTATTAGTAACTGGTGAGAAGAGAGTGTCCTTGGAGTCTGTGAGTCACAGGGAACTATGCTGAACGCAGATGGCCGCTAATCGCTGAAATATTGCCCAAGCGGCATTGAACAATAGCTCGCTCACTCACAGATGTGTCCAGGTTTTCTTGTGGGAACTAGTCACTTACCATACAAATTTATTATAGACTTGTAAAGGAGTATACTGTGACCTTGGAACCTGCAAGTCACAAGGAACTGTGCTGTGTAGATCGCCGCTGATTGTAGAACTATTGCCTAAGCGGATTGAACACCAAGCACTCATTCACTGATGTGTTCAGATTTGCTTGTGACTTGTGACTTATGGTAAGACTTTACAATATTCTGTTTGACGATGGATTGCTGTTTGGGCAGGTATCTAATACTGTAATGTGACCAGCTTGATTTGAAAATATCTACAAATTTTCATGTGATCATTTTCTTGGATGTCCTAAGGATTTACTTATTGCCACAATTTCACAGTAATCTGAAAGATTTACTAATGACCGCAAATTCTGAGGACAATTCGTGGAAAAATTTGTGCTGGTTAATTCATGAGGAGAGTTGAAATGTTCAGAACAAGGATATAGTATACTATATTTAAGTTTGAGAAATGATCAGCGGACAAAAGGATACACATGAAAGCTAAGTGTCTACCTTTCAATCATCTTCCTGGTTATTGTGACATCCAGGAGGTAAGTTCTTTTTTGGGGTCATTTGTGGAGGAAGAATTCACTTTTATCATGCAATCCATTTCTTTGTATGAAACCTTGCTTCGGTGAACTGTACTTACTCATGATTTGAGAAGATTTGAACTTGATGACAACATCGGGAAATCGAAAGAAATAAGCTGTTATCATTATTGTTCAATTTGTCAAGGAACAAGTTCAGATTGTCAAGCGACATGTTCAAATTGTCAAGTGACAAGTTCAAATTGTCAAGCCACAACTTCTAATTGTCAAGCGACAAATTAAAAAAATCAAGTGACAAGTTTAAATCGTCAAACAACAAAGTCAGTTTATCAAGCCACAAGTTCAAATCGTCAAGTGACAAGTTTAAATCATCAAGCAACGAATCAAATTGTCAAGCTACAATTTCAAATTGTCAAGCTACAAATTCAAATTGTCAAGCAACAAGTAAAGATTGTCAAGCGACAAGTTCAAATCGTCAAGGTCAAATCGTCCAGTGATCAATTTGTTCATCATAAAGACACTGATTCAACATATTCAAAGCATGATCCAGATGGCATAACCAGAACACAAGGGAAAGAATGCCAGGGAAATTCTGCTCAATTTGTCAACGGTACTGATCCATCAAGTAATGATAACCTATCACAGACAGGAAATCACGAACCTCCGATGTTCTCTAGTCCAATTATTTGGCAAGCAGAGGACGACAGAATCATCAGTCATCAAGGATCATTAATGATCAATCGTTCTCTTATTGTCCTGTCAGTGACATCCTAAATTGTTGAGGTCCTTTTGTGTCGCCCCGACATTAATCAGTGTTCCGAGGAAAATTATCCAATCTTATTGATTCTTGTTGTGGTTTGAGTTAAGATTAGTAAACCAGGAACAGAATGTATTGAAGGTGACCTCAAGTCTTGTTGAACTCGTCACATATTGGATGATATTTCAAGAAAGAACGCATCAGAAGGAAAGAGAATCCTGGATTTATCTACGAAAGTTAGTCACGGGCAGAATAGTGTTGCTGTCTACTCATTTGGAAGGAATAGTTGATTCTTTGGAATCTTTTTTGCTGTTCTTGTGATTCCTCCTTTGCTGCCGGTCGGAATAACACAAACTTATGGAATGCAGACAGGTACATCACTGTTTTGAATAGTGATCCACTTTAGGTTCTTTACGCAATTTCTTCTTTTCTGTAGTTGCCGTCTGCTCATTTAGAAGGAATAGTTGAGAATTCTTTGGAAGTGCTTTTCGTTGTTCTTGGGATTCCTCCTTTGCAATAGGTTGGAATGACATGTAGATGAGTACATCACTGTTTTGAATAGCGATCCTTAGGTTGTTGCAAATCCTCTTTTCTGTGGGTTGGAATAACTGATTGTATGCAGGGCAGTAAAATTGTTGTTTTGACAAAAGTGTATTCACTGTAGGTTGTTACATTCATTCTTCATTGGAATAACGTTAAACTTACTGAGCAGATTGGGAAACCACTGTTCCTATTAGGAGATTTACTCTTTGGTTCTACTGCAGGTTGTTCAGCAATTCTTCATTCATTTCTAGTTGGAATAACAGTAAACTTATTGTGTACAGATTGACAAACCACTGTTCCTATTAGGAGATTTACTTCAGGTTGTTGCTGCAGTTGCTCCACTGCTTGTTGCATCACCTGTGAATCCAATTACCTGTGAATGTTTGTCTTTAATTGAAGTGAACTGCTCGTTACACAACAGCTCTACCATCTGCCAGGTTAAACGACTCGGCATCTGCTGTGCAGGGATCTAGCAGAAGTGCAGAGCGGTGCCCAATTCACGGGGAGTGCTACTGTATCACATACACAGGAGACTTGCAGGAACCCAGTGTGGTCTATGTTTACTCGTGTTAGACTGGAGATTCTGTCTCTAGTGGAATAACTGACTTGTTCGAGAAGTGTGCCTAATACACGAGGATTGGCTCTGCATCATATGTACTGGAGATTTGCAGGAATCTATATTCAACATTGTAGCAAGACACTGAGGATTGTGATTTTGTGAGGATTGTGATTTTGTGAGGATTGTGATTTTGTGAGGATTGGGGTTTTGTGAAGATAATGGTGTTGTGAGAATTTTGGGTTTTGTGAGTATTTTGTGAGGCTTCCGCTTTTGTGAGGTTTGTGATTTTTAAAGAATTTTTTGTTTAAATTAAGCAGATTATTTTCTGAGGAAACTTTTGATGTTCCTTTGTAAATTAAAGATTGGGGCTACATCCCAGGACACCCTCCATACAGGAATCTATTTGGATTGTAGGTATAAAAACTGAGGATTGGGACTCTTCTATCACCATCTTATCACCGTGAACCGTTCATATAAACATGTTTAGCTTTAGTAAATCGAGTGTGGATCTATATTTATTTTTCAACTGACTAGACCAACATAAATTCACTCCTTTCTGCCAGTGTAGTAATTGGATTGACAGCTGAAATTCTTGGATTGAGTGCTTGTTTGAAATGTCCTGACAGTACGAATATTTCCTAAATGGATGAATTATGTATGCAAGATAATGATTGTCCGACTACCTGTAGAAACAAGCATTTGAAGATTTGATGTCAGGCTTGACGAGGATACCTGTGGCCAAGGATACTGTGAATCCTTGAAATTGTTAGCTCATGGAGTATACAGTGGGAATTTACCTGTGTTAACCAGATTCTAGTAAAACAACTGAGCTATGAACTGCGAGCAATAAGGATTTAATTTATTGACTAAGACTCAACTTTTGACACCCCAAGTGGATTTTACCGTGGATTTCTACTTTAAAATCTTCTCTCTCTCAGATTTGTGAAATATATTTGAACATCTGGTTATAAACTGTGCAGCTATGGACTTATTAAATAAGATAACTTTTACCCTCTGATACAGAGGATGTAAATTTACAAATCTTCTCTCTCAGATTTGTGAAATATATTGGAAAAACTTGGTTATAGACTGTGTAAGCTAAGAACCAACTTTAACCTGCTAACACAGTGGATGTAAATTTACAATCTTCTTCTCTCTGTGGATCTGTGAAATATATTTGAATGCAAACTCTGAGCCGCCTCAGAACCGCCATGGGCAAGAGCAAGAAGGAGACAGTAGCTTCACCTCCTTGCATGAAAGTGAAGGTAAATGTATTTGCTTTTGAGAATTATTTGATAAATTCTTTTATTACTCTCCTGTTGAAGATTTTGCTGTTAAATAAATCTACATTGTTGTTACACATTGTGTAATAACATAGCATGCTTTCGATTGACGTGACATCATAATGTTTAAAATATGACATCGCAATATCAGCACCATGGTCGCAGTGATGTGTGCACATTTCCCGTTTGTCGACCAGTTCGTGCAACTAAATCTGCAGCAAGTAATAAATAAAATACGAAGCTAGGTCCTGTTTAATAACATATTTATGAAACTCGTGAATGGTGTCGGTATCTATCTCGCTTTCGCGTTAAATACCAAACCACTCACTCGTTTCATAAATATGTTATCGATCAGAACATCATTTAGTATTCTCTATATATCTTTATTGAAATGTTAGAATCCCACCAAGGGCTCGGCAACTTTGAGGTGGAGAACTGTTCTACATGCAGTAAGGTTTTGGTGCAATTATTTACTTCCGATGCCCACAGGTTTCACCACAATGCATAGTCACAAGTGTGTTACAAGCTCTCTCCCTACAATAATACAAACAGCCATGTATACGTGTAATACTCTTAAGAATATTATGATTAAAAAAAACAAATGATAAAACTTGGGTAATTTTCTCTGCTGTATCCATGAAGTAAATTTTGTCAGTTTGTCAGGAAAATTAATGTATTGATAATGATTTTGTCTTAAAAGATCTGTTTTATATTTTCACAAATTCTGTATGTAAAATTTTAATGTTTAGCTGTACAGTTCACATTGTGGAAAAAGTTTGAAATGTTCATCCTTTCCTTATTAATAAGTATAGTTAGATTTTGGTAATTTTTCATCATACATGTTTTTCAACACTGTTAATTTATATATGAAGAATAAATGTTGATTTTGTACCAGAATAACACTCAAATTTTAAGCCTCCTCCATAGTTCACAATGCACACGCAAGTGCTAACTGTTTCCTCTGTTTAATTAGTGGCGTTGTTCTGACAACTTTGTTACTCTTTGAACCCTACTTCCTGTTTCCATCATGACGACAGTGCGATCTTGCTTCATTATTAACAACCTGTCACTTGCTTGTTGAAAAATTCCTCTTTCTATTTGAAATAATTGGCTACTCTCCCAAGATTTATTTGTGATGCACTATGTTTTTTGATGAGACAGAAAAGGCATTAAGAAGTGGAATACATAATATTATGAATAACAAATTATACATAATAATACAAAATACAAATAACATACAATACAAAATAATACATTCTCATAACAATAACAAAACAAGATTTTTGGATAACTTCTTTATTGTAAACATACACAAAATCTTTTTACTGTTTTATAGTTTGTATTTTACAATCATTTACTGGTTATTTTGAATTCATTGATTCAGTCATTATTTCCTTCTTGATTAGAACACTCCATTATTTATAAATTAAACAGGTATGTAAACATTCCTCCTACTTTTAATTTTGAGTGTATTGATATTAATGGTATCTTATTTGTTAGTGTTGGATCCAGAGGGGTGGTTCGGGGGTTCGAATTCCACTCCTTTCAACATTTTGCACGTAAATTTGTTAATTTGACCTTTACGAAATGTGAACCTTCTTCCAAGAAAATGTTTGGATCCGCCAATGCATTAGTTTTCTGAAAGGATACAAAATATATTAGAATGGTGAAATATCTGATAATTAAATGTTGCCAACCAACTGCAAAAGTAGTTGAAGATGATAGCTTTACTTTAGATCTCCGAGTATGTCGATGATCATTATCATCATTATTTACCAAATACTCTTGGCAGGTAACAGGAGAAAATGGCATGCACATGTTTGGCACCAGACCAGGAGAATTGTGTGTTTACGTCATCATACAGTAGCATCTCAGGTACTCTATGACCAGTGCCGTCTGTTCCAGACGAAGAAGAGACACCTGATTGTTGGTCATATTGTAGACTGTCCTTCAGTCTCTTATGTCTCAGGGGCGGGATAGCGCATTGGTTAGCGCGTTCGGCTTCTGATCAAGAGGTCCGGGGTTCGTCCGCCAGGGGCACGGCAACTTTGTCTGCAGTAGAGAACTGTTCTACACGCAGTAAGGTTTGGGTGCAATGCTACACTGAATCTCAGCATAGTACCACCCATGGTTCGTTAGTTCCAGCCGATGCTCGCAGGTTTCACCGCAATGCAAAGCCACATGGTGTTGCGGGCTTTCTCCCTGCCATAATTCTAGCAGCCGCGATATAAGTGAAATACTCCTGAAAACGGTGTTAAACCCCAAGTCCCCTCCCCTCCCTCTTATGTAATCTCCCTCAATGCAGTCTCAATGCTGTCTCAATGCAGTCTTAAGCATACAAAGTTAAGCATACAATGAGGCCGTTTGACTTCAAAACTTAAGGTGGGGATGAAATAGCGCTGTGGTTAGCGCATCCGGCTTAAGGTTAGGGTCTGGGGTTCGAATCCCTTGGCAACTTTGTCTGCTGTAGAAAACTGTTCTAAATGCAGTAAAATAAAATAATCATTTCAACATGCAAAAATATATATATCAGCAGTTTTGTTAATGGTATGGTATTGTGTACAATGTTGGCAGTTTCTGAAGATGGATTTGCTGCAGATGCTTCCAACTATAATTTGTTGTTGATGTTTTCATTGAACTAATTAGCTGTTGTTGCAAAACGGTGATGTGCTATAGATGTTTACAAGGCTAATTGTTTATCTTCTTGATATTCTTAGTGAAGTTATCAAAGGTGGTAATATTTAATATTGTTAACAATTTTTTTAGTTGCAGAAGGCAGTAGATGTTTGCAAGGATTTTTTTAATGCTGTAACAATGTTGTTGCAGAAGGTGTAGATGTTTGCAAGGCTAAATGTTTATCTTATGATGCTGTTAGTGATGTTTTTATGATGTTGCTAATGTTCTTGTTGCAGGAGGTGGAGTTGGTATAGATGTTTGCCTTTGTTGTATAGTGATGTGTTGTTAAAAACGTTGTTGCAGAAGGTGTACCCCTGCAGAAGGTGGAATTGGTCTAGATGTTAGCTAGCAAAATTGTTGATCTTTTTATGCTGTTAGTGATGTTTGTCAATGATGTTGCTAATGTTGTGAACAACGTTGTTGTTACAGGAGGTGGACAAGCTGCAGATTGAGGTGGAGTCGGTGAACCGGACACTCAACTACATCATCCGAGCCGTGGTCACCCAGGAGAAGCACGAGGTGCTGCCGCCCTCCGCAGGGATCGTCCTTGAGACCGTCATGAATGTCTTCACGCTTCTCGGCAACCATCTGCTCAATCAGGACAGGTACGCTGGAATATTTGCTAAAAGTTTAATGAATAAATTTTTGCAGCACAACATTTCTGTTTCTGGTGGTTCCTTTTCCCACTCTCTCTTTTGCTGAAAATTGTTGCAAAATTTGATGGAAATTATATCAGATTTCATGCAAAGTTAAACCATTGTACTGTCAATTAGCAATGTCAATGATGTAACAATTATTGTAGAGATGATGTCATACCATTGTATAGATGATGTCATCCTCTCTCTGATAGTTTCACATGATGACAAAGGTGATATCTTGCTGCAGTGATGAGAACACTTGTCTCAAACTTAGAAACTTGGGGGTAGATTTTCGAAGCTCAATTAGTGCTAAGATAGCCCTCAGTACCATACAATAACATTGGCTTACGACTATCTTAGTGTTAAGAGAGCTAAATCTAAATCTAAGCCATGGTCTTTCACAGTTTTCCATAACAAGATATGATTATATTTTCCTATCTCCAGCTCGAAGCTGGCATCCCACCACAACAAGGTGTGTCAGTGTCTGGCCAAGTTCATCCGCTGGTCCGACGGAGTGTTGATGAAGAGTCACGACTCGTTCGACAAAGAGACAGCCAATGAGATTATAGCTGCTCTCTCTGATGGTATCAAGGTAAATTTTCTATTTTCTATTACAAAAAAAAAGATGTTCATTCAGGACGTATTCTCAACACAGCAAAACAGTCAAATCATCTTGAATGCAGAAAAAAAAAAAAAAAAATTACAGTCGTAGATCAAGAATGGGGTTTAGGGGGTTTGAATCTCTCCCCTTTGAAACATTTTTGCATGTAATTTTGATGGACGCCAAGATGGCAGCACAGGCGGCCTACAGCAGGGAGAATGCATTTGGAGGTCATGTTGACACACAAACCTATAGTTCATAGTTCAAGGAGTACACATGCAGTTTTAAAAGTTCATGCTATTTTTTATTTGTTAGAAAAAATAAGGAAATTGTGACACATTTCAATTTAGAGTTTATTACAAACACATGTCTCAGTTGTGTTGACAGACGTGTATTTTATTCTCACGTATAATTCTTTCATTTCTGATTTCCAGGTTCCTTATCATTGTTTCATAACCATTTCCTTTTTAATTTAGTTTTATATCATATTTTATATTGTCATAGAACTAATCATCATTTGGCCAACAAGTTTATCAACTTTCTCCCATTGAGCTTCTGTTTACTGCTAATACGAGGTAATTTTTGTTGTGAATTGTAAAGGTCTGTTTGGGGGCGAGATAGCACAGTGGTAAGCGTGTTTGTCTTTGGATCAAGGAGTCCGGGGTCCGAATCCCGCCAGGGGCACTGCAACTTTGTCTGCAGTAGAGAACTGTTCTACACGCAGTAAGGTTTGGGTGCAATGCTGCACTGAATTTCAGTGTAGTACCACCCATGGTTCACTAGTTTCAGCCTATGCTCGCAGGTTTCACCGCAATGCATAGCCATATGACGTTGCGGGCTTTCTCCCTGCCATAATACTAGCAGCCACAACATAAGTGAAATACTCCTGAAAGCGGCGTTAAACCCAAGCTCACCTCACCACTAAAGGTCTGTTTTTCTTGTTTCTAGGATCTCACCCAGATTTGTATAGAGAAAATGGCTGTAAGGAAAAGCAGTTTACCAAAATCTCCAGTCCCTACGAATGGAATGGCAGGATCACGGGACAGGTAGGCGGCATGTTGTTTGTTTGCTAACCTCGACATATTATCTATATCTTCCTGTGTACACATTTCCCCTCAGCTTATGTGGAATGTCAACTGTAGATGATCTCACAAAACCAAAATGAAATTTTAGACATTTAATTGTACACTACTGTGCAAAATCAAATACACCATATTTTGCAAAATGTTTGTGAAATGTTCATGAAAACGCTGTACTTAATTTTGCACAGTAGTGAAGTTTGTTAAACTGATGGCGGCTAGTCCCGGACAATTCCAGGATAGCAAATATTTTGCCAGGAACTGATCCCAAATTAATCCCTATACCAAGTAGTGATTCCTGTAAATTGGCCGTTCAGAATGGTTTGAGACTTATTCAGAAGCTATATTGTTTGAGAATTATTCAGAATTTATATTGTTAATTTCAGGGCCATTGTTGATATGAGCTACAGTTGACATTTTTAATTCTCACCAACATTCCAGAAAAATTAATTTTAATGAAAAAATAATCTGTTATATGTTAATAATAATTTTCAATATTCATTAATTCAGCATATAAACAAATGAAAAGTACTGATTAAATAAAATCACCCATATCTATATATACAAGCATATGTTTTAACACTAATTATCAACCATACACCCGAAGTACAGACCGCTTAATGGCAGTACCAAAAGTACAATTCCTATAATGTACCGCCAGTGAGCAGAGCTTGCACAGGATATTAGCATAAATGCATATTATCATCATCATTTTCCTAGCTATATGCATGTGCATGCACGATGCTATACGGGACATAACACGTATTATAACCCTCCTTGCTTCTCTCCCCTTAAAGCAAACGAGCCTCCCTTCCTGAGATCCCCTTATCGCCACGGGAACAACAAATTCTCGAGAGAACCAGCAATATGGGTATATATGACAACGCGACTGTGTCACGGTCGAGTGACAGTCTCAGTACACCGACGATATTCTCGTTTGACACGGAAGATTCTCCACCTCCGAAACCCCCACTTCCAGGGGGCAATAGTGCTGTGTTACCAAGGTAACAAGAACCCTTACAAGGGAGGAGTTAATAATTTCAGAGGATGTGTATTGGTTTGCATGAAATAATCTTTCTTCCCTTACCCTTGTTTATTGATCAGCACAAAGTTTTCCATGTTACACTTTTTAATTTTAAGTTTTATATTTAGATTAAACCTTTTTTTCTGAAACTCAGAGATTAAAAATGTTTCATGAACTGAGATTGATGTTTGATATTCAAAGCAGTCAGAGAAAAATGGCATTGGTTTACTTGCTGATTGTATTGACTATTCCTGTATAACAGCATTATTGTACCTATAACTTTTTAAGATAAAAAAATTGATTACGGTAATTCAAATGTAAAATATTTACTCAAGTTCATTATCTTACAACTACAATTATTTTCAAAGCAAACACCATGAGTTTCCTCTCGAACAGTATGGCATCAGGAATCTCTGTTGAAAACTGAACTCTTTTCTGCATGTAGAAAAATGTTAAATATTTTGACTCAGCCTTTCCCTCTGCAGGATCCTGGGCAGTGACGTGACCGACGGTGACGCGCCCCCTCCTCTCCCAGACAAGGAGAAGCGCCGGTCGGGGAACATGTTAGACCTGATCTCCAGCACGACCTCGAGCAACTCCTTGACCCCCACCCAGTCCCCACAGAACAGCATGCTCATCAGTCCCACCGGGGAGATCCTCACCCCCTTCAGCCAGTCCCCACACAGTGTGTCCCCCATGAGCCGGTCCCCGGCCAGTAGTGTGGGGTCAGGACTCAACAAATCCACAGAGGACCTCCTCACCAGCTCACAGAGGTCCAGCAGAACCAACAGCATCACCAGGCTGTCCTCAGAAGGACAAATGATCTCGTCGTCCTCCTCCTCCTCTTCTTCTAGTGTCATGAAGACCTCCAGTGTGTCTCAACATACAACCTTCGAGGAGATCAACAACTTAACTAGTAAAATCAACCAGCTGACCTCAAGTATCGACGAGGTCCCTCCTCCAATTCCAACCAAACAGAGAATGCATAGACTCATGTCCACGTACGACAATGTTCCGGATGGATCGCAACTCGGGTTGACTTCAATGTCCTCATTGTCCTCCACATCCAGAAGTGTGTTCAGTAAAACAATGGAGTCACGGATCTCCACAGCTTCCACAGCAAGTTCTCAATCCTCCCAGAGTTCCCAGTCCCAGTCCTATATGAGTGTCCTCACCCACAAGTCAGCCTCAAGCAGTGCCCTGCTGTTCTGTGCTGACCGCAACTCTCAGGAGACTTACTCCAGTTCGGAAACCTTCTCTTCCACCACTAGTCACTCCAGTACCGAGTCTCTACCCAAACCACCGCCGCTACCGCCAAAGAAGAAAAATAGTAAGTTTCTTGTCTTCTGTTAATGCATGCATACGTTAAAAAGCTCAAATTGAATGTGGTTAGCTTTTAATAATTGCAGTGTATGAAATAAGCATCAGTGGCAAATCTAGAGGATTTAGGTAGTTCAAAACTCCCTACCCCAAAACATTTTTAATCTAAATTTGATAGACCCCTACCCCATTATCAGTATATGTACACCCCTTAAATATGTAAATGGCATCTGTCACAGTTACACTTTGTTATATTATTAAGTGTCATATATGCTTAAAAGCAATAAATTTGCAAATTCTTCACTTGTCAGTGCTGTCAATGTATGTGGTATGTGTATGTGTATTTGTTTTATATTTCTATATTTGTGAACTTTTTGACACTATTAGGCCAACATTTATGTGTTGTGTTAATCGATTACTTCAAAGACCCAAAATTTATTTTTAGAAAATAGGGAGTTGTTGTTTTTTCTTGTGCATGAGTTTTTTGTGTTTCAGTTTGGAGTGGCACTTGCGTGTGGTATAAACAGAATTATATATATATTGCATTTCTTGTTGTTTGAACTTTTTCAATGGATTAATTCATCACTATTATAGCCGCATACATTTATGCTGACCATGGCTATCATGATAAAAGTCAATCCAAGAAATATTTTGTTATAGAAATTATTTGATTTCTATTTCTAGAATAAATCCATATTTTATTAATATATTAATATTTAATAAGCCACAGTCATAGTTCTGACCTGTCATACAGATTCTAATAAATATTTCCTACTTCCTTAAGACATTTGTATAACAGATACTGATTTTTTAACTTGATTATTAATTTGGTGTTAAAAGAATGAGGAACTATTTTATGAGTATATAACTTCTTTATAATCATTTGCTTCATCGTCATCGATATCTATGTCGAAAAGTATCACTTGTTTGACAACGATATTCGTATCTGTGTTGAAACGTATCACTTGCTTAACAAGACATAAGTATGGAAACCTCACCTACACAGAATAAAGAAGTGGTTTACAGGGGTCGAAATTAACCTTTTCAATGCAGTAGCCATTTGGACTAGTACATTTCTTAAAGGACTAGTCCAGACTTTTTCCAGCAAGCAAAATTCATCGCCATGATCATTTCACCCCAAATTTTAACTACCGTCTTTTGGACTACCAGTTTTTACACTCTATGAGCTCAGCTTCTTTTTCACTAGCCATGGGTTACCAGACTAGTGCTAATTTCAAACCCTGGCCATATCTTTAAAATAGGTTTTCATTCTTCATCATCTCAACTTCAAGATGAAAGTGGTGTCCTCCTGGAAACAGTTGCAATACAGATTCAGATTTTGCTGTTTCAGTCCATGCGTACATGCAGACGTTTGGGTCGTATACCCAACCGTCCTCGCTTGAATGTATCTCGCGCCACTCCATCAACTTCTACGAGGCCCAGTGGCATCAGCACCAGATGGATTTATTCCAGCCACTCTACCCACGATCAAACACCATCTCCGTCATCTCTGACATCTCCAACTTCAGCTCCGAGTCATCGTTCAGTTCCGGGTCGCCCGATAGGTTCATGGTTCTCCCGCCGCTTCCATTGAAAACTAAACGGGTGAGTTATGTCTTGAGTCTTGTTGAGAATGTTGAAGCTCCTCAGACCTTAGTGTGACCCTGTTAATTATTGGGTAAATATTTCCTCTGTCTTTTTTTTGCCTTATATATCTCAACACCAGGAGAGGTGTACAGAAAAGATAAATTTATTTATTTTTTAGTGGTCTGTGTTGCCGTATCCCTCTGGAGTTACCTCCCTTTGTCAGTGCAAATTGCCTCAGAGGTGTATATTGAGTCAATTGTTGCAGTGTAGTTCATGAGTGGAGAGTAGGGGAGCTAACCATCGGTCAGGGAGGAGTGGGATTTGGGGCTTAGAGATTTCGGGTTGTTTGGGTATAATATTTCAACCGTCTGTGCACTTGTGAGACTTGTACCTTGATTGAATTAGTTTGTGCAAGCTAGCCTCTATTATAGAAACAAAACAACAGAGCTTTAACAACCTTTGATGTATACTTGTTACTTCTTTTTAGAATGCAAAGGTCTATGATAATAAAAGTTTGTGTTGACAATAACTTATTATTTGATATTTTAGTCTCTACCTTAGAGATGATTACATAATGTAATACTGGACTACAGGGCCAATGGCTCTATTATTATTCAGTGTGTCCATATTGTGCCAGTCCATGAGCATCTGAGTTATGAGACCTAAAACCTTGGTTATCAACGATTGGTATTTGACAAACAGTTAATTATCTTCATTATTTTACAATTCAATTTCCTTGTTAATGAATGTCTTTGTGTACAATACAAATAACTGATCATGAGGAAGAATTATTATTAACATGACAATTGTTGCAGTTCAAGTTAAATCACCTAGATGAAAGATAATGTACAGCCAATGGGGAGACTGGTTTCATTTAGTCAACTCATCTCAGGGGTTGAACATTCATTTATGATTCAGAAAGTCACGGACAGTCATCAGGCTTTGCCTGTAAGTCAAGCTAATGTTGATAGTAGATGGTTTTAAAAAATGGACAAGCGATTTCAAGACATGTGATTATTTTCTGGGCAAGTCAGATCCTAATTAGTCAGCCACAGAGCTCAGATTAAAATTTATTGTTTAATCCCTTTATCTCAAAAATAAGTTTTTTCTTCGAACAGCTGATTTAATTTGTCTTGGATAAGCTCTAATCTGTTTTTCTTGGGAAAATTTGATATTTCTCTTTGTCCTTTTATTCCGTTAATTTTGGTTTTTGTTAAACATACTTCAGCAGAACGTGAACAGACAGAGCATGACGTCCACAGGCTCCGGTTCCAGTCAGTCGGAAGTGTCGACGAGCGCGGGGGACATACGGGAGAAAAGTCTCAGTCTTCTTGAGCCAGCAGTAACAGGCCCGAGGCCGGCCATTGAACTGTGAGTACACTAAATCAACTTGTTAAAAATATTTTGAGGCTATCTTTGCAACCAGAAATCCGTTAAAGTTTTTATTTTCAGGAGTTGGCAATTTAAGTATTGACAAGTTGTGATTCTTGAAGTCGTGCCATTCAGGAATGGCAATAAATAGAGGATGTTATCAAGTGTCTATGTCATACTATGTTTATGACACCAGCGCCTGAATATTAGCAAGAGCCAGGAATTTAGACACAAGTTTTGTTATCACAGTATGAGGTAGACACTCGTTTAATATTCTCTATTTATTGCCTTGAAATTTAGGACATTGGTTGTCTCCACATTTAGATTGCAATGTCATAGACGAAGTGTGACATCTTAACAATGTTTACCCATGTAGGTAATAAAGAAATTACTTTTGTTATTATTATTCATTCTTCTTTCATTAGTCCAGGACCCTAGTTTCTCTCTTTGTGGATGCAATACCTGTTTTTTTAATTAATTATTTATCAAGATCAAAGTTCAAGCCTCATTATTCCAGGGATCCTAAGCGTCAATCGGCGCCGGCGACTGTGGGTGAGACAATCATCGCTGCCCCACCCCCCGAGCCGAGCCCGAGACCAAAGACCCCGTCTCCTCCCTCCACCCCGCAGAAACCAGACATACAGAAGGATGCTGACTCAGACTTCGCTGAACTCAACGCCCTCGATGATGTGGATGTGTCCGATCAGCTTGTCAGGAAGAATGAGGTGAGGAATCGTGTGTATTTTATAAATAATTATCTTGCTGTTCCATTACAAAATAATTGAAAATTTAGTGATGAAAATAAGATGTCACAATGCCAATACATCTTCATTGACAAGAAAGTTTATCTCAAGAATCCTCAATCTGATGTAGTCAACAAGGTGAGGTGATTTGGGGGTTAAAGCCCCTTTCAAGATTATTTCACATAAATCACGCTGCTAGTACTATTGCAGGAAGAAAGCCTGCATCACCATGTGGCTATGCATTGAGGTGAAACCTTTGAGTATATGCTGGAACTAGCGAACCATGGGTGGTAGTATGCTGAAATTCAGTGTAGCATTGCACCCAAACCTTACTGCACATAGAACATTTCTCAGCAGACAAAGTTGCCGAGCCCCTGGCAGGATTCAAACCCTGGACCTCTTGATCTCAAGATGAACACATTACATTCCAACCACTGTGCCACCCCAATGTCATGACATTTTATTCAAAACAACGCTCAACGCCATGAAAATTTAGAAGACCTCTTTCAATCTAAGTACCATATTCTCCCGGGTATAAGACCAGGGGGACCAGGCAAACACACATCTTGAAAACATGGGGATGGGCTAGTAATCGAGAGAGACCCCAACTCAGATGAATATTCATACTGGTGACCATCTGATGGTCAGAATAGGTTTTATGTAGGCTTTTGACACTTAACTTCAAATTATATTATAGATTTATGTAATGTATGACCATGGAACATCTGGCTAAATTGGGGGTGGGCTATAACCTGAGAATAACCCCAACCAGGACAACCCTCCAAAAGTGGGGGTGGTCTTATACCAGTGGAATACAGTATTAGGATTTTGTCAACGTATGTAACATGTTTTGAGTTTTTAATGACGCAGATTGATAAGTTTACAATGAATCTCTACAGGGAGACGACGGCCCAGATATAAGGGGAGGATCTGTGGACGCACTTGTAGTTCACGCTACGGCTGCTGGAAAACTAGGTGAATATTTCCCCATCTCTCGTCTCACACCTGTATAATTATATATCTGTATATATAGATGAGTTATTAATCTAAGGTGATAGTTGTGCAGAACTGTAGCAGGTCCCAGGGATTATTTTTTTAAATAAAATTATAAAGATTCAATAAAATATTTAAACAACTTTTATGTTTGCATATAATATTTGAAAATATCAAGGAAATCGTCAAAAATGTTTGCATGTTGTAATAAGTGTTTCAGGATTTTGCACTATTCTAAGGGATTAGCCAAAAAATGTTTTGTCTTGGATTTCATTTGGAGGTCAACTTTGATTTCCAAGAATGAATCGAATTAATGCAAATCAGCATAAGATGTTGACTCTGAAAAATAATAGAATGGCATTGTTAGATGAGTATATTTTATTTTTTTCTAATTTATTTGATAATAAATACTCACAATCGGATATTTTTGTAATTTGGACATATTCTTTGGATCTGCTATAATTCTGTTATTGATTAAGTTGAACACTGTAATAATTGTTTTGTACACTGCCGCCTAATATTTGTATACAAAGGGAGATAATCTACACGGCACACTAAAAACAAGTTTACTTCTTGTGACTAGTTCTTAATCTTTGTGCTAATCAGTCAATTGTTTCAATTAATTTAGCTCTTAATATTTTTTTCTACACAAAAAGATTTGAATTTGAGTTGTTTTTTTCCAACGCATTTTATAATCTTTTGATGTTTAGCAATATTTAATCTCTGAATTAATTTTGAATGATTCGAAAATGTTAATTGATATATGGAAAAAAAATTGTTAGAAATCAGCACATTTTGAAATGTTAATTTCATCAATAGAAAAATTAAATCCAAGTTATTTTTTATACCCTAGAATTCAATCCAAGTTATTTTTGTACCTTAATTATTATTTGATGTTGGGTTTGGCAAACTTTTGCTATTTTGACGCTTGCCAAAACATTCACACATTGTGGAAAATATTGGATTCATGATTCAAAGTATATATAAGTATATTAAAGTTAATTCCTTTTGGGGTAATAAAGTGTTGTTACCAGACAGGGTATTGTGGATACCAAAGTTTATTTTAAGGAATTACATGATTAAAGTGTGTATTTTAGTTATTTTGTTAAAATTCACATTGACTTACAAAAAGAAATATGGTAATGATGTTAGTTTTCTTGAAATACCTTAATTCTTTTTTAAATGGGGGATAAAAACTCATAGTTTTTAGTTATAATAAGTTAAGAAAATCTTTTGAAAATCTTGTTATATATAGTGTAAGTTTTAGATAGATTTCCCATCCCAAAAATTGAGGGGGGATTGTCTCCCTCATATAGAAAAGAAGAGGTATTTTATGACAAATTTGGGTGAATAGTTCCAATAATTTCACAGGGAAGGGGTAAACATTGTTATGCTGACAGTTTACATTATAATTCATTTATGAGGGGTGATTTGATAATTTTCAGTATCACAACTCCTAAATTTGTCACCTTTGAATCCAGCCCTTTGATCCGCCCAGAATCGCCACTGCTAACTGTAAATATAACGATATAACGTTAGTATGATAACTTAAAAAGATTGATCATCTTCAAAAAGAGCAGAAAAAAATGAAATATTATCTATGTAATGTTTTTCCACAATGTGTGTAATGTTGACCCCAAATCCTCCCATGGTCATACGAGAGCGCATGTATCATTCATATATCTGAATTCTTCACACGCAAGGATCTCAAGGAGATTTGTCCAACCAAGAAGGTAAGCCAACAGGAGTTATGTCCCTTTCTTAACCCACACTTCGGTCAATTCTAACAAGCATTTCGGGATTTGTAAACTTTGATGGAAATGAATAAAAATAGCTTTAAATTTGAATTTAAAAAAAGTCTTTGTCATAAATGCAAATTATTTGTTTAAAAATTTAGAATTTTAACATTTGACAAATTGAAGATACCTATTAAATAGTTCTTTGTAATCTATATTTTGACAAATATTATGTGGTATCTTGTTTGAAAAAGCTTTTTCAGGGGCGGATCCAGGATTTTTGAAAGGGGGGGGGTCCCAAAACAATTTTTCTCCACTCAGTGGGGGGGGGGGGGGGGGGGGGTAGATGTATATCCCAACTTATACATGGATTTGAAAAGGGGGGGGTCCGGACCCCCTGAACCCCCCCCCTTGGATCCGCCACTGTTTTTACATGTGAACATTTAAAGAAACGTTGACACCTAAACAAAATTCACTTTTATTTTAAAAATGAAAGAATTTTGTTTTTCAATATACCTAAATGCTTGTTACTCTCGCAAAGGACAGCTCCTCTTCTATATCGTATCTTCATGGATTTAGCCGTGTATCATCGACGTGCCATTATTTTATTTTATTTCTTTAGTAACAGCATGAGTTTCATCCACGTCCATTGTTTTTATTTATTTTTTACCTGTCATGTTCATTACGACCTTGCTGTGTTTGCATCGCTGAATATTTAGATTGTGGTTTTCTTGGATTTTATTTTCCTTTTGTCTGGAATAAATTGAATGTCTATATGTACATGCATTTATATGATATAGTTATCTAAGAGAATAAGTTGACTAATTCCTTACTGGACGCTATGTTTAACATTAATAAATAAATCGTGACTTTGCCACTAATGGCTGCAATATTGCACAAATGGCGTTAATCAGTTATTCACTCACTCACTAAATCTTGATTAATAAATATAAATTATTAACAAATTTATCCAAATTATTGTTTCATATTCATTTTATTAACCATCCACACATCTATCGTACCTCTACAATATTTCTTGCTATAAATTGGAAATTTTTCTGTGCTCAAAATCTTTATTTCTATTTGGTGAGTATAGATGTCATGCATTTTCTGACAGATTTTACCAGTAATACTAACATAAATATATTGCTTAAGTTTTTCAAAATAAGCTTTGCAATCACACCTTTTTCTTTACCACAAATCACAATTGCTATTTTCCACAATATAGTCATCATTGAGGGCGTTTACTAAATGGGAGAGTCAATATTATATTTCTTTTAGTTCAGGATAGTAATTATTATTATGCAGAGTTAGGGCCACAAATGAAAGAGGCTTGGACCGCACAATGAATTAATCATCTCATTGCTTTTTCTCATGAAAGGTGTATCCCTATGCTTAGTTAGGGCCCTAGATGAAAGAAGCATGATTGGATAGTGTATATTCATATATTCAAGGTGGAGGATTGCATAAGGGAATGGACTAAAAGCATGGAAAAATCATAAGGTTGCGGTGGTAAAAGAGAATAAACAGTTAGATACTGAATGCCGAGGCTGTTAGCAAGATAATTAGGTGAAAATTAGTGAACAAAAAAACTTGATCATTTCGTAATTAATTTTTTAATCAAGGATCTTATTTGAAATTCCTGATTTTGTAATACTATTTTCTTTTCACAATCAGGCTTTTGCACTGCAAAGCACTTTATGATCTCTTAAATTGATAAACAGCTGTTTGTGTTGATATGCTTCCTGAAATTCCCTAATATAGTCATCATAGGGCTTACATTAGATGGGAAAACTTTTTAAAGCGCAAACTTGTTTACTTTTATTTTCGTGAAAATAATACTGTAAAGACAGCATTATTAAAAGATCTGCTTGAGATAAATGTCCTTGATGTTGTGAAAGTAATGCACCTCTTAGTTCCGTCAGTCGTCTCCGAACTTGGTCATGTTGTACTAACTAAATGTGTTCGTATGTTGTGACTTAATAGCGTGAGTGATATGTTCCCAGCTGATCTCAAGATACTATTGTTTGAGATTTAGTCAGTCTTTCCTCTATACTGAAAATTCTGGAATAAAGGTTTGATAAAAAAAACAGCCAGTCTGACCGCAAATTACCTTCTGACTTTTGATCCAGAATGGCCACATTTTGTCTCTTATTTTAAGCTATGCCATTTAAAATGATATTATTATATGCTTAGAGTTGAACATTCTCTTCCCACAGAGATTACTCCACTCCATCATTACCCTGTTGAAACCATGTCCCTGATTGCACAACTAACTATTGTTGTAACCAAGGATTCTATATTTCTAGCCCCAAAGTGCTCTATATGCAACAATGGTTAGGATGGAAGAACTGTGTGGAGTAACCTCTGTGGCAACTTCCCAACGCAAGGCGTAACTCTTGCCAGTCTCCAACTCTGCTTTAAACCTTGCTGCATTTCCTTAAGGTTTCCGTGCTTGGAAATCAGAGCTCCCTATGCATTTCAGGTGCAGCGATCCTCTATCTTAGCACGGTAAAGGGAGGGAAATACTTCAAGGCTTAAATCAACCAGTAATGGAGACTGGCAATAATTATCCCTTGTGTAGGAAAGTTGCCTCTGTGGGGAGAGAATAAACGTTGAAAGACAGCAAGAATGTTCTGCTATATCTCTCATTACTCTGAAGAGGAGAAAATGTCACTTCTACAATGTTAACATTTACCCCCTTGAAGAGAAATATACACTGAAAACACAGCAAAAGACCGTTTGCAATACAAATAGTGATCTGTTATCAATTCAATAGGCATGAATCTTTATTGATTCCAAAGAAAGAAAATTACTGGAATTTAATAAAATCATAAAGTACCTATTCTATTTATTTTGGCAATCCTAGGCGAATTGAGGAATTATTGGGGGGGATCATATATAATATTAGAAAGGGGGGGTTAGCCAAGGGATCAGTCATATTTACATGCCAAATTTATGATTTTTGAACCCTGTGAACTCCAGAACAAATATAGATGATAAAGATAAGATGATATATCCTTTCACAAAATAACATGATCATAACTGTCAAGGAAAACTATCCCGCCCAATATACTTCAAAAGTGAAGTTGTCAGATTTAACAATTATGATCAAATGTTCAAAATCAATGGTGTCAAGAATAGTACAATATCCTCAAACAGTGAGAATTGCCACAATATTGCCCAAGTGGAGTTAAACAATAACTTACTAAAACAGTGAGAAAAACGAGAAGTGAAAATTTGTCAGGTTGAACAAATTATGATCAAACATCCTTTCTCAAAGTTATTGGTAGTGTCAAGAAAGGTTAAACAGACCAATATTCTCGAACAGTGTGAAACAGGAGATGTGAGCAATTGTCTGGTTTAACAAATCATGATCACAAATCCTTTCACAAAATTATTTGATCTGTAGTGTCAAGAAAAGTTAGGTAAACAGACCAATATCCTTGACCAGTGAGAAAAATGTTGAGTGAGTAATTGTCAGGTTTATTAACAAATCTTACTCACACATACTTTCACAAAATAATTTGATCTGTAGTGTCAAGAACAGTTAAACTAATATTCCCGAACAATGAAACTGTCCTACCAACTCGTCAACACCTCTTTCCCAACATTGTTCAATTTGATCTATTTTTCAGAATTCATCTACCAAGAAGCGTTCCTGACGACGTATCGGACGTTCATTTCGTGTAAGGATCTGATCGACAAGCTGCTGTACAGGTTCTACAAGTTCCAGCACGTCGCTGACAAGAAGAAGTTGTCCCGAAATGCGTTCTCCTTCCTCGTCAGGGTGGTCGATGAGTTGGGGTGAGTTAGTAAAGGTTTTAGTGACACAACATTGTGATATCATAGCATTGTGGACCCCAGTGGTGCAGTGGTTAGCGTGCTGCACTCTCACCCCAAAGGCCTGGGTTCAAATCATGGTGGAGACACCAAAAATTTGTGACATAACATTGTAATACCATAGCATTGTGGACCACAGTGGTGTAGCATGCTGGCCTCTCATGCCAAAGACCCTGGTTTGAATCCCGGTGCAGACACCAAATATTTGTGACCTTGGTCTCAAACTGTGTTGTGTCCTTGGGCAAGGAACTTCATCCACTTTGCACTCAGTCCATCCAGCTGTCTAAATGGGTACCTGAACACGGGAAGTATGGACCTAATTCATTTAGTAAGCTTATTAAATCGTTTCCATTAAATGAGTTAGTAAGCTTTAGAGGTGTGACGATACAGAAATTTTGCGATACGATACGTATCACGATACTGCAGTACGATACGATACGATACGATACGTATCACGATACATATATCTGGTCACACAACTTACATTTTACACTTGTTTTGTCCTTTGACAATAAAAAATGACCCCAAACACCACTCTTAAAAGACGAGGGCGCCTTAATAAATTCGCTATTCTCAACGACCGCATGACTCTGGTCGGCCATCTTGTCGATCTTGTTTGCTGCGAGACTTCGACGTTGCATAGCAACAATAAACATGGCGGCGCCCAGGCTTATTTTTACTTGCCGTTTCGCGTTTGTTGTCGTAAATCGTCATAGTTTAAGTTAATTTATCTTCATTTTTTAATGAAAAAAAACCATATTACGTATCGTACTTGTATTGCTTTTCAATAAAACGTATCGATTTATTTATCGTCATGGTTTGTATCACGATCATGTCAGTATCGATGTATCGTCACACCTCTAGTAAGCTTACTAAATAGCAATTAAGATCCCGTTTGGCACCCCATAGATAACAATAGCATGATGCATGCAACAATAGTTTGACCTCACTCAAATTAATACGGCTTTTCTGTCGATGGTCACGTGAACTTTTGATCTTTCTGATCTCTGGAAAAATATGCTTACATAATAATAGGGTATCTGCCCCTATATGTTACAGGTACATGGAGCTAGAAGACGAAGTGGTCAAACGGATGATGGACCTTGTGTACGAGCTCGTGTGTCAAGGGGAGCTCATGTTGGCCAGGATTCTCCGTAAAAAATTGATCGAGAAGTGCGAGCAGAAGCAGAGGATACTCACCGAAAATGCTAGCACTGTAACTCCGGTTCAGTCGATCAGTCTTTCACAGAGGTAGGTCGGATTATTACGGATCCAAAAATGATACTTTCTTATGAAATTTGATATCAATTCTGTCATGGACGTATATATATATAAAAATATATATTTCCCCTTGATTTCAGTATATAAACATCTTTTTGGTCTCTTGGTCTGTCTATAAATTTAACAGTCCCTACAGTATATTGGCACTAATCACAAAAGTCTGAAGACCTTCTTGGCACTTTTACAACTTGCCCCATTTAAAAATAACCAGCAGTTGGCTGACGGGCAGGCAACTATTTTAAACATTGCTTAGTTTGTCTCACAGACCAAAGTTACTGAAGTTATGAGAGTAGATGATCCAAATTCCTGACTTTTATAGCAACCAATCAGGCTTCTCTTATCCTAGTCAAGGAATAGCTTCATGTAACAGAGGATACGAGGGAAGAACTTACTTCAGTAAACTCTGTAGGGAGAGAATGGATATTTTACTGATTCGACAAGAACAAACTCAGAACAGAGTCCATCACTGTATTGTCAGTCGTTTCTGCAATATACCAGGTAGATAATTTTATAAATTGTTTTTCCCTGCAGCATGCCCGACCTTCTCCATTTCAAGTCACAGGAAATAGCAGAGCAGATGACCTTGATGGATGCTGAACTTTTCCAGAAGATTGAGGTTGGTTCCAGGAATTAAAAAAACTTTTGTAAAATATTGAAACAGTAAATGAAGAAACATTCACCAACATGCTGTGTATCTCTCTCTAACAAACAGCTAATATCACTAAAATGTTGCATCACTTGACAGTAACATACTCAATCACAGTAGCAGTGTCAAATCTAATTTCCCCCGCAAGTCATAAATCACCTCATTCTCCATCACTGGCTAATTTAGGCTGCATTTGCTTAACTTTCTTGTATCAAAGTCGAGGCACACTGCACCTGACATGCATAGTGGGCTCTTGATTCGCAAGTACAGAAAGTTTAAGGAAATGTGGCATGTCTTGATTGGCCAGTGATGGAGACTGGCACGAGTTATGATTTGCAGAGGAAATTGTGTCAATTCTAGGACGCGAGATTCACTCTTAAAACAATCAAATAGCCCCTTATAATAAATTATATCAATCATGTCTGGCGTTGTAAGTTTATCCCTACATTCGAAAGCAATACTATTCCGTTTCCAAATTCCTCCTTTTCTGCATGGTGTGGTCATAAATCCCTGCTCAAATTTTGGACCTAATTTGACACTGAATAACTAAAATTTCTTTTTATCTGCACCATAGTGTTTGTGAGTTTTTGCTCTAATATATGAAACTAAGAAATAAACAAATGTTTCCGTTTTCCCACAGATTCCGGAAGTCTTGCTGTGGGCGAAGGAGCAGTCGGAGGAACTGAGTCCAAACCTGACCCACTTCACCGAACACTTCAACAAGATGTCGTACTGGTCAGTCATCAAGTGTTAATAATGACAAACTTTTAACTTTGTCTTTGAATAACATTAACTATTCACATCGAGCCAGTTTCTAAATAATGTAAGAATTTACTGTTCATTGATGGGTACCTGGTATCAGGGTACTCATCTAAGCTAGATAGAAGGACAGAGCACCGCATCCTGTCGCCTCTTGACTCACGCTGCCTTTCAGTCTCAAGTAAAGACATTTTGAAGAATGAGATTATCTTAAAGATCTTTTATTATTTATAAATAATGAATTTAAAATTTAAAATTACTAAAATTATGTTTCCTATTTTGCAGGTGTCGGACTAGAATCTTGACTCAAGATGACCCGAAAGAAAGAGAAAAATATCTGATCAAGTTTATCAAGATAATGAAGGTGAATAAATAATAATTTTGAAATTCATTTGTCACCAACAAAAGATCAAGCTGTTATCATCTAAAGTTTAGTTTTTATCAGAAGATGATAGAAGAAGATGATGTGTCCCTTTTGATTGATGACTAATGTGTTGAACTAATTACCAAGAGAATTTTTTAATTTGAAGATAAAGGGATTGTTGTGGTAATTGGGAACAATAATTTCAATGTCAAGTTGTTTATTATTCATAATCTAGTTTTTAAATGTTAATAATTAATGTATTATTACCCATCAATTTTAGAATTCTAGGTCATGTATATCATCTCCATTGAGACATCAGTCTTCACTATCACCCACTTCGTGTGTAAAGAAGTTGACTATCCATAAATGTTTTACCCAAAAACCTTTTCCTATTACAACAGCACCTGCGAAAGATGAGTAACTTCAACTCGTACCTGGCAATCCTGTCTGCGCTAGACTCCGCCCCTGTTCGACGTCTGGAGTGGCAAAAACAGAACCTGGAGGCGCTGAAGGAATTCTGTCAGCTCATCGACAGCTCTTCATCGTTCCGAGCTTACAGACTTGCCCTGGCCGACACTGAGCCGCCTTGTATTCCATATCTGTGAGTTTCAGTTTCAATCTTGTCTAATGTAAGAGATGTCATCTATAAATTATTTTGTTAGCAGTATGCCAGTTCATTTTACTGTCATGAATTACCTCCCTTAATTAAGCAGAAGTGTACAAGAGGACATATTGAAAATAATTCAGTTTTCCTTTCTATATTGAGGGAATCTTGTCTGTTCAAGGGATTTCAATTAGCAGTATGCCCGTTCGTTTAATTCTCATGATTTACCTCCCTTTAAGGGAGGGTTTTGTCAAGCAAGTGACAATGACATTAGTTATGTCGAAAAGTTGCCTACAAGAATAAACAAGTTGTATTATCAATAAAATAGTTCTTCATTCTTCATCATCTCAACTTCTAGAATGCCTAGCAAAGATTTCTCTGTACAACATGTACAATTGTAAACCATTTAGATGTATATGTTCTGGTTGGGTACAATGCTGATACTGTGTTGCAGAGGGTTGATCCTACAGGACCTGACGTTCATCAACATAGGGAACCAGGACCTTCTGCCCGACCAGAGTATTAACTTCTCTAAACGCTGGCAGCAGTTCAACATACTCGACAGCATGAGGAGGTTCAAGAAATGGTGAGGATGATGCTGTTTGTAATGGTTGAAGAAGCAACATTATAAATTACGGCAATAACTGTAACTCTGGTTTTCTGTCACACTATCTGTCTTCCACCTTTAAACTTTGTATTGAGTATATGTCCCAAGAAAAGCATGCTTGCATTTTCAAACTTGATATGTTGTTAACCACAATCCCTAAATGTGCCTTTTGAAAATTATTATTTTTTTGCAACTTTCATGGAAATACAGGATATGAAATTACCACTTGGTCATCTGATTAAAATGGTAATAAAAAAAAGTTACTGCTTAAAAACTGGAAAAATTATTATTATGATGATGTTAATATATCTGATCAGATTGACTTTCTGCTTAAAGTACGAGGTAAGCTGAAGATCTTTTTCCTGAAGAATTGCCAGTTATTAGATCCTATTAGAAACAAGTCTTTGAAAGGCATTTAAAAGTGGAATAAATAGAAAACAAGATTTTCTGGATAACAACTTCTTAATTGTGAACAACATGCTTACTCATTCATCAGGTGGAATTATATACGTATATGATCGCAATAAAGAAGTTGTTATCAAGAAAATATTGCTTAAAAATTCAATTCAGATCCATAAGTCCATAAAACAATTCTCATGTATCAGTACAATGAAATGTGTCTTCTTCTATTCCAGCAACTTTGAGTTCAAGAAGAATGAGAAGATACTGGCAATCATCAACGGATTCGACGAGTATCTCTCGGAGGAACTCTTGTGGCAGATATCTGAGAAAATCAAACCCAGGGGCGGACGGAAGAAGGTGGAAGTCGACTGAAATGTGATTCAATGTCCACGTCAAAACAGGGTATTTTGTCAATTACAAGACAGTGCTACAAATCCTACAGGATCCTAGGCTTCTCCCTGTGAATGCTGATTACCTGTCTGAAGCATGATAGAAGGTTCCATAGAAAAGGTTCCATACTCATGCTTAATTAGATGGATTCTTGACTCCTTTCACACTGATCTTCAGTGGATGAAGATAACTATTTATGGACTGATGTTTCAGTTCTTATTTCCTTGTAGTCAAATAGGCAATGGTTTTGATTGCTGCATTGTGGTCAATATTCAATGAATTCAAAGCTTTGACTGCTGGACGATGGTCAATGTTCAATGAATACATATTTGTGACTGCTGCTTGGCGGCCATTGTTCAATGGATTTCAAGTTGGTATCCTCATGGAACTCTATGGTTATTTATCAACTCAGTCGAACATTGTTGTCTCTGGTAATCTTTGATGGGATCAAGCTGCCAGAGTGTTGTCACTGAGGATGATTTGCTATGGACAACCAGACTTGCCACCATCTTGGATTTCTCTCAAACACGGTAACACAAAATGGAAATCGAAAATTGATGATGCATCGACAAGCCATCTGAAGATGATACTCTAATGATGGATACAATGTTGCTCTAAAGAGTGACGTCTCAGGTTATTCAGGGTATTGAACTATCAAACAATGAAACATCCATTATAAGAAGAGGGAAGGGAATAGATTGATCCGATGTCGAAACTGTTGACCATATATGGATTACTAGCAGACTAAGAGTCTTCTATTGAACATTGTTCTCTGAGACTCTCATTATATAATCTTACAATGCCCGAGCATTACCCATCTGTATGAGATTACATTGAAGTCACGGATGAACATATACTGAAACTGTACGCCACTGAAGTACATATCTTTTTGGAAATATCTCGGGACTGTTTGTGACAGATGAGAACTTTGCTGTGATTTAGTTTCTCCTAGATCTTAATATTTCTTAACTGAAGTGCTCTGTGTTTATTCTGCTTGTGTATAGCTCATAGCAGATCGTGTTTGCTGCAAATACTGCGCTGCCTGACGTTTGATATACATGGATACTGGTCTGTTTACTGTTTACGTGAAACTTTTCATGAATGGACTGATGGACACAAGTGGGTGACATAGTGCTTGTTTGAAATGTTACAAATTATATAGCTGCCGAAAATTTGAATTTTTTTTATTTTGACCGACTGAGACAAGTATGTGACTTGGAATGTAATCCAGGTTTCAGTCATACATAAGATCATTTTTCTTATCTTTCAACATGTGCAAATGTATCTACGAATGAATAGATATCTGTGGTTGACTTTGAACAATGTGTAGTGTCCTCAGTTCATATGTTCCCTCAGTTAGTAGAAAATTATCAATGGAATCGAATAAACAAGGACTAATTGCTGATCCTTGTAGTAACCCTGCTGAAGTCAGGGAGAAGAGGATGAACCACCGAAACCAGAGATCTTTGCCTCATACATTTATTCATAAGCTTACTTGTTTTGACCACTAGGTGGTCTTCATCAGAGCATAGCTTGACATTGAGTGGACTAGCTGATCTACAACACATGCTAAAGGCATAATGAAGTTGGTAAGCATAATTCGTTAAACGATACCAAAGAATGTGACGTTTTGGTATTCAATTCAAGTTATGCCTTCTTTCAAGTTGTCTACTGATATTTCCTAGTAATCATGTACTATTGAATGTGAATCACTGTTGTAAGTGAACAGAATTGCTGTCTTTGTACAAATCAATGGACAGATGAACTGAACCTGAATGGGAAACTGCACTTGTTTTCAAAGTTCCTTGGAACAGATGCCTGCACGTGGATTGTAGATGACTCTAAATTACTGACAGATACTGTGAGTTCTGCAGTGTTGAAGTGACATTTTATACCACTGACCTTCCAGTTCACCTCCATGGCTGGTCCAAAGGGAGGTAATCTGTGGCTGCTGGCAGACCACTAAAAAGGAAAAGAAATTTCAGTGGTTCACAGATTTGACTGTTGGAATGTGTGTAAATTGCTGATGCTGGGTGATACAAGGTTATCACACCTGTGTGATATTATACAATTGTATAGTACAAGTGTTATCATAGAGTTGTACAGATGTGTTTGTACATATTGTTGTTAATGACACATGTGCCAGTGTACATGTTTGATACATAGGATGTTCATGAACATGAATCGTGCTGATGAACGTCTGTTCAATTAACTTATTCAGTCATGTTGATAGTTGGTTATGATTTTGTTGTACATTTTTGCAAGACAGTTTTAAAGATGTGTGAATTTCTTCCTCTTTATTGACCGATAGAACTTCATAGTGCTAGCATGTGTCCGTTTTCCTTGACATTTCATAGACCCCTTGTGTGCTGGTGTTTCATTTTGTTGAGGGTGATGTAATTGTGAGAAGACAAAAGAGTGTCATATATCCATTGTCAATGTGAACTTAAACTTTCAGCAGTGTGTGAAATAAGCTTAAACAGTAAAAACGCTACGAGGTGTAAACTTTTACAACTTCCACCTCCAAGTATAACTCAACATTTCCTTTACTTTTCGGTGCTACTGTAGCGACACCATAGTTTCCTCTCTTCTTAAGTTCAGGTGCAGTGTGTCGCTACACTAGCACAGAAAATTTGAGGAAATGCAGCAAGGCTTGAATGAGCCAGTGATGAAGACTGCATGGTGTGAGCTATGACTTGCAGTGAGAGGTTGAACTTTTTCAAGTTTATTAACAGCATATCGGGATGTTCCTAAACCAACATCTGATATGAGACCGAATATTTAGGATATTGCTCGCTCTGTGTGACTTCAATTAACTGTTAACAAGTTATGTTTTGCCACATACTGTTTTGTGAGATGAATGCAAAGTTCTAGTAGTTTGGGAAAACAAAAACATCATTTCTACATATCTGATCATATCATTACTGATAACCATTTCTGTGATAGAATCATGGTGTCTAACATCCACATAGATATCTATCCATCTTGTTCTTATTGCTTAAATTCAACAAATGTTTGGTATAGTCAATGTCTAAAATTAAACATTGTATTTTGTGCAAAATTGACCACACTGCTAAGCTTTCTCAAACATGTAACAACAATATAGTATTTTGATAATCATTGGTAAATAGTAATTTAGATTCTAGTTTTCATCAAATACTCCAATGATAACCAATGCCTATTAGAACGACATTTCCAAAACGAATCAAATGTAAGTCTTACATGATATACTAATATGTATTAATAAAACTCCATTTAAGACATGTACCATTCAAATTTGTTAATGTGAAAAATCCTGTTAAAAATCAAATTGTCCCAGTTCTTAAAGTTCTTGCATGAAATCAAACTGTAAACTTATTCATGATTTATTTAAAAGGTTGTTTTATGTAATAAACTGTTTATCTATATTATCATATTAAAGAAACCCTTCGCTTGCCAGCTGATATGTAGTCAGCAGACCTTCATGTAGTGCCTATTTTCATTCAACCTTCCCTTGGGCTGTTCTTGTTTCATTTAAGTACCCAAATATGTATATATTGATTGCTTGATAAAGCCTGGCTCGGCCAATCAGAAAGAGATCAGATCAACCAGTCACAAAGTATAATGATTAGTGGCAATTGCCAATCAGAAAGTGACCAGATCAACCAATCAGAAAGTTACAAGATTACCCAATCAGAAAGTGACAGGATTAGCCAATCAGAAAATAACCAGATCAGCCAATCAGAAAGTTACATGATTAGCCAATCAGAAAGTGACATGATTAGCCAATCAGAAAGTGACCAGTTAGCCAATCAGAAAGTGACATGATTAGCCAATCAGAAAGTGACCAGATTAGCCAATCAGAAAGTAAATAGAACACGGTTAGTAATTATGATTTACCTAGATAATTTACTTATGAGATAGTAGTCAAATCATTGAACAAAACTAATTAGGCAATCACCATTAAACTAGTCAATTTGGTTATCAATCAGTCATGAAGTTCAGAAATTGAAAAATCAGAATACGATTGTATTGACATGCCAAAAATGGGTAATATTAGTTTTTGATTAAGTCAACTAATTGACTACTGAGCGAAGTTATGGAACAAACAGTCAAGAAAAAAGATTGACAATAGATTAGATCATGGGCAATGACAAGTTTTCAAATTAAAACGTCTTAGTCCGTTGAGTTTATGACATGTTTGTTAAAATATTATGGTGCTTCTTATCATCAGATGATGATTATGATTATCTTTAATCTGCTAAATGAAAAAATATGGTTAATTGAATTCAGTAGTCATGACTCATATATTCTTTCCATTTATTTTTAATGAAATAGATCTGTTTCTACAGTTATTGCTAGCCTGTCATCAATAAAAATATAAAAAACTAGAATATTTTGACCAGTCTCAATAACTTCAGATCTGAAATTAAATATTTAATACTCTTTTTTTGTATCAAATATTTAAAGTAAAATTTCATTATAAACTCTTGTCATGGAGAATAAATTACCTCTAGTATTGAGTGATCTGGTTCATTGGTTGTTTGTTGATCCGCTCAAATCATAACAAGCGATCTGGTTCACTGGTTGTTGGTCCTCTTAAATCGTAACAAGCGATCTGGTTCACTGGTTGTTGGTCCTCTCTCTAATTGTAACGAGCTTCTCGGTGGCAAATAGGTGTATGCAATTTCTCTGTTATTTATATGACATGAACTGTGCAATGTTGATGTGCTGGTGTATTATTATCTGCAAATATGAATAAATGTCCTTCCAGAACTGAGTGTTATGTCATTGATTTGGTATACCAGAGAAAGATGAGAGATAGAAGAGTTCACTTGACAGCTTTTAGCTCATCAGGCAAAAATGCCTATAAGATATACTTATCACATTAGCATTATACACAAAGCATATACAATACTCAATATATTTACTGCCTCGTTAGCAGACCCGACAAAGTCCGGGCTGCTACCAGTTTTTGTGAAGTTTCCATTTCCTTCTTCGTCGCTGTCACGTTTTGTTATGACCATAACTTTTTTCCAAGAATGTTTTAAGAACTCATATAGAGAACTTCATACTTAAGCCCATGGGAATTTTTTGATATGTTCAAACTCAAGGTCATGAGTTCTGAAATCACTAAAAAGAATCCTGGTAAACATGATCCGTCCATCTGTAAACTTTTCGCTTTTTCGACTTCTTCTCCAGAACCAATGACTCTAGAAAGCTGAAATTTTATGTGCAGACTCCTTGACCAATGGGGATTATAAATTGTAGATTTTGTGATCCCGTGACCCCAAATAGGGTCACAGGGGTCACGATTTTAAAGACCTATTTCATCTTTTCTCCAGTTCCATAAGGTCTAGAGAGCTGAAACGTTGTGTGCAAACTCCTTGACCAATTGGGATTCTAAATTGTAGATGTGGTGACCCCTTCACCCAAAATAGGGTCACAGGGGTCAAGATCTAAAAAACCTATTTTCATCTATTTCGCCAGTACCAATAAAAAGCTGAAATATTGTGTGCAGACACCTTTGCCAATGGGGATTCTAAATTGTAATGCTGTAGTGTAATGCTGTGTAGAGACAATTTGGTCAAAGGTCACTCTTAATCGTAGATTTTGATGACGTTGATGCTAGTGTAAAGCGCACATAACATACCAAGTTCGAGAAGAACAGAATAGATATGGACAGTCAATCCCACAACACTCACAAATCCTTTGTGCTCTCATGGTAGAGTCTTTGACTACAAAGCGAAGGCTTCCGGGTTAGAATCCCGATTCTCTGTTATGGTATACACTTCTGGGGATTGATTATCTTAATCTCTATCTGTCTTTAGTTTAATTTAATTATTTATTACTGATGTGTACGACATTGGCCCATAACAACTTAATTTGGTTCTTACATTATACACCTGGCCATGGTCATAAATATCGCACAATCCACTTTTTGATCAGTAAGTAAAACTGGATCTTCAACCTCAAACAATTGGTACCATGGAAAACATTGTTGAGATGTCTCATGTGAAACTTCATAACAAAAGTAACAACACAAGACCGAATTTGGGCACTAATTGAAGGTCTATTGTAGCAAACGAAAGTCCACTAACATCAATAGACAATAAGGTGAATAAGTATGGCTGCTGAGGTCGTTACAACAAAAACACAAGAAAATTCACATTACAGAAATGTTAAATACATTACATGTATATAAAGGGCCATAATGACTGGTAAACTCAATATATGCTGTAACCACCAGGCACTCGGATAACATTTTCCAAACGCCGACTTATGCTAGCCACGATGTGACGTCTATATGTATGTTGGGGAATATGTTGCCACTGTTCAAACAAAGCCCGGGTCAACTCCTGAACCGTTTGTGAACGTTCGAGGATACCTTAAAGCTTGTTCAAACTTCAAGTCCCAAAATGGTCACGATAGTTTCTTAACGGCATTGTTTTGGAGATGCTGAACAACGGCTTGTGCACGTTAAGTTGTGGTCTGGCATTATCGTCAATGAAGATTGCACAGGGGCGTGTGTCGCTTAGAAACAGTGTTTGAAAGACATACCCATATAGACCCTACCCTACTACTATCCTTTTATATATTCCTGTGGAAGATTGGACGTGTGGCGAGAACGTGGTTGTCGAAATGAGGGACTACAGAACCATCCAGGATCAGGTTCTTGTACCTCTGTCCGTTCAGTGTACCGGGAACTTTGACAAGGTCAAGCTTACAAGCATAGGAACAACACCTTAACACCATAACGGATCCACCTCCGAATTGGACTTCAGGTTGAATGTTCCTCTGGCCATATGCCCTCTCTTTTGCCTCCAAATCCGTGCCCTCCCGTCTGTATGATGCATTAAAACAAGACTTTCATCGGATCAACGACTACGACTTCCGTGCTTGCACTCTACGGACACTGTGCGCACAACGCACGGACTCTGTGAGTGTTATACGTTTTTCAAATACTCATACTCATACACATACTCCTTGGACGACGCACTTAGCACGTGCGTGCTCCGCACGTTGCAAGTGCGTTGTCTGAGTGCGTCGTCCGTGCTTACTCGGCACTACGCCAGTTCAACTGACAAATGAGCATGCAACACTCACGTTGCCAGTGCTGAGTAAGCACGTGCTCCGCAATTACAACGTACGTTGTGCGCACTGATTTCTGCAGTTATTATGCGCTGCCATTTGAAGCTGCTCTTGCAGCATCAGAAGCTGGCGTCTCTGAGTTGAATGAGCGGCATCTTGAGACAGCAGCACTGAGAGAGAACGTCTGAAGGTCACCCTATACCCCTACCCACTGGGTGCCTGAAACTGGGTTGAAAAACTTAAGTTTATTGCACATGCACGCACTTACACCGCGCGTGTAAGTAAGGACATCGTTCGTGTGCAGCAAGTAAGTACGGCATCCGCACGATAACGTGACAATCGTACGTCAAACGCAAGGTGTAAGTACGTTGTAAGCACTTACAACGCACTTACCACGTGCGCAACTTACGATGCACGTAGCAGATCACGGCCAGGCATTTCGTGCATGTGCATTTCGTGCAGGTATGTGGATAATCGATATGTACTTGTAATGTCAACACTTGTCACCCTTTTTTTCTGGTTTAAATCTCAAATTGGTTTTGCGATACATATATAGTTTCTATTTTTTTATCATTATAGAACCAACGTTCCCGTTTTGATAAAATGCGACCTTTCTGAAAAACAGCAACTTTTGTTTTACATAAATTAACTTTAAGACCATATTCTATTTAAAACTTTTCTAAAACATTAATATGCTTCTATATCCTACCAACAGTAGCAGATACAAGTGCGATGTCATCGACAAAAAGTAGAGAAATACCTGCATGAACACTTTATATCAGGATGCAACTGAATACCTGGACCTGAGCTTTGTTCTATAACAACTGCCAACTCGAAACAGTAGAGGGCTGAGGACACAAACTTGACGGACGCCACGTGATCAAAGGGGAAAATCCTTACCAAACATTACAAAATTTGACACAAACCTCAACGGATGTACATATACAATGACGAGCATAAATATTTCCCTTATATTTTTTTCAATTACCTAGTGTAAATGACAAATATAAAAGGTATTTTTAATTGGCTGGTAATATTTAGAGCATATTGAGTTAATGATCTTTGGAGAAACACCTCTCGGTTTCAAAACTGACCATGAATAGAGATTATTACCCGAGGAAGTGTGTCATATGACTTTTACGAAACGAGTGTGAATTTTTGTATTGCCCGAGCGAGAGCGAGAGCTATACACACATTTGCACGAGTTTCGTTAAAGTCATATGGCACACTTTCGAGTGTAATAATTTCTTTATTACCCATTCTGTTCCTTTTCATTCGCGTAAAAATGAACAGGAAGGGCCCACTTCTCTTGCGACGGCACGCTAGAGTGACTTCACGAACAATCGTTTTATGACGTCACAGACGACACAATACGTGAAGTCTCGGGGAAACAATGGTTGCTAGGCAAAGGTGATATGTGCTCATATCAATAATATTAACTCAGTTATTTTCAACCATATGGGTAATAATTTCAAATAAATATGTTTAGATATTATGGGGTGCAAGTAATTCTACTTATAGGGTGCTAGTACTGTTTATGACGTCAATATAATATGTATTAGAGTGAAAACCCGAATATAGCTCAGTTGGTAGAGCGTCTGCCAAACCCGAATATAGCTCAGTTGGTAGAGCGTCTACCAAAAGACGTTAAAAGATGGGAGTTGTTGCTTCCTTGCTTGGCGCTCAGCATTATAAGGATAGAACAACGCTTGAACTGGCGCTGCACTGTGGCTGGCGGGTGCCACTGGCACAAATCGAATTTCCGAATTCATTGTAATGAGGACAATAAAGTGTTATTATTATTAGTGTCTTAATGAGAAATTCAGCACAATGATTTTGCAACTTCTAAAATATTTGTAAATGCTCCCTACTCATTTGATTTATTGAAATAGGGGCCTTGGTTGTGAACAATGCACCACAGGTCAAGTTTGAGCGCAAATATGTTCCGCAGCAGAGACGAACGACCAGTTTTCCATCAGTGGTCCTTCTGTATCTGTAAGGTATAGCTGTCAGGATCCTCTTCAGGATATAGTCCTTCATCTTTGTATCGGAACATATTTGCGCTAAACTTGGCCTGTGAATACACACGTATTGGCCCAGGAGTGCTTGATGAGAGTTAAAGGGGCTGTAGCATGTTTTTTTTACAAGATTTATTTTTTGGTAATTTCCTATAGTTTGTGTCATTTAAATTTACTTAAGAATTCTTTTAAAAAAATATTAAGTTCATGGAGGTATGAACTTAAAAAAAACGTTTGTTAAGTTCATACCTCCATGAACTTAATAAATTTTGAAGTAAATTCTTATAAATAAATATACTCGTAGCTGATGTTGTGAAAGGTTTCATTTCTCCAAATACACAGATTTGCAACAATTAGAGCTGTACTATTTACGCGTATGAAGACACAATACATGTATGTCAAATCAAAACATCATTGGATTATTAGCCCCGCCTACAATGCGTTCATCAGCCAATGAACATCCACAACACAACGAGCCATGAACCTGACGTCATGGGGCGTGGCTCTAAATGTGATGTGAAGTCACAAAATTAAGTTCAGGTATGAACTGAATCTCCGTGACAGTGTTCAGCGAATCAGATCCACGCAAAGGAATTGCTATTTATTTATTTTAAGATCGAAATTCTGAAGAGAGTAACCTCTGTGGGAAGAGAATTGTAAACAACTTCTAACATAATACATCACAACCATTGTTTGGACGTATTTCTTGCCTATGTGTTCTCTTCTTATATTTAGTAGTATCTGTTTAAAAAAATTTTTTTTTTATAGATTGTGACGCCCATTTAGCAAAGAAATCCGTACATACCATTTCAGCTTTCTAGAGCTTTTCATACTTGAGAAGAAGATGAAAATAGGTTTTTGGGTCATAACCCCTGTGACCCACATTTGAGATCACAATTTTCACGAAATCTGCAATTCAGAATCCCCATTGGCCAAGGAGTCTGTAACCAACATTTCAGCTTTCTAGAGCTTTCATACTTTGAGAAGAAGATGAATATAGGACCCCTATGCCTTGGACGGGTCTTTCTCCGAACGTGTACACGTTGGACGGGCTTAAACGTGAGGTGAGGTGTGGTGAGTAAAGGTGATTTGGGGTTTAACGCCGCTTTCAGGATTATTTTACACTAAGGTAGTTCTCACTACGTTCTACTCCGACCAAAAATTATTGTAAAACGACCTCGAACGGGACAGAAACGGGTAACTTTTGTGTAGAACTTTCCATACTACGATCCAAGACAGTTCTCAGAAAGTCCATCTAGTCTTTACCCCGTCGTCGGACAGTTGGTACCATGTTTAAACGGGGTCATACTATTGACCGTCCATAACGTTTTCAATCAGTTCAATCCCGTCAGTTCATATCAGATCTCAACTAGAGCTATTTCGATCATAATATGCAAAATAACGTTCTAACCGTTCGTCTCCCGATTGACTCCTTTTCAGACAGTTCTTCTCGTTTACACTATGTTCTCATTTCGTTCTTGGTACGTTGTTTTTGTACCGCAATCACGCCCTGGTCCGATTCTGTAAATATCTTCAATGATGTAGCATGGACAAAAAAGGTTGGTCATAGGGAACCCATTTCTTTTCCCAAAAAGTTCCTGTTATCGTCTTCCCCTAGGAGAGGAAATCCTAAGGTGGATAACGTGTTGCAAAAAAATATTCATCATGCATGAAATGTGTTTAAACTAAACAACACTTCTTCATGTTCCTCGGCTACTATCCAACATAAACTAAACAACATGTCTACATGTTTACAGCTGCAAGTGGTTTATTTTTTACTTTTACTCAAAGTACACTATACACAAAGAAAAAAAGTTAAGCATATAGCCTGTACCAAAAGCGTTTCATCATGAATGAAATGTGTTAAACCAAAAAGTCCTCGGCTACCATCCAAAAGTAGAAGAAAACCAACATTCAACATGTTAACAGCTGCAATTTATTTTATGTTTTATTTGTTTAACTATGTATCCCAAATGATGAACGTATCAAAACGCATTTATTCATACCCGTCAATTCATATCGTATTACCAAAGGAGTAAGAACTGTAAATAGAACAGATATAAGATATAAGATAGAATAGAACGAATAGAACGTAACGAGGACTTTTAGAACTGTGTTTTAACGTAAGTTAATTTTATTTGGAACAAATTTATCTGAAATAGCAACTGAAAGGGGCGTATTGAGATCGAGTTACATCTGTGTGTGGACGGGATGGACTTGGTGGAAACTGTGCACGAACGTATTATAATTGATTTTCCGACTGCATAACGTCCTCGTCCCAGTCACACTTACGTTAATTTACTTAGTTTAACCTAGTTCACTGAACGTAGCAACACAACCTCTAACTTGGTGGAACTTTGTGCATTTTTCGCAACTATGTTAACGTTTCATTACAACATGGTTCACTCAGTGTACCTAGTTATCGTAGTTCAGAGTAATTATACTTACTTAAGAGTAGTTAGACGTATAGGAGCTTATATTTTACTATAACGTCAATGCGTCAATAACAAACCTACCAAAAAGTAATTTAAATGTGTTGATAACGTAGATAGTCGTACTAACACCTAGTCTTCTGTTCTGAAACGTTCATCAACTTAAATGATACTTGTGTATTTAACTGTAGTATAACGTAGTCAAACGTAGTACGACGTACTAGAATGTATTTAAACGTGGTAAAACGGACTTAAATACCAAGTAAGGTGTAGTTATTCGGGGAATACGTTTAAGTACATTGTTAACTAGGTTTAACCAGGGACCTTATATAAGGTCCCTGGTTTAACTACAATGAACTAAGTTCAAATTTTCAATTCACTAGTACAATCCAAGTACAATCAAATACCTTTCTTAAAACTTTGAAACTCTGAACATGTTCAAAAGTTAAATCACAAACTACGTTTATCTCACGTCTATGTCTACGTTTTGAATACGGATAACCAAGGACAACTACGGATTACTAGGCTTAAGTAAAGTTAACTACGGTAAGCTACGTTCCGCACCACTACGTTAAATAACGTAAGTGTGCCTGGGGCTTTAGATCGAAGTACGGTTTTTAGGTTCGAAGCACGACAATCCCGTTTTTACTACGTTTGCAGTCCGTCCAATTTCAGAACAGGGAAAACTGTGGACATGTCCAACGTTCTTGAGCACCCTTCCGTTTTTAGAACGTCCGAGCCAGTTCATAAAGAACGCAAACAGTTGCCACTACGTCCATTCCGTTCTCGGACAGTTCGAGCCCGTTCAATTATTATCGTTTTATTTACATCACGGCTGCTAATATTATTGTAGGGAGAACACCACGTTGCTATGCATTGCGATGAAACATGCGTGCGTCGGTTGGTTTGAAAAAGTCCCATTTACATGTACAGTTGTTAATGACCTATTGAACAGTATAACCACAAATATGTCTTTTGTCTGTTATTACGTTTGACTTATTGGCGTGCGTCATTTGCGCAGCCACGGGTGAAATATATCAACTTTTCTACCTCACGAAATGAGATAAACATGGTATTTGTCAAGGATACAGATATTCTATTTATTAAAATATTATTTCTGTGATTTATGTTGACGTGGAGTGGATTCAACGGCAAACCTACAAACATTGAAAGCTGACCATATGACGTCATAACATTGTCCCGATGACGTCACGCGAGTGGCGATACAATTTATCGTCACTCAGTAGAATGGTCATAAGGTTATCGCCACTGTAGCTTGATAGAGGGTTTATTTTACTGATATAATTGAGTATTTCACTCAAAATTATTTAGTATACACCTTTAAGAAAACATAACGAAATATTAGAGATATAAATTTAATGATAAATCATTTCAATACACATCTTCATATTAGGGGAAAGTGAAACAGTTATCACGAATGAATTCGCCTTCAACGCAATACATCATACACGTGGAGTTGCAGACAGCAAAGGTGCCTGTCACATCGGGTGGACAATTGTCGAAATGGTAACATATATAGGCGGCTGCAGTGGTCGTTGTAGTACTTGTGGTTGTTGTTGTGGTCGGAGAAGTAGTAGTTGTGGTTGTTGTGGTTGGAGTAGTGGTTGTTGTTGGAGTAGTAGTTGTGGTTGGAGTAGTTGTTGTTGTGGTTGGAGTAGTTGTTGTTGGAGTAGTAGTTGTTGTTGGAGTAGTTGTAGTGGTGGTTGAAGTAGTAGTTGTGGTTGATGTAGTAGTTGTGGTTGGAGTAGTAGTTGTTGTTGGAGTAGTTGTTGTAGTATTTGTAGTAGTAGTAGTAGTTGTGGTTGGAGTAGTAGTTGTTGTGGTTGGAGTAGTTGTGGTTGGAGTAGTAGTTGTAATTGGAGTAGTAGTTGTGGTTGGAGTAGTAGTTGTTCTGGTTGGAGTAGTTGTGGTTGGAGTAGTAGTTGTAATTGGAGTAGTAGTTGTGGTTGGAGTAGTAGTAGTTGTGGTTGGAGTAATAGTTGTGGTTGGAGAAGTAGTTGTGGTTGGAGTAGTAGTAGTTGTTGTAGTAGTAGTTGTGGTTGGAGTAGTAGTTGTTGTGGTTGGAGTAGTAGCTGTGGTTGGAGTAGTTGTAGTTGTAGTAGTAGTTGTTGTTGTTGTAGGAGTAGTTATGGTTGGAGTAGTAGTTGTGGTTGGAGTAGTAGTTGTGGTTGTAGTAATAGTTGTTGTGGTTGGAGTAGTAGTTGTTGTAGTGATTGTAGTAGTAGTTGTGGTTGGAGAAGTAGTTGTGGTTGGAGTAGTAGTAGTTGTTGTAGTAATAGTTGTGGTTGGAGTAGTTGAAGTTGTAGTAGTAGTTGTTGTTGTGGTTGGAGTAGTTGTGGTTGGAGTAGTAGTTGTTGTGGTTGGAGTAGTTGTTGTTGGAGTAGTTGTTGTTGTTGGAGTAGTAGTTGTTGTAGTGATTGTAGCAGTAGTTGTGGTTGGAGAAGTAGTTGTGGTTGGAGTAGTAGTAGTTGTTGTAGTAATAGTTGTGGTTGGAGTAGTTGTAGTTGTAGTAGTAGTTGTTGTTGTGGTTGGAGAAGTTGTGGTTGGAGTAGTAGTTGTTGTAGTGATTGTAGTAGTAGTTGTGGTTGGAGTAGTTGTTGTTGTTGGAGTAGATGTTGTTGGAGTAGTTGTTGTTGTTGGAGTAGTAGTTGTTGTAGTGATTGTAGTAGTAGTTGTGGTTGGAGTAGTTGTTGTTGTTGGAGTAGTAGTTGTTGTAGTGATTGTAGTAGTAGTTGTGGTTGGAGTAGTTGTTGTTGGAGTAGTAGTTGTTGTGGTTGGTGTAGTTGTGGTTGGAGTAGTTGTGGTTGGAGTAGTTGTTATAGTGATTGTAGTAGTAGTTGTGGTTGGAGTAGTAGTTGTGGTTGGAGTAGTTGTTGTTGGTGGAGTAGTAGTTGTTGTAGTGATTGTAGTAGTAGTTGTGGTTGGAGTAGTTGTTGGTGGAGTAGTAGTTGTTGTAGTGATTTTAGTAGTAGTTGTGGTTGGAGTAGTTGTTGTTGTTGGAGTAGTAGTTGTTGTGGTTGTGGTTGGAGTAGTAGTTGTGGTTGGAGTAGTTGTTGTTGGAGTAGTAGTTGTTGTAATGATTGTAGTAGTAGTTGTGGTTGGAGTAGTAGTTGTGGTTGTAGTAGTAATTGTGGTTGGAGTAGTTGTTGTTGTTGGAGTATTAGTTGTTGTTAGAGTAGTAGTTGTTGTAGTGATTGTAGTAGTAGTTGTGGTTGGAGTAGTTGTTGTTGTAGTAGTAGTTGTTGTGGTTGGAGTAGTTGTGGTTGGAGTAGTTGTTGTTGTTGGAGTAGTAGTTGTTGTAGTGATTGTAGTAGTAGTTGTGGTTGGAGTAGTTGTTGTTGTTGGAGTAGTAGTTGTTGTTGTGATTGTAGTAGTAGTTGTGGTTGGAGTAGTAGTTGTTGTAGTGATTGTAGTACTAGTTGTTGTAGTAGTAGTTGTTGTGGTTGGAGTAGTTGTGGTTGGAGTAGTTGTTGTTGTTGGAGTAGTAGTTGTTGTAGTGATTGTAGTAGTAGTTGTGGTTGGAGTAGTTGTTGTTGTTGTAGTAGTAGTTGTTGTAGTGATTGTAGTAGTAGTTGTGGTTGGAGTAGTAGTTGTGGTTGGAGAAGTAGTTGTTGTAGTGATTGTAGTGATTGTAGTAGTAGTTGTGGTTGGAGTAGTTGTTGTTGTTGGAGTAGTAGTTGTTGTAGTGATTGTAGTAGTAGTTGTGGTTGGAGTAGTTGTTGTTGTTGGAGTAGTAGTTGTTGTAGTGATTGTAGCAGTAGTTGTGGTTGGAGTAGTTGTTGTTGTAGTAGTCGTTGTTGTGGTTGGAGTAGTTGTGGTTGGAGTAGTTGTTGTTGGAGAAGTAGTTGTTGTAGTGACTGTAGTAGTTGTTGTGGTTAGAGTAGTAGTTGTTGTAGTGATTGTAGTAGTAGTTGTGTTTGGAGTAGTAGTTGTGGTTGGAGTATTAGTTGTGGTTTGAGTAGTTGTGGTTGGAGTAGTTGTTGTTGTTGGAGTAGTAGTTGTTGTAGTGATTGTAGTAGTAGTTGTGGTTGGAGAAGTTGTTGTTGTTGGAGTAGTAGTTGTTGTAGTGATTGTAGTAGTAGTTGTGGTTGGAGTAGTTGTTGTTGTAGTAGTAGTTGTTGTGGTTGGAGTAGTTGTGGTTGGAGTAGTTGTTGTTGTTGGAGTAGAAGTTGTTGTAGTGATTGTAGTAGTAGTTGTGGTTGGAGTAGTAGTTGTGGTTGGAGTAGTAGTTGTGGTTGGAGTAGTTGTGGTTGGAGTAGTTGTTGTTGTTGGAGTAGTAGTTGTTGTAGTTATTGTAGTAGTAGTTGTGGTTGGAGTAGTTGTTGTCGTTGTTGGAGTAGTAGTTGTTGTAGTGATTGTAGTAGTAGTTGTGGTTGGAGTAGTTGTTGTTGGAGTAGTAGTTGTTGTAGTGATTGTAGTAGTAGTTGTGGTTGGAGTAGTTGTTGTTGTTTTTGGAGTAGTAGTTGTTGTAGTGATTGTAGTAGTAGTTGTGGTTGGAGTAGTTGTTGTTGTAGTAGTAGTTGTTGTGGTTGGAGTAGTTGTGGTTGGAGAAGTTGTTGTTGTTGGAGTAGTAGTTGTTGTAGTGATTGTAGTAGTAGTTGTGGTTGGAGTAGTAGTTGTGGTTGGAGTAGTAGTTGTTGTGGTTGGAGAAGTTGTCGTTGGAGTAGTTGTGGTTGGAGTAGTTGTTGTTGTTGGAGTAGTAGTTGTTGTAGTGATTGTAGTAGTAGTTGTGGTTGAAGTAGTTGTTGTTGTCGGAGTAGTAGTTGTTGTAGTGATTGTAGTAGTAGTTGTGGTTGGAGTAGTAGTTGTGGTTGGATTAGTAGTTGTTGTAGTGATTGTAGTACTAGTTGTGGTTGGAGTAGTTGTTGTAGTAGTAGTTGTTGTGGTTGGAGTAGTTGTGGTTGGAGTAGTTGTTGTTGTTGGAGTAGTAGTTGTTGTAGTGATTGTAGTAGTAGTTGTGGTTGGAGTAGTTGTTGTTGTTGGAGTAGTAGTTGTTGTAGTGATTGTAGTAGTAGTTGTGGTTGGAGTAGTAGTTGTGGTTGGAGTAGTAGTTGTGGTTTGAGTAGTAGTTGTTGTGGTTGGAGTAGTTGTCGTTGTGGTTGGAGTAGTTGTCGTTGGAGTAGTTGTTGTTGTTGGAATAGTAGTTGTTGTAGTGATTGTAGTAGTAGTTGTGGTTGAAGTAGTTGTTGTTGTTGGAGTAGTAGTTGTTGTAGTGATTGTAGTAGTAGTTGTTGTTGGAGTAGTAGTTGTGGTTGGAGTAGTAGTTGTTGTAGTGATTGTAGTACTAGTTGTGGTTGGAGTAGTTGTTGTAGTAGTAGTAGTTGTTGTGGTTGGAGTAGTTGTGGTTGGAGTAGTTGTTGTTGGAGTAGTAGTTGTTGTAGTGGTTGTAGTAGTAGTTGTGGTTGGAGTAGTTGTTGTTGGAGTAGTAGTTGTTGTAGTGATTGTAGTAGTAGTTGTGGTTTGAGTAGTTGTTGTTTTTGGAGTAGTAGTTGTTGTAGTGATTGTAGTAGTAGTTGTGGTTGGAGTAGTTGTTGTTGTAGTAGTAGTTGTTGTGGTTGGAGTAGTTGTTGTTGGAGTAGTAGTTGTTGTAGTGATTGTAGTAGTAGTTGTGGTTGGAGTTGTAGTTGTGGTTGGAGTAGTAGTTGTTGTGGTTGGAGTAGTTGTCGTTGGAGTAGTTGTGGTTGGAGTAGTTGTTGTTGTTGTTGGAGTAGTAGTTGTTGTAGTGATTGTAGTAGTAGTTGTGGTTGAAGTAGTTGTTGTTGTTGGAGTAGTGGTTGTTGTAGTGATTGTAGTAGTAGTTGTGGTTGGAGTAGTAGTTGTGGTTGGAGTTTTAGTTGTTGTAGTGATTGTAGTAATAGTTGTGGTTGGAGTAGTTGTTGTTGTAGTAGTAGTTGTTGTGGTTGGAGTAGTTGTGGTTGGAGTAGTTGTTGTTGTTGGAGTAGTAGTTGTTGTAGTGATTGTAGTAGTAGGTGTGGTTGGAGTTGTAGTTGTTGTGGTTGGAGTAGTTGTCGTTGGAGTAGTTGTGGTTGGAGTAGTTGTTGTTGTTGGAGTAGTAGTTGTTGTAGTGATTGTAGTAGTAGTTGTGGTTGAAGTAGTTGTTGTTGTTGGAGTAGTAGTTGTTGTAGTGATTGTAGTAGTAGTTGTGGTTGGAGTAGTAGTTGTGGTTGGAGTAGTAGTTGTTGTAGTGATTGAAGTACTAGTTGTGGTTGGAGTAGTTCTTGTTGTAGTAGTAGTTGTTGTGGTTGGAGTAGTTGTGGTTGGAGTAGTTGTTGTTGTTGGAGTAGTAGTTGTTGTAGTGATTGTAGTAGTAGTTGTTGTTGGAGTAGTTGTTGTTGTTGGAGTAGTAGTTGTTGTAGTGATTGTAGTAGTAGTTGTGGTTGGAGTAGTTGTTGTAGTAGTAGTTGTTGTGGTTGGAGTAGTTGTGGTTGGAGTAGTTGTTGTTGTTGGAGAAGTAATTGTTGTAGTGATTGTAGTAGTAGTTGTTGTTGTTGGAGTAGTAGTTGTGGTTGGAGTAGTAGTTGTGGTTTGAGTAGTTGTGGTTGTAGTAGTAGTTGTTGTTGGAGTAGTAGTTGTAGTAATTGTAGTAGTAGTTGTAGTTGTAGTAGTTGTTGTTGTAGTAGTAGTTGTTGTGGTTGGAGTAGTTGTGGTTGGAGTAGTTGTTGTTGTTGGAGTAGAAGTTGTTGTAGTGATTGTAGTAGTAGTTGTGGTTGGAGTAGTAGTTGTGGTTGGAGTAGTAGTTGTTGTTTGGGTAGTTGTGGTTGGAGTAGTAGTTGTGGTTGGAGTAGTTGTGGTTTGAGTAGTAGTTGTGGTTGGAGTAGTAGTTGTGGTTGAAGTAGTTGTTGTTGTTGGAGTAGTAGTTGTTGTAGTGATTGTAGTAGTAGTTGTGGTTGGAGTAGTAGTTGTGGTTGGAGTAGTAGTTGTTGCAGTGATTGTAGTACTAGTTGTGGTTGGAGTAGTTGTTGTTGTAGTAGTAGTTGTTGTGGTTGGAGTAGTTGTGGTTGGAGTAGTTGTTGTTGTTGGAGTAGTAGTTGTTGTAGTGATTGTAGTAGTAGTTGTGGTTGGAGTAGTTGTTGTTGTTGGAGTAGTAGTTGTTGTAGTGATTGTAGTAGTAGTTGTGGTTGGAGTAGTAGTTGTGGTTGGAGTAGTAGTTGTTGTAGTGATTGTAGTAGTAGTTGTGGTTGGAGTAGTTGTTGTTGTTGGAGTAGTAGTTGTTGTAGTGATTGTAGTAGTAGTTGTGGTTGGAGTAGTTGTTGTTATAGTGGTAGTTGTTGTGGTTGGAGTAGTTGTGGTTGGAGTAGTTGTTGTTGTTGGAGTAGTAGTTGTTGTAGTGATTGTATTAGTAGTTGTGGTTGGAGTAGTAGTTGTGGTTGGAGAAGTAGTTGTGGTTTGAGTAGTTGTGGTTTGAGTTGTTGTGGTTTGAGTAGTTGTGGTTGGAGTAGTTGTTGTTGTTGGAGTAGTAGTTGTTGTAGTGATTGTAGTAGTAGTTGTGGTTGGAGTAGTTGTTGTTGTTGGAGTAGTAGTTGTTGTAGTGATTGTAGTAGTAGTTGTGGTTGGAGTAGTTGTTGTTGGAGTAGAAGTTGTGGTTGGAGTAGTAGTTGTGGTTGGAGTAGTTGTGGTTGGAGTAGTAGTTGTTGTTGGAGTAGTAGTTGTTGTTGGAGTAGTAGTTGTTGTAGTGATTGTAGTAGTAGTTGTGGTTGGAGTAGTTGTTGTAGTAGTAGTTGTTGTGGTTGGAGTAGTTGTGGTCGGAGTAGTTGTTGTTGTTGGAGAAGTAATTGTTGTAGTGATTGTAGTAGTAGTTGTTGTTGTTGGAGTAGTAGTTGTGGTTGGAGTAGTAGTTGTGGTTTGAGTAGTTGTGGTTGTAGTAGTAGTTGTGGTTGGAGTAGTTGTTGTTGTTGGAGTAGAAGTTGTTGTAGTGATTGTAGTAGTAGTTGTGGTTGGAGTAGTAGTTGTGGTTGGAGTAGTAGTTGTTGTTTGGGTAGTTGTGGTTGGAGTAGTAGTTGTGGTTGGAGTAGTTGTGGTTTGAGTAGTAGTTGTGGTTGGAGTAGTAGTTGTGGTTGAAGTAGTTGTTGTTGTTGGAGTAGTAGTTGTTGTAGTGATTGTAGTAGTAGTTGTGGTTGGAGTAGTAGTTGTGGTTGGAGTAGTAGTTGTTGCAGTGATTGTAGTACTAGTTGTGGTTGGAGTAGTTGTTGTTGTAGTAGTAGTTGTTGTGGTTGGAGTAGTTGTGGTTGGAGTAGTTGTTGTTGTTGGAGTAGTAGTTGTTGTAGTGATTGTAGTAGTAGTTGTGGTTGGAGTAGTTGTTGTTGTTGGAGTAGTAGTTGTTGTAGTGATTGTAGTAGTAGTTGTGGTTGGAGTAGTAGTTGTGGTTGGAGTAGTAGTTGTTGTAGTGATTGTAGTAGTAGTTGTGGTTGGAGTAGTTGTTGTTGTTGGAGTAGTAGTTGTTGTAGTGATTGTAGTAGTAGTTGTGGTTGGAGTAGTTGTTGTTATAGTGGTAGTTGTTGTGGTTGGAGTAGTTGTGGTTGGAGTAGTTGTTGTTGTTGGAGTAGTAGTTGTTGTAGTGATTGTATTAGTAGTTGTGGTTGGAGTAGTAGTTGTGGTTGGAGAAGTAGTTGTGGTTTGAGTAGTTGTGGTTTGAGTTGTTGTGGTTTGAGTAGTTGTGGTTGGAGTAGTTGTTGTTGTTGGAGTAGTAGTTGTTGTAGTGATTGTAGTAGTAGTTGTGGTTGGAGTAGTTGTTGTTGTTGGAGTAGTAGTTGTTGTAGTGATTGTAGTAGTAGTTGTGGTTGGAGTAGTTGTTGTTGGAGTAGTAGTTGTGGTTGGAGTAGTAGTTGTGGTTGGAGTAGTTGTGGTTGGAGTAGTAGTTGTTGTTGGAGTAGTAGTTGTTGTTGGAGTAGTAGTTGTTGTAGTGATTGTAGTAGTAGTTGTTGTTGGAGTAGTTGTTGTTGGAGTAGTAGTTGTTGTAGTGATTGTAGTAGTAGTTGTGGTTGGAGTAGTAGTTGTGGTTGGAGTAGTAGTTGTGGTTTCAGTAGTTGTGGTTGGAGTAGTTGTGGTTGGAGTAGTTGTTGTTGTTGGAGTAGTAGTTGTTGTAGTGATTGTAGTAGTAGTTGTGGTTGGAGTAGTTGTTGTTGTTGGAGTAGTAGTTGTTGTAGTGATTGTAGTAGTAGTTCTGGTTGGAGTAGTAGTTGTGGTTGGAGTAGTAGTTGTGGTTGGAGTAGTTGTGGTTGGAGTAGTAGTTGTGGTTGGAGTAGTTGTGGTTGGAGTAGTAGTTGTTGTTGGAGTAGTAGTTGGAGTTGTTGTTGTGGTTGTAGTAGTAGTTGTGGTTGGAGTAGTAGTTGTGGTTGGAGTAGTAGTTATTGTAGTGATTGTAGTACTAGTTGTGGTTGGAGTAGTTGTTGTTGTAGTAGTAGTTGTTGTGGTTGGAGTAGTTGTGGTTGGAGTAGTTGTTGGAGTAGTAGTTGTTGTAGTGATTGTAGTAGTAGTTGTGGTTGGAGTAGTAGTTGTGGTTGGAGTAGTAGTTGTTGTAGTGATTGTAGTAGTAGTTGTGGTTTGAGTTGTTGTGGTTTGAGTAGTTGTGGTTGGAGTAGTTGTTGTTGTTGGAGTAGTAGTTGTTGTAGTGATTGTAGTAGTAGTTGTGGTTGGAGTAGTTGTTGTTGTTGGAGTAGTTGTTGTTGTAGTGATTGTAGTAGTAGTTGTGGTTGGAGTAGTTGTTGTTGGAGTAGAAGTTGTGGTTGGAGTAGTAGTTGTGGTTGGAGTAGTTGTGGTTGGAGTAGTAGTTGTTGTTGGAGTAGTAGTTGTTGTTGGAGTAGTAGTTGTTGTAGTGATTGTAGTAGTAGTTGTTGTTGGAGTAGTTGTTGTTGGAGTAGTAGTTGTTGTAGTGATTGTAGTAGTAGTTGTGGTTGGAGTAGTAGTTGTGGTTGGAGTAGTAGTTGTGGTTTCAGTAGTTGTGGTTGGAGTAGTTGTGGTTGGAGTAGTTGTTGTTGTTGGAGTAGTAGTTGTTGTAGTGATTGTAGTAGTAGTTGTGGTTGGAGTAGTTGTTGTTGTTGGAGTAGTAGTTGTTGTAGTGATTGTAGTAGTAGTTCTGGTTGGAGTAGTAGTTGTGGTTGGAGTAGTAGTTGTGGTTGGAGTAGTTGTGGTTGGAGTAGTTGTTGTGGTTGGAGTAGTTGTGGTTGGAGTAGTAGTTGTTGTTGGAGTAGTAGTTGGAGTTGTTGTTGTGGTTGTAGTAGTAGTTGTGGTTGGAGTAGTAGTTGTGGTTGGAGTAGTAGTTATTGTAGTGATTGTAGTACTAGTTGTGGTTGGAGTAGTTGTTGTTGTAGTAGTAGTTGTTGTGGTTGGAGTAGTTGTGGTTGGAGTAGTTGTTGGAGTAGTAGTTGTTGTAGTGATTGTAGTAGTAGTTGTGGTTGGAGTAGTAGTTGTGGTTGGAGTAGTAGTTGTTGTAGTGATTGTAGTAGTAGTTGTGGTTGGAGTAGTTGTTGTTGTTGGAGTAGTAGTTGTTGTAGTGATTGTAGTAGTAGTTGTGGTTGGAGTAGTTGTTGTTGTAGTAGTAGTTGTTGTGGTTGGAGTAGTTGTGGTTGGAGTAGTTGTTGTTGTTGTAGTAGTAGTTGTTGTAGTGATTGTAGTAGTAGTTGTGGTTGGAGTAGTAGTTGTGGTTGGAGAAGTAGTTGTGGTTTGAGTAGTTGTGGTTTGAGTTGTTGTGGTTTGAGTAGTTGTGGTTGGAGTAGTTGTTGTTGTTGGAGTAGTAGTTGTTGTAGTGATTGTAGTAGTAGTTGTGGTTGGAGTAGTTGTTGTTGTTGGAGTAGTAGTTGTTGTAGTGATTGTAGTAGTAGTTGTGGTTGGAGTAGTTGTTGTTGGAGTAGTAGTTGTGGTTGGAGTAGTTGTGGTTGGAGTAGTAGTTGTTGTTGGAGTAGTTGTGGTTGGAGTAGTAGTTGTTGTTGGAGTAGTAGTTGTTGTTGGAGTAGTTGTGGTTTGAGTAGTAGTAGTTGTTGTAGTGATTGTAGTAGTAGTTGTGGTTGGAGTAGTTGTTGTTGTTGGAGTAGTAGTTGTTGTAGTGATTGTAGTAGTAGTTGTGGTTGGAGTAGTTGTTGTTGGAGTAGTAGTTGTGGTTGGAGTAGTAGTTGTGGTTGGAGTAGTTGTGGTTGGAGTAGTAGTTGTGGTTGGAGTAGTTGTGGTTGGAGTAGTAGTTGTTGTTGGAGTAGTAGTTGTTGTTGGAGTAGTAGTTGTTGTAGTGATTGTAGTAGTAGTTGTGGTTGGAGTAGTTGTTGTTGTAGTAGTAGTTGTTGTGGTTGGAGTAGTTGTGGTTTGAGTAGTTGTTGTTGTTGGAGTAGTAGTTGTTGTAGTGATTGTAGTAGTAGTTGTGGTTGTAGTAGTAGTTGTGGTTGTAGTAGTAGTTGTTGTGGTTGGAGTAGTTGTGGTTGGAGTAGTAGTTGTGGTTGGAGTAGTTGTTGTTGTTGGAGTAGTAGTTGTTGTAGTGATTGTAGTAGTAGTTGTTGTGGTTGGAGTTGTTGTGGTTGGAGTAGTAGTTGTGGTTGGAGTAGTTGTTGTTGTAGTAGTAGTTGTTGTGGTTGGAGTAGTTGTGGTTTGAGTAGTTGTTGTTGTTGGAGTAGTAGTTGTTGTAGTGATTGTAGTAGTAGTTGTGGTTGTAGTAGTAGTTGTGGTTGTAGTAGTAGTTGTTGTGGTTGGAGTAGTTGTGGTTGGAGTAGTAGTTGTGGTTGGAGTAGTTGTTGTTGTTGGAGTAGTAGTTGTTGTAGTGATTGTAGTAGTAGTTGTTGTGGTTGGAGTTGTTGTGGTTGGAGTAGTAGTTGTGGTTGGAGTAGTTGTTGTTGTTGGAGTAGTAGTTGTTGTAGTGATTGTAGTAGTTGTTGTTGTGGTTGGAGTAGTTGTGGTTGGAGTAGTAGTTGTGGTTGGAGTAGTTGTTGTTGTTGGAGTAGTAGTTGTTGTAGTGATTGTGGTAGTAGTTGTTGTGGTTGGAGTAGTTGTGGTTGGAGTAGTAGTTGTGGTTGGAGTAGTTGTTGTTGTTGGAGTAGTAGTTGTTGTTGTGGTTGGAGTAGTTGTGGTTGGAGTAGTAGTTGTGGTTGTAGTAGTTGTTGTTTGAGTAGTTGTTGTTGTTGGAGTAGTAGTACTTGTGGTAATTGTTGTTGAAACTGTTGTGGCAGTTGATGCCGATCCTGTAACAAATGATCAAATTCATCAAGCAGGAGTGGTTAATAATAGTTTAATATATGCACACCTTTATATATAGGTTTCTTTAAGGTCGCCTGATCCCAGTAAGAAAGTCGGATGTACAACGCAAAATCTACTTTGATAATTTCCTTATCAAGCTGTTGTTCAGACAAACACTCAACCACATAAGAAACTTCACTTTACAAAATAGGCCTACAAGATATTTCAATCCAAAAGTGTACGACAAAGTTATACCATGTCTTCTGAACCGAACTAAAATGACTTTCCTAGGGCATGAGTTTGAAGAATTTGTTGTATTAATCTCTTTATCTAGACGACATAAGAAAAGACAAACAAAGATGTTTGGCTTTGTGTTATGACGCCTAACAGTTATACGTCGTCCACGAATTAAGAGTCCAAGAAGTTATTTATGTCGACAACATCTTCCCTGGTTATTCTATTTTTATTTTATCATTTCTTTACTTAAATGCCAAAATTTCCGGCCAAATACCATTGTTGAAACTGTGATGTCAGCACCCCAATTGTTTTTTTGGAAGTTAATGCCAGTTATATTTACTTTGGAGGGTAAAACATTATATAACACAAACAAATTATCCGTAGTGGTGATAACGGTGTTGCGTATAAAACAAAAATTGCATGGTGGCCATCTATTGTGAACACATTTTATTATTTCGAACGACAAAAACGATTCCCATGCCTTTACGGAAACATGTACACTCATTGTTTAACTTGATTTTCCGAAGTAATAAGGATGTTTCATCATTGGTGACATTATTTTTCAAATACATTTCATCGACTTATTTGAGCGAAACAAAACGTGCTACTGCCCCTTTAATATAACATGTGCCTATCAAAGACATTCAAAACCAGCTTTCACCTACAGAAGAATTTCGTGTTTCACTCTTGAGGTGACGTCTCTTTTGCGGTTGAGTGTACGTTCGTAATCTAGGACCAGCGGTGTATCAAATGTAGTATGAAAGCTCAGTCTGATTAAAATCGACCCTGTTCCGAGGAATGAAATCTGCAAACAGTTCATGTCGGGATACGAACTGATTCTATCGATTCTTCGCCACAAGCTCTGAGGACGCCCCGTATAGGTGCGTGTTCAGTACCAGTTTAGCGCAGACAAAGCCCAGTTAAATAGCTGACCAGTCACATCATAGTTTTTACATGGTCGCCGTTTTGAAAGCCTTTGAAACAGACTGTTTGGAGTTATCTGTCCCAAGCTTCTCGCACTGAAAGCTTTTGTTGGAGGTCCTGTGATTGGTTACCTGAATTGCGTCCGAACATGAGAGTATACGGGCTGTTATCAGACGGTTTTGTGGGGAAACGTGTGAGTTTGTATCCCGATAAATGTACTATTTTCAGTATTTTGCAACTTTTATTCCTCGGAAAACTGTCTATTTTAATCAAACTGTATGAAAGCTTTGGTGGAGACATCACAAGAACTTCTCCCAACTTCCGGTAATGTTTTAAATTAGGCTCCTTTTGTCAAATCCATTTTATTTTCATAGAGATCAATATTTTCAAATATCTTACCTTGTTGAATAAAGGACGCGTTCCTATAAGAAACGAAAAAATTGGAACTGTAAAATATTTGTAAATTTGTCGGTACAAGGTTTTAACTGCCTATTGGCTTATTGGCGAATTCGTTCAAAAGCTATATATATAAATGAACTGTAACATGGTACATGAAAAGATACAAAGAAAAGTGTTGGTACATATTATGTTTTAGTACGTGAATTATGTCGATGCCGTTTATTTTCTTACATTCTTTTCTTAAATTTATAAACAATAACAATTGCTCATTTCACACCAATATATAACACTTAAAAAAAATTAAATGTGTATCTGAGAGAACTCACTCGCAGTCTGCAACAGAATCGTGGTCACACTGACCGGAAGTTGCGTTGTATTTGTGTGGTGTACAGTTAAAACTCGGGCCTTGGCCGTTATGACAGATGAAGAACACGTGACAGGGATCAGTGCATGCTGGGTAAAATCCACTGTCAACACCGGAACAATTCGTCACGCATGTTTGGGATCCTGTCAGAAACATCGTGTTATCAAACATTTACATATTTAACATCTTATGTTTAATATGTGGTGTATGTAACAATATCGTTCGAAGTACCTAATTGATTTTTGTATATGGTTAAAGGGAGATCATTACAATACAATAATACTTCTCTGCAGAAGTTTGAATGAATTAATTGATGACTGTGGTTAAATTTTAGTTAAAATAGCTTTGTTTAATGAAGACGGGTTTACACCAACGTGACCTCTACCATGATTATAATGTTGTAGATGTGTGCAGAATCAGGTACATTTATTTATTTTCACATAGAACATGTCTTATATGTCGATGAACAGTTGTGTATTATCAAAAATATTTTTTGAAGAAATTTAAAATTTAAAATTTCATTCTTTTAAAATAAAAATATATGGAGAGGTATTCTTTGACTGCTTAGTAAACACCTGAACATTTCAGTTTTTGATAATGACATCGAAAACTTGAGATATTTGCAATTGAAAATCATACATATGATAAAATCAAAATCCAGGTTCATGCATCACAAAAATTGATTTGTATAGTTGAGAGATATTTTAAGATCCTATTCAGATACACCAAGACAACATTCATCAGTCTCGAAAAGTGTACTCGATTAGCCATTACTGAAAATGTCTAAACCTAACATCCCTCCTGACTGGGACATCCAATGACCAGTAGATTCCTAAATAATAATCAACTGATAACTAATAATAGAGTGACGTCATGACCATGGATAAAATGATTATAATTATCTCAATCCAGTTGGAATATATTACTGTCATTTTGAGGAATTTAAGTTTACAAACTTGATAAAAAGTAAAAATAATGAGAAGTGAAACCATTCATCCACGCATCGTGTGTGGACAATATGTGTGCAAACTGTGTAAATCCGCGTAGCGGATTTACGCCAAGTTTGCACAGCGTTCTTTAAGTTTATACCTCCATGAACTTAATACATTTTGAAGTAAATTCTTAAGTGAATTCGTCGTCTATTGGCGGAATGAAGAGGTTTTTATATACAATTGTACAATTTTTATCTAAGATTTTATTTTGTCCCTTGATCAAGGATAATGTAGTTATTGAAAATTACCATTCTCAACCCATAGAGTTTACACAAGTCAGTTCTTTCATCATTACCTCTTTTGCGTATCGAGCACTTTCTTGACTATAAATAGATATTCCTGATTGCTTGCATCACAAATTAGTTTAATAATGTTTAAGGCGCTGTAACATTTACGTGCTTCGTTTAAGCCATGCGAGTCCATCGCCGATCGAGCAGCCGTTTTAAGGTGTTCACAGTAAAATGGCCGCTCGAAGGTAGTTCAAGTGATCTGACCGATGTAGCGATACCTATATACCCAGAGTAGAGTTTTACTTATGATTCCATGATGTAATTGTCAATATCTGGCTGTGTAAACTCCAAAATTCCCGTGAGACCTACAAATCTACCTCTCACACCGAAGAGTTTCACACCACTGTCGCGTTGTACGTCGCGCCATTTTCTCCCAATGCTGATAACCGTTTTCTATGGATACGGCTATTCGGGTCGTGTAATGACATGTTTCCCCCTCTAACGTAACGATTTATTCTATAAATTTAAATAATAAATGGCAAATTTGAGAATGCATAATTTGCCAAAAAACGTTCTACAGCGCCTTTAAAACTGAGCACCCCCCCCCCCCCCCCCCCCCCATAACTGTCAAAAGGAGAAGATATGATTCATCTGAGCGATGCATACATATTGTTTACAAGACAGAAGTCCGTTGCAGATGTAAAACGATGTTTGATTGGACAAAAACAGGGACGTAATTATAACCAGTGTTGAAAACTTTCTCAACCAGGGGATTTGGCGAAAATCGTGAAGTATGCTCCATAGACAACATAGGTTAGGATGGAAGAACGTGAGAAGAGTGGAGAAGTTGGAAGAACGTTGACACATAAAACGTAGAACATTGCAAAGGAAAATGGTTGGTTCTATTGAAATTACTAAATGATATGTATACATACTCTCAATACTGTTCGAAGATGAAGTTGTTGTTGTGGCCACAGATGTGGTTGTGGTTGGAGTTGTAGTTGTTGTAGTTATTGAAGTAGTAGTTGTGGTTGGAGTAGTAGTTGTTGTAGTTATTGTAGTAGTAGTTGTGGTTGGATTAGTAGTTGTGGTTAGAGTACTTGTTGTGGTTGGAGTAGTTGTTGATGAAGTAGTAGTTGTGGTTGGAGTAGTTGTTGTGGTTGGAGTAGTTGTTGTAGTTATTGAAGTAGTAGTTGTGGTTGGAGTAGTAGTTGTTGTAGTTATTGAAGTAGTAGTTGTGGTTGGAGTAGTAGTTGTTGTAGTGATGGTAGTAGTAGTTGTGGTTGGAGTAGTAGTTGTTGTAGTGATTGTAGTAGTAGTTGTGGTTGGAGAAGTAGTTGTTGTAGTAGTAGAAGTTGTGGTTGGAGTAGTTGTTGTGGTTGGAGTAGTAGTTGTTGTAGTTATTGTAGTAGTAGTTGTGGTTTGAGTAGTAGTTGTTGTAGTTATTGAAGTAGTAGTTGTGGTTGGAGTAGTAGTTGTTGTAGTGATTGTAGTAGTAGTAGTTGTGGTTGAAGTAGTAGTTGTGGTTGGAGTAGTAGTTGTGGTTGGAGTAGTAGTTGTGGTTGGAGTAGTAGTTGTTGTAGTTATTGAAGTAGTAGTTGTGGTTGGAGTAGTAGTTGTTGTAGTTATTGTAGTAGTTGTTGTGGTTGGAGTAGTAGTTGTGGTTGGTGTAGTAGTTGTTGTAGTTATTGAAGTAGTTGTTGTGGTTGGAGTAGTAGTTGTTGTAGTGATTGTAGTAGTAGTTGTGGTTGGAGTAGTAGTTGTGGTTGGAGTAGTAGTTGTGGTTGGAGTAGTAGTTGTGGTTGGAGTAGTAGTTGTGGTTGGAGTAGTAGTTGTTGTAGTTATTGAACTAGTAGCTGTGGTTGGAGTAGTAGTTGTTGTAGTTATTGTAGTAGTTGTTGTGGTTGGAGTAGTAGTTGTGGTTGGTGTAGTAGTTGTTGTAGTTATTGAAGTAGTAGTTGTGGTTGGAGTAGTAGTTGTTGTAGTGATTGTAGTAGTAGTAGTTGTGGTTGAAGTAGTAGTTGTGGTTGGAGTAGTAGTTGTGGTTGGAGTAGTAGTTGTGGTTGGAGTAGTAGTTGTGGTTGTAGTAGTAGTTGTTGTAGTTATTGAAGTAGTAGCTGTGGTTGGAGTAGTAGTTGTTGTAGTTATTGTAGTAGTTGTTGTGGTTGGAGTAGTAGTTGTGGTTGGTGTAGTAGTTGTTGTAGTTATTGAAGTAGTTGTTGTGGTTTGAGTAGTAGTTGTTGTAGTTATTGAAGTAGTAGTTGTGGTTGGAGTAGTAGTTGTTGTAGTGATTGTAGTAGTAGTAGTTGTGGTTGAAGTAGTAGTTGTGGTTGGAGTAGTAGTTGTCGTTGTTGGAGTAGTAGTTGTGGTTGTGGTTGTAGCTGTAGTTGTGGTTGTAGCTGTAGTTGTGGTTGGAGTAGTTGTTGTGGTTGGAGTAGTAGTTGTTGTAGTAGCTGTGGTTGGAGTAGTAGTTGTTGTGGTTGGAGTAGTAGTTGTGGTTGGAGTAGTAGTTGTGGTTGTTGGAGTAGTAGTTGTGGTTGTGGTTGTAGCTGTAGTTGTGGTTGTAGCTGTCGTTGTGGTTGGAGTAGTAGTTGTGGTTAGAGTAGTAGTAGTTGTGGTTGGAGTAGTAGTTGTGGTTGGAGTAGTTGTTGTTGTGGTTGGAGTAGTAGTTGTGGTTGGAGTAGTTGTTGTTGTGGTTGGAGTAGTAGTTGTTGTTGGAGTAGTAGTTGTTGTTGTAGTTGTTGTTGGAGTAGTAGTTGTTGTGGTTGGAGTAGTTGTTGTTGTTGGAGTAGTAGTTGTTATTGGAGTAGTAGTTGTTGTTGGAGTAGTAGTTGTGGTTGTTGTTGTAGTTGTGGTTGGAGTAGTAGTTGTTGTTGGAGTAGTAGTTGTGGTTGGAGTAGTAGTTGTTGTTGGAGTAGAAGTTGTTGTTGGAGTAGTAGTTGTGGTTGTTGTTGTAGTTGTGGTTGGAGTAGTAGTAGCTGCTGTTGACGCTGACTCTGAAACAAATGATCAAATTCATCAACCAGAAGTGGTTTAACAGTACAAAAATGCACACATGTAAGATTTATTTAACATCACCTACTAAATGACACCATGTTTATGGCAAGGACTATTGTTCAGACATGCGCTCGTACTCTATACGATCAGTGAGTGAATCCAAGGTCATATGAACGCTGTCAAGGGGACATATCAAGTACTTGTTAAAATCAAGTTCCTTTGTCAATCCATTTTTACATTTTTATAAAGATCTATATTTTCAAATGTTGACTCACCTTGTTGATTATACGGGGTAGCATTCCTATAAGAAAAGAAAACAATTATGACTACAATATATTTGTTAATACGTCAAGCTTAGATTTAAATTGATTTGACATTTACAATAATTTCTTTAATAGATAGTTGAATGCAGTGTAACGTGGTACATGAAAGCAGAGAGCGTAGGATAATTAAGGATTCGGTCCTTTAGGTACACCTTGGAAAGTGTTAGTAGGTTTAGGTACGTGAATTATTTCGAAGCCTTATATTTCATAATACAATTCACCAACACCAAGGGCAGTTTTATTAACAGTCGAGGGTTTGCTCATTTCAAACCAATATATAGATATATAAATGAATTTGTATCTGAGAAAACTCACTCGCAGTCTGCAACAGATTCGTGGTCACACTGACCGGAAGTTGCGTTGTATTTGTGTGGTGTACAGTTAAAACTCGGGCCTTGGCCGTTATGACAGATGAAGAACACGTGACATGGATCAGTGCATGCTGGGTAAAATCCATTGTCAACACCGGAACAATTATTTGGCACGCATGCTTCGGATCCTATAAAGAAAACATGCATCAGGAATTTTACACATTTTTCGAAGTAGCTCATTGATATCTCTATGTTCAAATTGATATCACAATGTCATGAGTGCGCAGAGGGTGAACGTTTTATAATCAGACAAAGGTATCCCGGTAGATGCACTATTTTGCAATTTTTATTCCACGGAAAACCGTCAATTTTAATCAGACTGAGATAACCCTAATTCTATAGCCTAAAAACATTGGACATTGAAAATGTCACTCGTTTCTGCTGAGATTGGGCGTAGGGGTGAGATGAATGACCATTTGTAATAGTAACACATATTTAAAGCGCAACTCCCGGATAAAATTGACCATAATTCGTTTGACTAAACCAAGCTAAATTGTACACTAATGTGCATCTGTATGCATAGCATCGTGCTCAATATCATTTCCGTTAGGTCATAACATTTTATGTAAACTTTGAATTGAATAATAATTATCTTGTTATTAAAATAACATATCAATCACAAACAATTCCATTATTCTTACTTATTTTATCCACTAAAATACAGATCAGTTAGATGCAATATTTTCATTCTTTCTTTCAATGTCTTTCAAAATTTATGAAAGAAAATCACTACAATTAAATTATTTCTATTGCAATACACTATTCATCCTAAAACAAAATTGGGTACGAGTTCAGCGAAATGTGTGGATATACATAGGAGTTCACTGCATCCCGAGAAGACATCACGTGACCATGCAGGTACGGTAAAGTTATTTCGCCAAAAATGAAATAACCTATATATTATAGTCACCAACTTACAAAATATTTAACTACATGCATACACTATTAATGACGTATCTAAAATACGTAAGTTTGCCAGATATGTCAGCACTGAAACACGTATGATATGTTCGGTTAATTATTTGGGAATTTACTTCCGAGTTTAGTAAAAACCATTTTAAAAACTTTATCGCTGATATTGAGTATATTCCTTTTCTGTTTTTCTTCAAGTTGTCATATGCAAATATCTTGCAAGTTTTGACATTAAATGGTCGACTGGTATGATTCCTATTGCCCGCGCAGTTCACTAGTCTTACAAAAATGTATAGTGTTATTGATACGGCGGCCGCCATTTGCAAGGCTTTGTTTTCAACAGTTGACGTCATACATTCCTTCAGGGAAAATCGCGATTTTTCCGGCGTTTTCCGTAAAACAAGATGGCCGACACGTCAAAAAGCAGTTTTCTGACTTTTTTTTACGATTTGCTAAAGTCACACTTAATTTCAATGGTACAGGGATGCGAGAATTTGTTGTTTATAAACCAATTCACATAATTTCCATGTCTTTGCAATGTGCATGTAAACCATAGACAGTTACTTGAAAGAAATTGGAGCAAAATCATCCGGGGGTTGCTCTTTAACCCATGATAATTTTTTTAATAAAATGGAATGTATCTCTTCAATCGAAGAAAAGAAATATCGTAAATATTTTTTAAAAATCGCGTCATTGCATCATTTTGGTCAGCCTGTAAATACCAGTAATATTTTAATTTATTTATTTTTTGTTCCTAAATTATTAGAATTATACCTCTTCAAAGATAGGAATCCAAAAGCAAGAAGGTACACACTACCAGCACGCTTATCTTCACAGACGGTTAGACATCCTTGGATAACACCAACGCTAAACGGATGATTAGGAAAGACACCAGCTACATCAGAAAACCAATGTATCTCAGACAGAAGGGGACTGATCAACTATACACTGGAACTATATTAACATATTTTTTGCAAAATTATAACAAAGTGATAACAAAAGTTTCTGGAGGTTTACCGAAACCAAGAACAATAGTCTCGACCTAGACAACAGGGCACTCTTCACCATGACAGGAGGGTGATAGTTGAAATACTAAATATTTACTGAACAGGAACATTTATGTGGTACAGTCCTGAACAACAAGAACTAATCAACCTACCCAGACACTGCAGACATTAAAGGGGCAGTAGCACGTTTGTTTTTACAAATTTAATTATTTTAAATTTCCCATTTATAATGAGAGTTTATGTCATTTAGTTTTACTTTAGAGGGCAAGACATCTTTTTACACAAACCAATTTTCTGTAGTGGTAAAAACGGTGTTGCTATAAAGCAAAAATTGCACGGTGGCCATTTCATTGTGAACACATTTTATTATTTCGAACGACAAAAACGATTCCCATGCCTTTACGGAAACATGTACACTCATTGTTTAACTTGATTTTCCGAAGAGGGAAGGGTGTTTTACTATTGGTGACATCATTTTTCAAATACATTTCATTGACTTATTTCACCGAAAAAACGTACTACCGCAAGATGTTGAACAACTCCTCCAAAATATCAAAACAAAGTAAGTCGACCAGTTAATATTCCAAAATGAATCTCAATAGAACTTCGATATGTCGTTGCCAACATCTTCCAACTTACCCTAGATTCAACCAGATTGGAGAAATGTTCACGTGACATCCGTCTTCAAGAAAGGAAACATGAGGCCACAATTCAAGAACCGTGTCCCTCATATCATAATGGATACTTACACTGCGCAAGTTATTCATACACGAATGCATGCTCAATGCGCTTCGCATTATTAACTTAATAACATTAATAACCAACTGTCTCCGCCCCAGCTTGGATTCAGAAGTGGACACTCGTGTGATGGTCAAACATTACCGGACATCACTGGTATGTTCGACAAGAAGAACCAAGTTGATATAATGGTTATTCTAGACATTAGCAAAGCATTCGACACCGTCGATTTCTGTCGAACTCGAAAACTATGAAACTAGAAGTTCAAAACCTGCCTAAATGACCAAAACAGAAAGTGGTAACAAAAGTGAGGGATCTTCAAGCTGTGTAGCTGTGTCTGCAGTCTGTCACCCATACCCTAGAGCAAAATATTCAATTGACGACCAGCCAAGTCTAGAAAATTATAGCAAGTCTAGGTTCATCAGTTCTAGGACAATCAAGGCATCTTTAGGGCTCCATTGATATTTTTATAACTTATTTCTATAACTATAAATATCAGTCTACAGTGTTTGGTGTACCTCAAGGTTAGGTACTCGGACCCCTACTTTTCCTGGCCTATATCAACGATCTCCCAGAATATGTCAGCTCAGAAGTAAGACTTGTTGCATACAGGATGGGAAGAGAGAGAACGACAACAGTAATTAATAGAACATTTGGTGATTCAGTTTCAATTATCAAATGATAAGTATACATACTAGTAATACTGTTCGAAGACTGAGTTGTTGACGTTGTCGTCGCAGATGTGGTTGTAGAAGAAGTAGTTGTTTCAATACTTGTAGTAGTAGTTGATGTGGGAGTAGTAGTAGTTGTTGTAATACTTGTAGTAGTACTTGTAGTAGTAGTTGATGTGGGAGTAGTAGTAGCTGTAGTACTTGTTGTCGTTGTCGAACTGGTCGTTGTTGTAGTCGTTGATGACCTGAAAGATGCCAGCAAATTTCGAATATTGGTTAGTAAGAGGTAGTTTTTTCATCATTGTCTTCACACAAATGAATCCCATTTTGAAGCGTCTACTCATCCATGCATCCATCCAAGAACCAATCCACCTTTCCACCCGTTCATCCAAACACCCATCGACCAATACGCCCACCAATCCACCCATCCAACTACCCAATCTCACATCCATTCACCAACCCACCAACGAAATCAGCCCACAAACCACCCATCTATCCATCCATCCACCCATCCATCCATCTATTTAACCATCCATCCATCCAACAACTCAACATCCCATCCATTCACCAACCGACCAAAGAACCAACCAACCAACCAACCAACCACCAACCCACCTATCCATCCATCCATCCAATTACCCATCCACCACCATCCCAATCAGTCAATTCATTTATGCCTCAATCCATCGATTCATCCATCCATCCATCATCAATCCATCCAATCACCCACCTACCATCCATCCATCAATAACCCATCCATCTATCCACCCCCACACAATTCTATCCATCCATCCATCCGCCCTTCAAACCATCAATCAGTCAGAGGTAGACTCACGAACAGTTCACATTCTGAGGGTAGTCGCAGGTCCCGTCCTCCCTGTCGTATAGCAACGTGCCGGGACATGAATAGACAAAGGCTGCACCGAAGCAGATGACGTATTGGCCACAGTCTCCGCAATATGGGTACTTGCCAACCCCTTGTCCTGAACAGTCTGTCGTACAGGTCGTGAAGATCTGGGTTACTGGAGAGATAGAAACATAGAGTGACACTACTTAATTTGGAGGTTATCCAGGCGTTTTCAGTGGACCTGGTTTCACACTACGGTCCCTAAGAACTTTTAATAATGACCGGAATCAAATGAAACGATTGGGTGAACTAAAAGTGGCCGGGGAGAAATGTTAAATTTGAATGAGTAAAAGAGAGTACCATACAGCTGAAGAACTTTCATGTTAAGGGATTGGTATTTTTCCGAGATCAGGTTTAAGAGTGTGCTAGATGTGTGGCTGTATGGCCTGGGTACCCGAGATCAGGTTTAAGAGTGTGCTAGATGTGTGGCTGTATGGTCTGAGTACCCGAGATCAGGTTTAAGAGTGTGCTAGATGTGTGACTGTATGGCCTGAGTACCCGAGATCAGGTTTAAGAGTGTGCTAGATGTGTGGCTGTATGGCCTGAGTACCCGAGGTCGCAAGTCGGGTAAGCAGGATTCGAGTGAGGTTTAGTCCATTGCATTTTCATTGTGTTCGTTTTCTTTTTATTCATTTAAATCAATTGTTCCTCTAATGTTAGTCTTTAATATATTTAGTATAATGAGTATAAATCACAATAACGCTTCATAATATTCTATACACAGCAATATTTGGCACTGAGTAACAAATATAGAAATATCGTTCTAAGAGTCTCAGCTATTGGACTCTGAACCAGCTTTCAAAATATATACTTTCTTTTCTGTTACTGTGTAGTAAAGGGACTGTGGCACGTTTTTCAAAGGAAATAAAATAGCATGCAAATTGGAAAAGAAATATTACAAATTGCAAAATAATCCTCCTCGATGAATAAATAGAGTTCTAAAACAAATGCTTATGGTTCGGTTAAGCAGCGCGGATCCATTTCCCACCCTCGAATTATTAAAATGTGTTCACACTGAACGGGTAACTAGCATGTTTCGTTCTTTTATACGTGACATGTGTTCTTCGGACAATCGGGTCGTGTAATGAGCTGTTTTACCCTCTTTAATAAAGATATACTGATAAACTGTTGTTATATATGGCAAATTTGAGCAAAAAGGTGCTACAGTGCCTTTACTTTTTACTCCACAATCGCTCTAGTTATGTACTGCCCCACCTGAACGTATCACTCTCCAGTGCGCCACGTTATCTCTGGTATCCACCGGAAGTTCAGCAAGACCAGACAGGGTTTGATGAGCAGGGTTACCCAGGGCGTCTCTGTAACCATGATTAAATGAAAAAAATATTAATTAGTTAAACATAATTATTATTGTTTCATTTTATTAATGACAATGTGTGTTGCGTCATGCTTTATATGAAATACATTTAACTTAATAATGAGTTGCAGAGAAGTATTATTGTTTCAATTTGTCAATCATAATGTTCTACTTGAATGCTTTATATGAAGCACAATGAACTTTATAACAAGTTGAACAGTATTTATGGTTTCATTTTATCAATACCAATGTGTTCTACATCGACCATTCGGGAATAAGGTAATATTAGGTTCAACGCCTTTCAAATAATTCCTCAGTTCTTCTAGACCATGACATAGACCATTTGGAAATACGATAATATCATGATCCAATGCCTTTCAGATGAATTCTCAATTCTTTGAAATTATGGCATTGGATAATAGGATAATATAAGGTTCAATGCTTCTCAAATGATTTCCCAATTATTCTTGATCATGACATACATGTAGGCCATTTGGGAATAAGATAATATAAGGTTCAACGCCTTACAAATGAAAGATAATATAAGGTTCAACGCCTTACAAATGAAAGATAATATAAGGTTCAACGCCATACAAATGAAAGATAATATAAGGTTCAACGCCTTACAAATGAAAGATAATATATTATAAGGTTCAACGCCTTACAAATGAAAGATAATATAAGGTTCAACGCCTTACAAATGAAAGATAATATAAGGTTCAACGCCTTACAAATGAAAGATAATATAAGGTTCAACGCCTTACAAATGAAAGATAATATAAGGTTCAACGCCTTACAAATGAAAGATAATATAAGGTTCAACGCCTTACAAATGAAAGATAATATAAGGTTCAACGCCTTACAAATGAAAAGATAATATAAGGTTCAACGCCTTACAAATGAAAGATAATATAAGGTTCAACGCCTTACAAATGAAAGATAATATAAGGTTCAACGCCTTACAAATGATTTCCCAATTCTAGACCATGACATTGAGCATTTGGAAATAAGATAATATTAGGTCCAATGCCTTTCAAATGATTTCCCAGTTCTTTTAGACGAGATTGTTAAACCCTTGTCATACCCATATACCGATACAGTATATACAGAAGGCTGTAAGCTATATTGTTTAATATGCATGCTTGATTATGGTATAGTGATCTATGAACGTCGCCATTATTAAATAAAAAAGTTGATCATCCGCACGCTGTATGTGTATTGCCTACGGGTCGGGTTTTTTATACGATACCTGGTTCAGGTTATCATGTCATGTTGATCGCACGTCATTTATAATGCTATGACGTCATGTTTCATTACGGGGTTTCTAAATGGATCGTCGGCGTGCAACCATCACTGGTTTTGCTTGGAATTAGAAAATTGGTGTATTTTCCTCATTTTATATGGGTGCTCATGTCAACCATACGACACGAGTGTTTAATTTGTACAGCCAGAGCGACAGTAAGGTGAGGGGTTTACAGATAGTTAGAACATGTGTCGTCAACATTTTATGACATGGCCGCTCATGTAATATCTCTAAATGATAACGAACAAGAAAACATAGTCATCAACATCCCCTGCCAGACATAAACAAATCGGAACAAGGGCAATAATTTGAGAAGAAATAATTGTGCAATTCTCATTTTCATTCCATCAAAGTATTGATACCCTCAAGCCAAACAACTGATTTGCTTTTAAACAGTTTTGAGAAAAGCTATCCCCTTTGAAGATGCCTGAAACAGAGTTGAATAAACAGAACAAGGGCAAAAACTACAGATAATAACCACACACTTCTTATTTTCGTACTCCATCAAGGTATTTATGCCCTCGGTCCAAACACCAAATTTGGTTATCCTATCTTAAATAGTTTCTGAGAAAAGCTGTCCCCTTTGAAGATACCATGAACAGAGTCCAGAAATACAGAACAAGGGCAATATTCCGGAAAAAATAATTGCACACTTCCCATTTTCGAACTCCATCAAGGTATTTATGCCCTCAAGCAACATACCAAACTTGGTAACCCTATCTTAAAAGGTTTCTGAGAAAAGCTGTCCCCTTTATCTCGGACGGACGGACGGACGGACGGAGCCCAAACCTATATCCCCCTTCCACTTCGTGGCGGGGGATAATAAGATGAATACTACGAACGCAATGGTTTTCTTTTGGAAAACAAGAAAAACTTTATTAGCATATTGTAGAAAATGGATGATATACAACTAGAAAAAAAATATAGAATTATGAAACAATAACACGTGGCAGTCGGTATCGCTTTTTCACTTATCTACTGTTAGTAAAGCTTTTATTACTTGAAGTAAACTACCAGGCAAAAGAAAGCACATTTAATTTGGTTTCGATAAATTCGTTATTTTAAGACAAGAGATTCATTTAATTATGACACGATACAACACAACTTATCTGCAGTTGTTTGAATATATTAATTGGTAATTGGTTTTTAGTTAAAATATCTTAGTTAAATGTAGACTGGGGTAAAAAATTAAATTTACACCAACATGACCCCTACCATGTTTAAAATGTTGTATAAATGTACAGAATGGGGCACATTTATTGAATTTCACATGTTATATGTCTTTTATGTCGATGAACAGTTTTCATTCATCCAAATTTATTTTTGAAGAATTTTAAAATTCAAAATTTAATTTAAAACAAAAATTAAAACCGACGCAGACGGATACTTTGTCACTATTCAGTTTAATAGTACGGCGTCGAAAACTTTGAAAAGGTGTTTGCAATTGAAAATCATACATATGATAATATCAACTGAGGGGTTTACTTTCTTTTGCCTGGTAGTTTATTTGCACCAATGGAACAATTATAACAGTATTTCTATTTGTATATATTTTTTTTCGTATTTTTATAAATTTGGCCTGTGGTAATAATTTTTAAAGGGCTTATTAAACAAAAAATCATTGAAATTACCAAGTAATAAAAAGCGTGACCTTAAGGTTCTAATCATCAGTGTTAATTTACAAATCGTAAAACAATGATAAAAGTATTTGCTCTAATAGTTGCCCGGACCCTTTACAACATTTAAGGGCTCTTACCCCCCGGCGCATATTGGAGGCCCGGCTCTTATTTGAGGCCCGGCCCTTATTTTATTCTCAGGTATGACCAATACACATGATCACCTATAATAACTAACTAAAATGTCTGAGAATAACACAAACTCCTCGCCATTTGAAGTAAACCGGATATTGTGTGGTACTTTTACCCTCTCAATGCCTGGGAATATTTAAACAAGGATATATCTTGCAGGGAGTAATATCTGTAGCGATATAAACCGGGCCCCTATTAGAGGCCCGGCCCTTATTGGAGGCCCGGCTCTTATTCACCTTTGGGTACCTTTAACCCCTGGCTGCTACTAGAGGCCCGGTTCTTATTTGAGGCCCGGCCCTATTAGAGAAAATACGGTATAAAGGATTGTTGGAGGTTGTTATCCCGCGGGTACATTGCAGATACAACTGATATGGTGATACTCTGGAGGGCAAAGGCATAAGTGTGCATTGCAGGGAATGCATCATAAAACCGATACAATCTTGGAATAATTTAACATTTTTGAGTAAATGTCATTTTTTATACTTACCTGGTTGAAAAACCAACATTGCCCAACGCTTCCCCCTGAAGCGTTCCTCAACATAATATCACACAGAATTAAAAAGGGACGCTACCCGGTATAGGTGGCGCTCGTGCCACGTGACATCGGTGACGTCATCATTCCCTAGTACAAGCGAGCACAAAACCCAAACCCAGGAGGGGAGGAAGGGCGGGAACTAACGAGCGTTGGTTTTTCAACCAGGTAAGTATAAAAAATGACATTTACTCAAAAATGTTAAATTTTTTACATACTTATCAGGTTTGAAAAACCAACATTGCCCAGATTACCACAGCAAGGAGGTGGGCTGAACCGAGTCACGTGCGCCACCGAGACGCGTCGCTTTACCCTTAGGCTGGCACGCCGGAGCACTGGATGGTGTGAACCCATGAAGGGTGGACAACCATCCATGCTGCGTGCGGCCCAAGAGAACTCACGCGGATTCTTAAATTGAGTGTACAGAGGTCGACGCCGTCCTAAAAAAGACAAACCTACACTCAACCTCTATGTGTCCGCCCCTCACTCGTTAAGTAGGGGGGGTAGAGCAAGAATCCTGGTACTGCTGTCATGCAAATACCCCGGTTGGGTTAACAACTGCACTCATAGGCAAAAAAAAACAACCAACCACAAGTATAATAACAACAAGTTTTATTGTACACAACCAAGTGAATACCAAAACAAGTACATAACAGCGTGGATACGCCCACCCCCGTCAGGGGTAAGGTGCGTTCCGTCGTACGACTGAAAGAGGTGCCGCGGTCCGCTGCTGGGCGAACACCTGAGGACCCAACCTTGACACCCCTGCCAAGTCCTCTGTGGACACTTCCCGTAAGTAGTGGTCAGCAAAGACCAACCCCGACTTCCAAAAACATCCAGCCAGAATGTCTGACACGGCGATGTTGCAATGAAAAGCCATCGTAGCAGATACTGCTCTGATCTCGTGGGGATTAGAGCGAGACGGGGGAGGGAGATCAGCCGCTTTGTAGGCGTTGATTACTGCTGACCGCAGATACACCCCCAAAGCCCGTCTGTCAAGCTCCTTGACAGTCCGTGGTGAGTGAGGCAGAAAAAGCCGACGCCTCCCTTGTCTGATGCCCCTTGTCCGTTCTGCATAAATGCGGAGCGCGCGGACAGGGCAAAGGGAAAGGTCCGTGACCTCTGGCGAGTCGGCTTCAGGACCTAATGACGGTATAAGAAAGGTCCTTCCCCTCTCGTCCGCGGCCTGGTTTTTACAAACAAAGTCTGGGGCCAGGCCCAACGTTGCGGACCCTCCGTCTCGGCGCTCGAACCTTAAAAGGTCAGCGTGAAGAGCGTGGAGCTCTGATATCCTCGCAGCTGAGGCCATTGCGACCAGGAAGGCCGTCTTGACAGTGAGACGAAGGAGGGTGGTATCCGACAGGGGTTCATAAAAATCTGAACGTAAGTGCCCAAGCACTATCGCCAGATCCCACTCAGGCGGTCTAGGCTTGCGCCGACCGTCGGCCTGACGAAAGGTCTTAACCAGGCCCTTCAGAACCGAGATGTCGAGTCCCGGGGAGCGTTTGCGAACTACCGACATGATCGCCGCCAGATTGGTATTGATCGAGGAGGCTTTGAGCCCTCTCTCGTTCCTCATGTACACCAAGTACTCGGCAATCTGGGGCAGTGAGGCCGCCTCCGCTTCAAAGCCCTGCTCCTCGCAGAACGAGGCGAAGCCACGCCACTGGTAGTCATAGAGCTTCCTTGTGGTCGGCCGTTGAGCTGTTGCTATGGCTTTGGCCACCCGTTTAGAGTAACCGCTCCGCCTTAACCCCTTTTTGATACAAGCCAGGCGTGAAGATTGAGGACCTGCGGGTTCTCGTGTACACGTCCGCTTGGGTTGCTCCGGAGCAGGTCCCCCCGGAGGGGTATCTGAACTGGCTCCTGCAGAGCTAGTCTGCGCAGAGGAACGAACCAGGCACGAGCTGGCCACCAAGGGGCTATGAGGAGGAGTCGGATCGTGAGAGTGGACTGTAGCTTCGCTACTACTTGAGAGAGGATGGCCGGCGGTGGAAAAGCATAAGCGTCCATCCCCTCCCACTCTAACGAGAGAGCGTCTAGAGCCCAGGCCCCCGGATCGGGAACTGGGGACACATACGTCGGCAGTTGGCAATTGAGCCTTGTCGCAAATAGGTCTATCAGAGGCCTGCCGAACTGAAGACACAGAGACTGAAACACCACCGGGTTCAGCTGCCACTCCGTAGGAGGAGGGCTGTCTGGTCGAGAGAGAGCGTCTGCGAGGACGTTCTTGGCCCCTGGTATGTGTACCGCACGAATTGTCAACCCGATGCTGTCCACCAGATCGAATAGGCGGAGTGCGAGTTGAAGCAGCGAGTTTGCCCTGGTCGACCCCTGGCGATTGATCGTCCAGGCCGCCACCGAGCTGTCCGTGTGCACTAAGAGACAGTGACCTCGCAGGCGAGCTGACCAATGGTCTATCGCTCGACGGACTGCGTCCAACTCTAGAACATTGATGTGACAGTCCCTCTGAGCTTGTGCCCACACCCCCGCGGTCTGGTCCCAACCGAGGTGAGCCCCCCATCCCTGAGTGGACGCGTCCACAAACAGGTGCAGAGATGCGGGGGTCGGCCTCAGCGGAACGCCTGAGTAAACATGATCCTCCACTCGCCACCAAGCTAGGAAGCGGCGGAGGTCCGGCGGGAGGCTGATAGCGTGAGCACATCGAGCTTCTCTGACGTGTGTGTTCAGGAACACCTGAAGGGGACGCAGATACAGTCTGCCCCTGACGGTCAGGTCCTGAGCGGACGTGAGGAGACCTAATACCCGTTGCCATTGTCGCAGTGACAGTGCGGACTGTAGGCCCCTGTCCATGAGATGCGCGAGTCTCCCCATCCGCTCCCTGGGAACGAACGCTTTGAACAGGCGGGAGTCCAGAATGGCTCCGAGAAACGTGAGACGAGTTACCGGGACTAGGTCCGACTTGTCTAAGTTTATGAGCCACCCCAGACGCCTGAACAACTGGATAATGAAATCGCGTTGAACCCCGAGGGCGGAGGGCGAATGGTCGTGAGTGAACCCATCGTCCAGATACATCATGAACTGCACCTGATGGACGTGCAGATAATGAACGATAGGCTGGGTCACTCTCGTGAACAACCAAGGGGCGGAGGAGATCCCGAAAGGTAGAACCTTCCATTGAAAATGCCTCCCGTCCAGGATGAAACGGAGGTACTTGCGGTCCGACACAAAGATCGGAATGTGCAGGTACGCATCCTGGAGGTCGAGAGACACCATACTGTCTGAGGGCTCCAGCGACCGCATGACTGATGAAATCGTCAAGAGTCGAAAATATGGCGGCTGTACGAGGAAGGAAGTGTTGAACTCCTTCATGTCGTGTATCAGCCGCCATTTGTTCGAGTCCCGTTTGGGTCTGACAAACACCGGGGAGTAGAACCCTGGGGTCAGATCTGAGAGGGGGATTTCCTCCACCGCCTCCTTGGAGAGAAGAATCTCCACCTGTTCCAACGTGAGGGTGAACCGATCCGCAGCTAGCGGCCGTTCCGTTGGAGAACAGGTTAGGGGAGGGGGTGAGGAGACTGGGATACGGAACCCCCGCTCTAAGATCTGACACACAAAAGGGTCTAGAGACAGCTGTCTCCAGTTGGGGACGAACCCCGCCAGTCGTCCCCCCACCGACCCCTCTGTGGGCGGGACCACAGGAGGTGGGAGGCACGGCGGTGACCACCTGTCACTTCTTGCCGCCTCGATGACCCTTCTTCCGCTTCCCGCTGAAACGAGAGGGGGTGTCGGGCGTGGGTCTCGGGCCACGACCTCCTGCGCGAAAGCTAACTTGGCCGGTTCGGTTAGGAGCAGACTGAACAGGGATGCTCTTAGCGGGGGTCTTACGAGGCGTCACAACCTTCTTTTTGACCTCCCCACTGGCCAACCTGTTGGTAATGTCCTGCTGCTGGGCTTCCTGACGCTGTCGGAGCGCTTCAGGAATATTACCAGCGAACAGAAACTTGGCGGCACCATCCGCCGCCCTCAGCCCTTTCCTAATGTCCAGTGACAGGTTAGACCTGGCGAGGAAACCATCCCTCCGCAGGTTAGTCACTCCAGCAGATATACGAGCGGCTGACAGGGTAACCTCAGCCACCCCGCTGGCTACCGCCCCAAACCCTCGATAGAGAGCTGGTGAACCCTCCTCCATACCCGCCTCCTTCGCAAAGGTGGCCATAGCCTGACAAGCGTGTGCCAGGTAATTACCAACCCCCAGAATCGAACGTGCCTCCTTGTCAAGATGCACAAGACAGGAGTCCGCCACTCTGTGAGGAATGGCGGAAGAGGCAACGCGTCCGATACCCGCGTCCAGCATAGGGGAAGCGAGAGGTATGGGAGAGTCAACCACTGGTAATGCAGCTCGTTGTCTGTCCGAAAGGACAGGAGGCGGTAGCAGTCTGCCGGGAACGGCCGACCTGACAGACTCACGCAGGTCCTGTGCCGCTGACACCAGAAACCTGTGAGGAGGTAGAGCCTTACGAGGCGGACGAGGGGCAGTGGGTTCGCAAAATGACTCACGACGAGCGCGATTGGCGGCGGACGAGTCGGGAGAGACCTCCCTTAGTTCCACCCCCGCAAACTCTGCAATTGCCTCTAACCTCGCACCTGCGTCAGGTGCTAACCCCTCGTCCTCTTCCGCGAAGAGGTCCTCATCCTCCCCCGATAGCACCCTAATGAGAGGAGGGTTGCTAGTATCAATGAACTCCCTCACTGGGGAACCCGCGGGAGAAGTCGAGGCGAGCGTAGGCGACGCGATGCGTACCACCCTGCGAACAGGGGAGGTTGACGAGAGGGCGGGAGGTTCACGAGACCCTCCCGACTCAAGAGGCCCAAGTCTCGCGTCCATAAGGGCCGACACCGTGTCCTTAATGGAAAGCAGAAGCTGCGCGGACACTGTCTGCCCATCGTCAGAGTGCGACCGAGACACCGAGCGTTTATGCTTCTTCTTCCCCCTCTTGGTCCTCTTCCTCCTCTTAGGAGAGACCGAAGGCGAACGGGAGGGGCTGCGACTCGCCCTCTTGTTCTTAAAACGGAGGGGAGAGGAGCGGACAGGAGAACGTGACCTGCGCGAGACAGTCGACCTGACCCCAGTGGGACTAGACGCGAACCCTCGCTCGTCGTCATAATCTTCCCCGAACTCCCCCCCGTCTTCCTGGATAACCAGGTCCACATGAGCCGGCGAAGGGCTACGTCCCGACAGGTCACGATGACCTGAAGAGAGAGACGACCTAGTCGGAGAGTCCCTAGAGGGGGAAGGATCCACCTTCCTCTTCCTAGAGGCGGCAGAGTCTCTCTCACTCTTCCGTATGGTCGTAACATAGCGCGCGAAGTCGTGTGTCGAGAGCGAGCCACATTCTGCACATCTGTCTTTAACGGTACAGATGACCTTGCACATACGGCACACCGAGTGAGGGTCGTTAAGTGCCGACTTGCGGGTCCCGCATCGGCAGCAAAAAGCCGCGAAAGGTCCAGGCGGAGCCATCACTCACTGATAAGATCGTCAGGAAAGCGCGTGAGTGAGACAAAAAGTGAACCCCAAAACGTAACTCAATTCACTAACCCGAGACGGCAATGAATGAACCTGTTCACAGGCGAGTCCACGCTTAACGAGTGTGACTGTACACTTAACACTTAATCACCTGACACACGAACGCAAGTGAGTATACCCTCACTCACTAACGTGAACACACTTAGCGAATGTACGCCTGTACAAACACCCTCGTCACCTGACAGGCACTAAAACCTGACACGCGCGGGCCGGTGAGTAACCACTCACTCGCTAATGAGTTCACGCTTAGCGAACGTACGCCTGTACAAACACAGGTGAGGAGACACTCACTCGCTAGCGAACACACGCTAGGCGAATGTACGCCTCGCTAGCGAGCTCACACTAGGTGAGTGCTCGTTCACCCGCTTGGCGAATGCTCGTTCACACGCGTATGCTCGCACAGCGGAGGGCGTACCCCCACCCCGTTCACTAACCCACCAGGTGAGCGAACCAAGGTGAAAGCGAAGGCTAGCGAGAGCCTACGCCAACCGAGAGGCGAGAGACCAACCGACAGTCAGTCAAGCAATGTACACGTGCACGACCCGCTCGACTAGCACGTGCAGCCCGAGCAAGACAGGCAGCCTGGCAAGGCGAGAAATGCACAAACCTGACAACTCCAAACCCGACCCAAAACTCAACTAATTGGCGATATTTAGTTCAGCAGTTGGTCAGGAAAGGACAGAAAGGTACTTATTACAATAACTCTGAAGATATGAGGAACTAGGAAGACTTAGAAAGCCTATAAAGTAGCGAAATAGTCGAGAGAAGAACACACGCGTGACCGTATGCTCGCTCAACAAATAAGGGAATGATGACGTCACCGATGTCACGTGGCACGAGCGCCACCTATACCGGGTAGCGTCCCTTTTTAATTCTGTGTGATATTATGTTGAGGAACGCTTCAGGGGGAAGCGTTGGGCAATGTTGGTTTTTCAAACCTGATAAGTATGTAAAAAATTAGATATATTGATTTAAAATGCATGGATACATAATAGGACAACACATACTTGGCCCACAGTGAATGAATGTTAGGACGAAATAGTCAAGACCCTGAAACTACATAAAAGTCTCGGAAAGTTTATAACAAGACTTGGGAGCTTGCTTTCGGAAAATGAAGAATTTTTTTATTATTACAGAGACTAAACCTGGGCCGTGTTCAAGATAGGTTTTAAAGTAATCGCTCAATGAACTTCGAGGAATTTGCACTACGTCGTTCAAGAGAGAAGAAGCGCTCATTGAGCGCTACATTGAGCGATCAATGAGCGCTACGAAGCGCTTCATTTTGTTGAACCGCCGGCTAATGTTTACGGGAAAAACGTTCATGTTTCAACATGAAGGTGGATACATTCTTTCTTTACAGATGTTACTCAAGTCATTTCTTCCCACCTAAGTTTTATAACAAGTAGAATGCTGTCTTGGTTCGAATCAGAGAAGCGTATTTGGGTGCATTCAAATTAAGTTGTGTAAACTGATCAGCGACATTGTGTACCACTGAGCATACAGTCCGTTCCTGTGACCGTAGAGAAGACTGGAGTTCCTTCAACTGTGCGATGGGCACGTGTCTCTTACAATACAGAACCCAGTCGGAGATGTAGGAAGGTTTTTGATTGGATCAATATAAGAGCGCAAATTGACACTACTATGGTATATCGCTAGAAGTGAGAAATGTGGTACACCTGTCACGGATGTTACGTAGAAAGACGTGACTTGAGTAACCTCTATGGGAGAGAATGAAGTAGACATTGAAACTTCATCAGTCTCAAACCATCCTGTGCTCATACATATACCATGAGTGTTTAATACGGAGAATGTTCGTAAAGCTTACAGCTGGTAACCATCTCTATTTATAGAATGTGTATTGTCAGCCAATGAAATGTCGTGATTTGAAAGTTGGTGATAGCTCGATTTTAAGTCATGTCATTGGGTGGTTATTTTTAGTCGTTACGAGCATTTTCAAAACTAATTGTTTTTTACCCTTGTGTGAACATATGCATTTTTGTTGGTGACGTTTCCTTGCAAGTGAACTTATGAATAACTTTCATAGTACAATTGTAAAAGTCCTGTTTTACCTGCACACCATAAACTGTTGATTAACATCACAGATCCCAACTTTCGCGTTATAACGAGTACCGAGACTGCACACGTAGCCGGTTCCAGCTTCCCCCTCACACGCGATATAACGGGCACAGTCGCTGCATCGTCCATAGTAACCGTCCGTTCTGTTTGCGCAGCTTTCTGCGCATTCATAGTGCACCATCGTCGTTGTTCTGTAACTTCCTGTAAGGCCAAAATACCAACATGATTAAAAGTGTCCAAGGATCCAAACAACCATAAACTTCCTTACAAGGATCCAACCAATCATAAACTTCCTTACAAGGATCCAACCAATCATAAACTTCCTTACAAGGATCCAACCAATCATAAACTCCCTTACAAGTCATAACTCGTGTCAGTTTTCATCACTAGCTAATGTAAGCCTTGTCGCGTCTCGTTAACTTTTCTGTGCTAGCGTACATGTAGCAGCACGCACTATGAATTTCAGGCGCAGCGCTCTGCTATGCTAGGACAGAAAAATCAACGAAATTCATTAAGGCTTAACTTAGCAAGTGATAAGAGAGTGGCGTGAGTAATGACGTGTATGAAGTTGACCAGCCGTTATTGCAGCCTTGTAGAATTGCACCTTTATAACTGTAAACACTTGGCGTAAGCTTTTAAAAAAATATATACAGAATTTGAACGATAAACGATAAACTTATGTCATTTTTTAGGTTGTGTATATGTACAAGTTTAAGTTATATACAAAATTTACGAATCATTATTTCGTTGAGGTACATGTAATAAACAACCGGACCAAAGAAAGTACTAACCTCAGTTGGTTTCAGATTAATTCAATATTTAAAAAAATCAGATGCATTTGACAATCGCATGATACATTAATACTCATCTGCAGTAGTTTGAATGAATTAATTGGTGACTGTGGTTAAATTTTACTTAAAATATCTTTGTTTAATGAAAACAGGGGTAAGAAATGAAATGTACACCAACATGACCCCTACCATGTTTAAAATGTTGTAAATGTGTGCAGAATCAGGCACATTTATTAATTTCCACACAGAATATGTCTTATATGTCGATGAACAGTTGTGTACGTATCATCAAAAATAATTCTGAAGAAATTTAAAATTTCCTTTTTAAAAAAATAATTAAAAAACATGTAAAATTTTTCTTTGACTGCTGATTAAGGACCTGCACATTTCAGTTTTAGATTATGACATCGAAAACTTGGGATATTTGCAACCGAAAATCATACATATGATGAAAGCAGAAGTGAGTATACTTTCATTTGTCCGGTAGTTTATATACAATCGCCCATGTAATATTCTCGTTTGTATCTACATAAAACGATTATTAACAAATTGAAGTCTAATTTGTTTAGCCAGCTAGATGTTCGAGATAAGTATTGGGCGCATACAGTCATAAAGTAAGCCCTGATCGAGCAATTTGATCCTACCTGACACAAAAACCGGGAACAATATGACAATGATGCCCAACATCGAAATTGTCGCTGACAATGCCATGTTGTCACACAAACTGAAATCAATGGAAAAAGACATGGATTTATCATAATGAATTTAACATATTAGTTATTGTATAACATTACACGACATTGTTTGTACACCTTGAACATAGAAAATTATATAAACTTTAAAAGCTTCTGATTAAAACGAAATACAGGTCAAGTTTAATCATTAAAATTCATCGCTTAAAAATAACGTTACCGTCGTTGATATAATGTACACAGTAGTATAGCAATATAAAGACGTAGCATAAACATTTTAAAGTTAAAAATGTTAATTTGACCAATTTATGGTGTCATATCCTGAACATGAGTATCAATTCGATTGGATAACTTGTTATTTTCTAAACCGCTTATCAAAAACTAGTATAAACAGATTTTAGAGAAATTAAACGAAACAATACAGTTCTCCTATTAAAGGTGCATCCATCGTGTTTCATAAAATTTTATTTGGCTTTAATTCGTCCCAAGTCATCATACGTGCTGTTTACGGAACAACAAAATTCATCCAGCTTGCATATTCATCCCCAATCGCCAAATATATCATAATTACTAGTTTCCAATTAAAATCGAGTAACATCATTATGCATGTGCGGAAACCGAAACTGCACATCCAATTTACATGCACAGTAGTTATATGACCAATTAAACAATATCAACCCAAATTTGTTATTTTATCTGTTTTAAATAAGATTCCAAAATAATGTTTGACTAATTGGCGCGCGTCAATCGCGATGCATTGTCCGGTTTTCGATCAGAAATCACTACTTTTACTTCATATCGTCAATGTACTCAGTCGACAGTCATCAAAATGTTAGTTTTCGGTAACAGTTGGTACTTCTCGATAACGTAACGCCATTTATAACGTTTGGAATATTTGACTCATCAAAACAATGGATGTACCTTTAAAGGCGCTGTAGCAACTTTTTTCTTACTGAAATAAAGTGATGTTACGAAAAGGCAAATTAGTGTTTCCAATGGCAAAATAGTACTCCTGAATCAATAAAAAGAGTTCTAAAACGAATGTTCATTGTTCAATTAAGCCAAGCGAGCAAAATTTCCTTCGAATGGTAATTTTAATGTGTTCACATTAAAATGGCCGCTCGAAGGTAGTTCAAGTGACATGGCTGATGTAGCGATACCTAAACATTCAAAGTAGAGTTTTAAATATGATACCATGATAGGATTGTCAACATAATTGCTGTCTGAATTCCTCAAATTCGCATGGGACCTTCAAATCTACCTCTCACACTGAAGAGTTCCACACCACTGTCGCTTTATACGTCGCACCATTTTCTTTCAATACGCATATAACCGTTTTCTAGATACGGATTATCGAGTATCGTGTAATGATATGTTTTATCCCCTGACATAAGAATATATTGTTTGACTTAAATGATAATTAGAAAAATTGAGAAAACAAAGTATGCAAATACGTGCTACAGCGCCTTTAAAACATATTACCGGTATATCACTGATTAGCATGAGGGTAATAGTTAATATTAATAGTTGATAAATCATAATTAGTCATACTTAACGGAAAACGAAACTTTTATGCTTTCTGTTAGTATATAATATACATTTACTTACAGTACGCCTTTGATTTACTAACTTTCCATATTAAAAATAATTACTTCTGAGAACAAAGGTTTTTGTGAAAATGACATTGAACGAAACTCATTCAATTATTTCTCCAATTTCATAGGCCTACCTAAAATCTACAATTACATTTATCCTCATAACATGAAACTTTATAAGGTTGAAGAACAGTTTTCAACGTGTTTTTTTGGAGCGGTGTTAGAGTAAGCTTGACAACCTTTTCACCAATCTCAGTTCATTATTATTAATAAAAAAATATGTTAAAACCATATCAAGAAAATTATATTACAGTTGATAATTTGAAATGATATTATATATCAGCTAAATGAAGCAAACGTTCAGTAAATACTTATTATTCCATGTACCTACCCGAAACCCTTACGTTGACGTCCAGAGACGTGGAACTGTTTCCACTTCAACCAAGATATGTACATACTGCCTCCAGCAGAACAGTGTAATATACATGCTTTGTAAAAATACTTACATGTTACCTCCGGGGTAGGTTTCATCCCGAGTTTTATGTCATTCGCGACTGCAAACTGTAGCTATAAGCATCTGAAGTGCAAAATTAGCATGATTTTATACATTGATAATCGTTTAACACATAAAACAAATTGCAAATGATGTACACGCGAGAAGGTGCAGCAAAACTAGTATGGTTTTATGAGAATACCTTGATTTTATCAAATCTACTGCACGTTACTTGTGTAATTTATTCAATAATTTGTAATAGGGATTTTTTCCTATGTTTTATTGAAATTGCTTCAATTTTCAAATATAAAATATGTTATGAATATATTATTTAATAATTATTTTTGAATCGATGCAACCAGGGACACTGAGGAATTTTTATGACATTGCATTTATGTAATATTTTCATGATAAATTTCTGAATTTGAAATACTAACCTTTATAGAAAATGGCAGAAAGTTATTTATTTGAAGTACAGATAACGTCAATAGTTTTTTTTTGGTAACATTTAAAGGTTCATTTGTGAATCATATTGAACGTGATTTATATAATGATTCTATTGCCCTTATTATCATTCGACCTTTTAAAGGTTCATACCTTTAGGCTAATTATGTAACAACATGAAGTGCGTTTGTTGAAAATGATGAAATGTAAACGTCACAAATATTTCTTTTATCTCTAGGTATAAGGTTTTGTTTTAAAAAAGATAATTTTCTTCTCGAACTTGTAAACAAATTGGAAGAGTAACATTTAAAAATGATAGAACATACATTATAAAACAACTTGATGTATTTTTTTCATGGTATAAGGTTTTGTTTTAAAAAAGATAATTTTCTTCTCGAACTTGGAAACAAATTGGAAGAGTAACATTTAAAAATGATAGAACATACATTATAAAACAACTTGATGTATTTTTTTCATAATAAACACGCTTTTGACTCATAGAACAAGTTTGAAAATACGTTCTTGTTAAAACCTCAATATTTGACATACTATAAATAAAATTTTTAAAATATTCCAGACGGAATTATCTTTCTTTACCAAATGGCAAATACCGATATTGAAACAAATGCATGCTGTTTCAAATAATTAATCATTTTAAAAATTCATCTGGACAATTTTTTAAGCGAGGATGAATTTGCTCATATTATTTATATGAATTTATACATCTATGTTTACAGAAAACTAGTGAAAGTGAAGAAATAAATGTAGTTTATATCGTACCAAAGGCCGCACTGTTGATAACTGATTTAATTGACCTATGGTTGCACTTTCCTGTGCTTCAATAATGTCATACCAGAATATTTACTGTTGATAACTAAACTGAGTGACTCATCATTGTACCACTACTTAACTCTCGACTATAGCTATGGGTGCACTTTCCTGTGCTTCAATAATGACATACAAGATTATGTACTGTTGATAACTGATGTAATTGACTTATCATTGTACCACTACTTAAACTGAGTGACTTATCATTGTACCACTACTTAACTCTCGAGTATACCTATGGTTGCACTTTCCTGTGCTTCAATAATGTCATACCAGAATATATACTGTTGATAACTGAACTGAGTGACTCATCATTGTACCACTACTTATATCTCTACTATAGCTATGGTTGCACTTTCCAGTGCTTCAATAATGTCATACCAGAATATATACTGTTGATAACTGAACTGAGTGACTTAACATTGTACCATTACTTATAGCTCTACTATAGCTTTGGTTGAACTTTCTGTGCTTCAATGATGTCATACCAGAATATATACTGTTGATAACTGAACTGAGTGACTTATCATTGTACCACTACTTAACTCTCGACTATAGCTATGGTTGCACTTTCCTGTGCTTCAATAATGTCATACCAGAATATATACTGTTGATAACTAAACTGAGTGACTCATCATTGTACCACTACTTAACTCTCGACTATAGCTATGGTTGCACTTTCCTGTGCTTCAATAATGTCATACCAGAATATATACTGTTGATAACTGAACTGAGTGACTCATCATTGTACCACTACTTATATCTCTACTATAGCTATGGTTGCACTTTCCTGTGCTTCAATAATGTCATACCAGAATATATACTGTTGATAACTAAACTGAGTGACTCATCATTGTACCACTACTTATATCTCTACTATAGCTATGGTTGCACTTTCCTGTGCTTCAATAATGTCATACCAGAATATATACTGTTGATAACTGAACTGAGTGACTTAACATTGTACCATTACTTATAGCTCTACTATAGCTTTGGTTGAACTTTCCTGTGCTTCAATGATGTCATACCAGAATATATACTGTTGATAACTGAACTGAATGACTTATCATTGTACCACTACTTATATCTTTACTATAGCTATGGTTGAACTTTCCTGTGCTTCAATAATGTCATACCAGAATATATACTGTTGATAACTGAACTGAGTGACTCATCATTGTACCACTACTTAACTCTCGACTATAGCTATGGTTGCACTTTCCTGTGCTTCAATAATGTCATACCAGAATATATACTGTTGATAACTGAACTGAATGACTTATCATTGTACCACTACTTAACTCTCGACTATAGCTATGGTTGCACTTTCCTGTGCTTCAATAATGTCATACCAGAATATATACTGTTGATAACTAAACTGAGTGACTCATCATTGTACCACTACTTAACTCTCGACTATAGCTATGGTTGCACTTTCCAGTGCTTCAATAATGTCATACCAGAATATATACTGTTGATAACTGAACTGAATGACTTATCATTGTACCACTACTTATATCTCTACTATACCTATGGTTGCACTTTCCAGTGCTTCAATAATGTCATACCAGAATATATACTGTTGATAACTGAACTGAATGACTTATCATTGTACCACTACTTATATCTTTACTATAGCTATGGTTGAACTTTCCTGTGCTTCAATGATGTCATACCAGAATATATACTGTTGATAACTGAACTGAGTGACTTAACATTGTACCATTACTTATATCTCTACTATACCTATGGTTGCACTTTCCAGTGCTTCAATAATGTCATACCAGAATATATACTGTTGATAACTGAACTGAATGACTCATCATTGTACCACTACTTAACTCTCGACTATAGCTATGGTTGAAGTTTTCCTGTGCTTCAATAATGTCATACCAGAATATATACTGTTGATAACTGAACTGAGTGACTCATCATTGTACCACTACTTATATCTCTACTATAGCTATGGTTGCACTTTCCTGTGCTTCAATAATGTCATACCAGAATATATACTGTTGATAACTAAACTGAGTGACTCATCATTGTACCACTACTTATATCTCTACTATAGCTATGGTTGAACTTTCCAGTGCTTCAATAATGTCATACCAGAATATATACTGTTGATAACTGAACTGAGTGACTTAACATTGTACCATTACTTATAGCTCTACTATAGCTTTGGTTGAACTTTCTGTGCTTCAATGATGTCATACCAGAATATATACTGTTGATAACTGAACTGAGTGACTTATCATTGTACCACTACTTATATCTCTACTATAGCTATGGTTGAACTTTCCTGTGCTTCAATAATGTCATACCAGAATATATACTGTTGATAACTGAACTGAATGACTCATCATTGTACCACTACTTATATCTCTACTATAGCTATGGTTGAAGTTTTCCTGTGCTTCAATAATGTCATACCAGAATATATACTGTTGATAACTGAACTGAGTGACTCATCATTGTACCACTACTTATATCTCTACTATAGCTATGGTTGCACTTTCCTGTGCTTCAATAATGTCATACCAGAATATATACTGTTGATAACTAAACTGAGTGACTCATCATTGTACCACTACTTATATCTCTACTATAGCTATGGTTGCACTTTCCAGTGCTTCAATAATGTCATACCAGAATATATACTGTTGATAACTGAACTGAGTGACTTATCATTGTACCACTACTTATATCTCTACTATAGCTATGGTTGCACTTTCCTTTGCTTCAATAATGTCATACCAGAATATGTACGGTTGTTAACTGAACTGAATTACTCATCATTGTACCCATTACTTAACCCTTGAGTTTACCTTTGGTTGTACTTTCCTGTGCTTCAATAATTGAATACGAGAATATAAACTGTTGATAATTGATTTAATTGACTCATCATTGTACCACTACTTAATTCTCGACTATACCTATGGTTGCACTATCCTTTGCTTCAATGATATCATCTACTGTTTATAAACAAGCTAATTACAAAATCATTATCACGCTATTAAACACATAATAACCGCTTTATCTTTGTTAGTATAGATATGTTCATTTTCTTCCAACTACATCTATCTATATAAATTTGATTGTACATATTCATCAAAGTGTTATGATAGCAGAACAACAACGAGAACTTTAAACAAATTATTGATAAAAGGACCGTTCTTGAATTTTATATTCATATCAGTATGCTTTAGCATACAATTTACATTATAATCATTCATTCAATGGTTTATATTCCGATAACGAGGTAGTACTGTGAATAACTTCTGCATGTTTTAAATAATTCCTCTGCAGAAAGCACGTTGATATGTTTTATCATATATAAGAATTAATAAGAATTACATTTCAACAGTTTTACCTTTGTCTAATACCTGAAGTCATGTTTGGGACATATTTCATAAACGGTGTTTTAAGAGGTAAGTTTAACAAATAAATTTAAATCAGCATGAAATATACATAAACAATAAAACACTTTACACCAATTCATTGAACTGTCAATTAGGGCATATAGTGTTTATTCTTATGTGGTTATTTGCACAGGGGTTCGAATCGCTGTTTTGACAATATTTTTCAAAATTCAAAATCTCGATTTTTGCTTTCATATACTGTTTATATACGATACTGTGAGCTCATATTCCAAATTTGAGCGAAATCGGTTAAGAAATAAAGATTTGGGATAAATATACCCGCTATTGATTATATATATACGATACTGTGAGCTCATATTCCAAATTTGAGCGAAATCGGTTAAGAAATAAAGATTTGGGATAAATATACCCGCTATTGATTATATCAATAGCGGGTATATTTATCCCAAATCTTTATTTCTTAACCGATTTCGCTCAAATTTGGAATATGAGCTCACAGTATCGTATATAAACAGTATATGAAAGCAAAAATCGAGATTTTGAATTTTGAAAAATATTGTCAAAACAGCGATTCGAACCCCTGTGGTTTTAGTATCTCCGCTGATAGTTGGGCCAATTCGCTGATCCCTGGGGGTATCCCGGCGGGGGTGGGAATCGCGGCATGCCGGGCCAACCAGGGTTACACATCCATGGTGGAAGGGTTGTCTGCATTGGCGGCAATGACCTTGGCGGTAATATCGGGGTTTCCTGTCGCCCAGGTTGATGACGGACTTCCTGTTGTGGTGTCAAGTATCCTCTGTCATCGTCAGCGCATGGGTTTGTGTCACTCTGGGGTTCCGAGTCAGATTGTTCAGAGACACAGTTTGTAGATTGCAATGTTTCGAAATTGCATTGCTCCCTCAGTGGCGTAGGCTTCACTTTATTTGGTGATCTCGTTTGGTTTTGAGTTGGCTGGATATCATTTGCATTGCGATAGAAAGGTTTAGCTTTTATTTCACGCTTGGTTTATCTCTGAATAAATCTCTTAATCAGACGCCCCATTACTGCCGAACCAGTTCCATTGGGGTGAACACTGTCTGAAAATAGATACCCCTTGATGCCACCCTCATCATCCGTGAAGTACAGATCAACGGGGATGAACTCGATGTGCTGCTTATAACACACATCCTCAACTATATGGTTTAGTGTTGAAATGTTCCGGTTGTATTTTCTCCCTTGCTCACCTCTTCTTGGGGGCACAGCACAGTAGCCAAGCTGAGCATTTGGGAATTTAAGGCACAGAGTTTTTGTAAGCATTTTGACTGGCTCGGACATGTCTCGATGTTTGCTGCAGTCATTAGATCCAATGATACAAGTAACAGTCACAGTCTCAGCATGGATCTCTTGTTGCTCAATAAAATCTATGAGGTCACTGTATTTTGCTCCAGACATTGTTCTAACATGCACAGTCCCCTTGTTGTCCATCCTTCTTCTGTCTATGTTTTTGATAGTCTCCACATTTAGAGACTTTGGGAACAACATCAGTCTCGTTGCCACACATGTGAAAGTAAAGTTGAAGGAAGTTCCATTAACATTTCACCCAAAGATAATTTTGTTGTTAAACAAAATATGAATTGTGATACGAAAAATGTTATTTATGTCATCACGTGTTCTGGGTGTAATGAGAAGTATATCGGGAAAACAGAACAAAAATTAAAAAGAAGAATGAACCTACATCGATCCCACATTAATCAACCCCGAAATCGTACTATCCCTCTCAGTGAACATTTAGATAAATGTGGTAAAGGCAAATTCAAAGTTTTTCCCGATTTACAAACTCAATTACAACAATGATAATGATTTACTTTTGAAAGAATCGCATTTCAATCATAAATATGCGCCAAAATGTACCTATTGAAAACGTTAGCCAAACTTATTTCAACTTCATCTTTTTTATTTTGATATATGTGACCATAGAGTTTGAACATTTCTTGTGATATTTCTATATATATATAGAGAGAATCTCACCCAAGTGTCTTCTGATATCAAATATATCAACACGAGTTGATAAAAGTTACAAATATCCGAGGCTTGCCGAGGGTATTTTGACTTTTATCAACGAGTGTTGATATATTTGATATCAGAAGACACGAGGGTGAGATTCTATTTATCATCCAAAATCATTCTTCATTAGTTTTAAATGAAAAATAAACATATCTGAGCACAAAACTGCCATTTTGCTTCCAGTGCTGTGATGTCATAGTATTGTGACGTCATCAGGATTATGACGTCATAGCATTGTGATGTCATCACTTGATGATGCAAAATGATTGTGATGTCATGCAGCTGACGCCAACAGGGCATTGTTCAAAATCTACTGTCAAAACGATATCTCCTTGGAGATATCGCTTGATCTCATACAAGCGATATCTCTTGTGGAACCCAGTTTTGGATGATAAATATATATATATATATATATATATATATATATATATATATATATATATATATATATATATATATATATATATATATATATATATATATATATATAAAGAAACGTCACCTCCTTTTCAAAAGAGTAAAACTAAGTTACTGCTGCCGGATAAAGACGATTTAGAATGTCTTTGATCGGCACCTGTCTTGTAAATATATACTCACAATTTCATAATCTTACTGTGACAGTTATATATGGTACTTATATGTTATGTATGTTTGAATATACTTTGGCTGCTGAACTTGCTTTTTCAAAATGATTTTTGGCAAGAATGTTTGGAATTTAACGTTTACTTTAATCCTGAAGTCCAATTGATAAGAAAATAAACGATTTCTTAAAATGTTATATTTCAGAAGGCATGATGTAACTCTGTTTCAGTTTTACTATCACTAGTGGATTGAATATCCCATATTTTATATGGTAATACACTGTCGGCCAAAAGAAACGCCTACTTGATTTTCCTTAAAATAAAAAAAATGAAATAATTTCTGAAAGATAATTAATGGTGGTCTCCACGTTATGCTGATCAACAATGAATATGATAGCCCATTGTAATCGTGAAAACACTGTGAATTGAGTCAATGACATTCATGAAAACCACGTCCAAGGACCCTCTTTCCGGTTGATTCACTTGCGCATCTGCAGCGCCATCACCACGTTAATACGAATGAGTGCCTGTATTGTTGCTCGTTTTTGTATGAAAATCTGTTTCAAATGGTTTTCTGATCAAACACTGATGGAAAACTGAATAATTTATGTTGTCTCATTTCAACAATCACCATTCGAGTGTGACATGACAACTTCTGAAGTTTAAAAATAATGTACAGAACCTGTGCAACTTCATAATGCTATAATATTGCTAAACTGTTCATTGTAGTTTTTACTAAATCTGATAAGATATCTGGTAGGCGTTTCTTTTGGCCGACAGTGTATGTCACTTGCTCATGCGTTGATCGCATCAAACTGTATATCCACATGCTATATCTATTGTCCGACCATTCTACTCTATTCATATTCTGTATCATTGTCTTCCCACAGCAGTTACTCCCTTCGGATTTCCGATCCTAACCTATGTTCTACATGGCCTGAATTTCAAGGCTTCAGCAAAATCCCATAGCGAGGAAAAGGGGAACCTCACACTGTATCCCTGCTTCTTCGCCGATGAAAACTCATCTTTCAGCGGCCATGTCGACTGAGTGGCTTCACAGATCTAGGCATTTGACTCCTTAGGGTCTTGCTAATTAGCATATGTTCTTCGAGTATGTCTGATGTAAATAACACAATCACTCCCTTAACAACTCCCAATAACACATCAGTTCTGCCCTCAGATTCAGGCCATATAGGAAATAGGTTAGGGTCGGAAATTTGAAGGGAGTAACCTCTGTGGGAAGAGAATGATTCTGCGAAGTTCATGGTGGTTTCCATACGTCAATGTTAAAGGTACATCCATTGTGGTGTTGTGGGTCACATGTTGCAAACGTTATAAATGGTGTTACTTAATCGAGAAGTACCGACTGTTACCTAAAACTACTATGTTGATGATAGTAGACTTAGCATATTGACGATAAGAAGATAACAGTAGTGATTTCTGATCGGAAACCGGACAATGCACAACATATCACGGTGGCGCGCGTCAATGAGTCAAACGTAATTTTAGACTCTTATTTATAACAGACAAAAAGACAAATTTGAGTTGATAATGTTTAATAGGTGATATAACTACTACTATGTGTTATGTAGTGTCGCGGGTATAAGAACAGGGGGCTCGGCAAACAAACATCTTGAAAACATGGGGGTGGGCTAGTTACCGAGAAAGACCCCAACTCATGAGAGCGAATTGACTCAATCCAAGATGGCGGCTCGTAACTAACACAAATAGGCGGTCGCATCCCGATCGGTCGAATTTCTGATTTCAGAGTAGGAAAATCCATTCGACCGATTGGCACAGTGGTATTTGCTATTACCAGGCTTATGTAACATTTGATCGTACCAACAAATGACAAAAGGGGTGTTTAGTCTCTCTTTTCAACGCATTTCTTTGAACGCCACTCAGTTGCATTTCATTCCATTTGTTTGAATTATAACATGAATGTTATGCATTTCAATATATAATATGTTGTATATTCATTTATAAGATACTGTACATTTCATATATCCACATCACATTCAAATATACTCCAAGCAGCTGCAACGATGGCCCTCAAACTGCGCTATCTTCACTTCAATGACGGACTGCTCTCTCTTGGTCATGGCGATGAAGGTGAAGATGTTGGGATGTGACGATGTCTGTTGGTTCATCTTGTGATGCCATCCTTCCAGTTTGTTGTTGGTCCTGTGGGTGGCGTTGTCGTAGTGGTTCCAGGTCTCAAGTCGCCATGGGCCTTCTATCCACTGTGTAGTGACGTAGTCCATATACTTAGTTATCTGCTCACCGCCAGGACCCTCAGCCATCGTGTCAAGCCAGACATCTTAGACTACGTCCGCAACAGGGACGAGTGCTAGAGCCTTGCTCCTCTTCGCCAGCGTCCTGAAGTCGGCATCTTCTTTGTAGGTCGTCGCAAGTCCTAGTGACTGGATCTGGATTATGGATTATATATGAAGGGATACTTTAATACTTTATTTTTTTTGCTAATACCCTTACTCCAAGTTTTATCATTAACAACATAAGAGAGCTTGAAAATAAAACCCCTTTACTCACTAGCGAAGAGAAGAACACCTCATTCATGTCTTATCAAAACATGTAAACAACCATCTCCCCTTTACTCACTAGCGAAGAGAAGAACACCTCATGCATGTCTTATAAAAACACGGCCACCCCTTCATTAGTGAACTTAGCTTCTCCCAGTGTCTTATGCACGCCCGGTGAGCACAAAATCACTCAAGCGTTTTTCGACCGATAGGCACAGTGAATATTTTTATTTTCGACCGATAGGGCCGGAATCAAATAGGCAAGGCATGTTACCGGCATAAAGACAGCGTAGGAAACTCCCGCCTGCCCGACCGCCCGAGACGGTCTTTTTTCCAGTCGGACGGTGAAATTTCAAAAGCAGCCTGTCCGGTGGTCGGGTAGATATTTTAGTCTTTTACTACATGTTTTTCACAATAACGGGCAGGGTAGTCTTTCGTCAGTCTGAGGTGTAATGGTAATGTAAAACATTAAGTCCAAATTTCGATAACCAGCATTACTGAACGCTTTATATATAAACTCTGTGCACTGCCTGTTATTTACTGATAAGAAAGCGATAGTCTAGCTTGCTTGTAAAACATTTAGTTTGTTTCAACATTCTAGATCTCAAAGGCACTTTCCTGAATGCATATTTTATATTCTTTATTTACTTGACAACTCCATGAACAATGTATTAAAAACCAAAGTCATTGTTTGGAAGGCTTATATGGACAGTGTTTGTGTAATTTGTCGTGTTTGTGAATTCATTTCAGTAAATAAATATGAGTTAAGTTGGATATATATAAAATGTCAAGAAATAATTAATTGCGTCGATGGTCGACTACTGGAATAATTAATGTAATCGAAAATTCTTATAATTGTCAACCAGATGTTGTCATGTTAGCCGATATAATTCGTAATGCAACATTTGTTCAAAGATGGACTGATGATTCAACATGTTGATATATGATCAAATGAATTGGTTGACATTTAGTAAATTGGCCAGCTGTTCATTAGTAAAATGCGAGAAACATGTTCAACCAGATGTAAGATAAATGTTTGGTACTTGCAGTTAGTTCTATGTGAGTGTTGAAAATCGGACAGGTAGGTTTTCTTCCGGACTCGTAATTTATTTCAGTTACCAGTCCGGCTGTCTGGCTTGGATTTTCGTGAGTTTTCTACACTGATAAAGAATATTGTACTTTGATGTTTTAAGTCTTTTAAACATAAACATGATATTATTAATATTCATTCATGTTAAAAATTGTTATATATGATAATTATATTATGCACTTAAACATCATTTTTGTTTTTCAGAATTCTATGATCGGCGACTGCAAAAACCATGAAATCATTGCCATTAAATTTGTTATTTATGAATTTTGTATGCCATGTGTTTGGTTTAAAATGGTGTACAATGAATAAAAACGATAACATTCTTGAGTTGCGTTATTCATAGTTGTGTACGTAGCTGACAAAATAATTCAGAAAAAATTAAATGTTGGGAATAAAATTTAGCTACTCACGTCATCAAACATCGATGTAAGTTACACGTCCCGATTTGATATTCATCATTACATAGCTTAATTAGATGTTGTCAATAATGTTTATGTACGTTATTTAGTCATAAATTCCAGAACAAATATCGTAATTTGCTTATGAACTATTTACAATTCAGTGTTGGAAGCGTCAATGCATGCCGACTGAAATGGCTTTTTTCAAAGGAAGTACAATATGATTGGTTGTTATATTAGTCTCGACCAATCAGAGCAGACTATCGTCATTACGGAATTCCCTTCCCGCAAGCGTGGTGTCACTCTCTCACACACACGATCTGTCACTAGTCTACATCATGTTGTTTAGGATTTTGTTTTGATGTTTTACTTCATAACATAACATAAACACGATATTTATTTATGTAATTATGTTTATAAAATCGTAACTATATTCATTTAACGCACAAATACATCGTGTTTGTTTTTCAGGTGAGTAGCTGCAATCAGCGAAGCCATGATACTCTAGTTACTTTTTCTGTGAAATTTGTTATTGCCTTTGAGTTAAAAAATTGTGCACCATGAATTAGAATGATAACAGTAAGCTGTGTTGTTGTGTTGTTGACAAAAAATCAACAAAATGTTTTCACTTTGAAAGTCGATTATTCAAGAACGAGTGCAGAATATAACGAAACAGATGGCACATTATTGCGTCGGAACGAATGGCTAATTACTTATGCGAACTCTCATTGGTGGATAAAAGGGTGTGTCATCGATTCAAAATCTCATTGGCTGATATATTTGGCGACTCATAGACATACGATGCTTACTTCCTGGTTCGAATCGAAGTATTTACACACAAGAGTTACAAATGCTATTATAGATATATGTAATGTATGCAATTAATAAAATACATACGATAAGCTGTCAAAATAAGAACAAATATGCAATTATTAAAATATAAACGATAACTTTCAAAATAAGAATATTGAAAACAAAACACAACACGATATAACATGACAAATCAAACTTTATTGTATGTCCGAGAAATCGAATCTGTGCATGAATAGTTTGACCATTGAACATCTGGCAAAATGGGGGGTGGGCTATAACAAGAGAATAACCCCAACCAAGACAAGCCTCAGAAAAGTGGGGGTGGTCTTAGGCTCAAATATGGTCTAATACCTGCGACACTACGGGTACTCAATTTTAATTGAAAACTAGTCATTAATATATGTTTGCCGATTGGGGATTAAGATGCAAGCTGAGTGAATTTATTTGTATTGTAGTCAACACATGTCGTGAGTTGGAACGTATTAAAGCCAAATACAATTTAATGAACACAATGGATGTACCTTTAATTGAAGTATAGCCCAACTTACTTTATCTCTCCATATTTTCGTTTAACTGATTTCAAATGTTGCCGGTAGGTAGAACATCATCTTATTTATAAGTTCAATGTACTTTTCTTAAAGTATTGATCATATAATAGCTAAATCGTCAACGTTCAACTTTGCGGTCGAGTTATCAAATGTCATCAGAATGAAGCTGGACCTAGATTTGCAAGAACTCTCAATGACATAACATTAATACTGGATTAACATTGGCTTACTACGATCCTGGTGCTAAGAGAACTGCGAAAATATAGTCCCTCCATTTTGTTTTATATCAGAAACAGGAGATTTGCACGATTGGTCTAACAATGAATACATTCAGTGTTATAGTGGCAACACTTCTCTACGCTTCTTTCATTCTCACGGGTATGTATATCTTCTTTTATCATGAATTAAATAATGATTTTATCATAATTTGATCAAATATTCTTGATTTATATGCAATCAAGTTAAAACTAACGGAAAAGCCATTCGCCCACTCGGTGCCACAAAGGGGTGTCGATTGTTGAAAAATGCGACGGTGACTTGCTGTTTTTATGCCTTAATTAGATTCAGGACAGATTTGTCTAAAACAAACTAACACACTTACTTCAATTGTTGGTGCATGTATCTTACCTCTTTAAAGGATGGATGAAATGACATATGGTCCAAATCGGATTCATTAAAATGGGATGTCAATTTGACAATTGCTCGATTTTAAATTTCTGAAATCGGTCCATAAATTACTTATATATACGGCTTTTTAAAAAACCGCCTGATTTAGCCCCGGCGACCAGAATAAAAGTCTGCGGGGGTGTGATCCGTGAAGGGATGACTTCTGTGACGTATGTGGAGGAATTTGATTTTCAGCGATAGTCACAATTCAACGTAATTTCGCAACATTTTGATTGTTAATTTCACAAAGATATCTTCAATAAACCAACTTAAATTTCCCATATATCGAATGTTTAGATATCCAACTAGGTAATTCCGCAGATGACAATTACACAATTATTACATAAACATGCCATTTTGGCGATGTAATACACCTCATAAATTCATTTAGCGGCAGTGATAATTATCATTAATTAATTAAGGAGACATCGGCGGAGAAGCTATCTAGCCGCCCCGTCTGTCGCTTATCACAGTCACGCCTCAGTGAGCATTTTCAAAAGGTTTCGCCGAACAAATTGCGATAGTGTTAAAATGGGTGAATTAAAATCGTCTTAATTATCAATTGCAAGTGTATATTGTCTCGATTTTATGCTCAATTGATTCCGATATACAATATACGTAGAGGTTATCATCTGTCATTCTTGAGAAAAATGCATTTCATCTATCCCTTAAATATCGTAACGTTTAACATGAGTTTCTTACATAGTGCCACATGCTAAACTGACTTGCAAAAGAAACGCCGCAACATTTTCATCAGAGTAAAAACTGAAATACTGCTGTCGGATGAGGCCTATTTCAAGAGTTGTTGATAATAACAGGTTTTGTAAAGAAGTACCCCTTCATTCATTTGGGTATGATACTTCAATTGACATATCTGTTCAAACACTGAAATTGCTTCGTGAACATGGTGAATGGCCATAATTTTTGGCAATTATGTTTAAAAAAATATGAAATGTAGAAATTTAGCTAATAAAAGATTTTGACGGTCTAATTTACCTCTTTTTGACTTTAATTTGTTGACACATCATCACTGTAGGACGCCATAATCAAGCCAAAATGTCCCTTTTCAAATAATATTTGGAAACTGAACAATTAATTCGGTTGACTTCTGGAGAGTGATGTAGCCCTGTTTCAGTCGGTTGTATTAGTCGTGGATTTAAATATCATGTATTTTTGTTGGTGACGATTCTTTTGCAAGTCAGTTTGATTTATCTGAATGACGACATCTGATCATGATACAAAACAAGTACCGTATTTCCCCTAATAGGGGCCGGGCCCCAAATAGGAACCGGGCCTCTAATAGCAGCAGGGGGGTAAATGTAGCTAAAGGTGAATAAGAGCCGGTTCTCCAACAAGGAGTCCGGGTCTCTAATAGGGACCCGGTGTTTATCCCATCAATGATCACCCCCTACTAGATATACTTACCATTATATATTCCCAGGTACTAAGAGGGTTAAACAACCATGATAAATTAGGTTTACGTCAAATGGCGAGGAGTTTGTGTTATTCTAAGAAAGTTTAGTCAGTTATCAGAGATTATCACGTGTATTGGTCAAATCTAATGATGAAGTAAGGGCCGGGCTTCAAATAAGCGCCGGGGGTAAGAGCTCTTACATGTTAATAAGGAGGAAATACGGTGTTTACTATACTGAAACTTTGTACAAGACAAATTATTTTACATGAAATGCTTCCTTTTATTACAGCAAGAGCCAGCACGTATCACTCGCTCAGCTCCAGGGTAAATATGTCATTTATCAGCTAAAATAATAATCATTAAAACTTTTAAACGATAATCAAATACATCTATTATTTTCAAATTCAATATTATCTTCTAACAATTACAATTACAAATTAATGTTTCAAAAATCTAAATTCAATATCATTAAGTGTTACAATTACATCAATGTATTAAAACTTCATATAATGTCACCTTAATTCAATATTATTTTATTAATGTTTCAAAGATCCACATTGTATTGCTTCAAACAAAATCAAAATTGTTCAACATTGTTATAAGAAGCATTGGAAGAATCAGTAAATATTTTTCAAATTCAATAATTTACTACGAAAAATTATTCTTTTTGTCGATTAGGACATTGGAGGCCAGGAGGTAACTGGTGATGGCGAGTAAGTAAATAAATTAATAAATAAAAATAATATAAATACAATTAAGTAAAAAAATGAATATTTATAAGTAAATACGATTGAAAAGTCTAACAAAATAACAATGATACATTACGTTACATTGCTCCAAACACGCTTATAAAACCCTTTTAATAACGTGTAAATCATTTCTACATCGATTTGCTTATGAGTAAGTCTAAAAACAAATGCAACCATACCTGATTGCAATGTCGGGTCAGTGGCGGATCCACAAAAGAACCCCGCCCCCTAAACCACATACACTCTGTGCACAAAAACTTAATGGATAAAATACTGTTAAAACTGATCAAAACTTATTGGTTGGAGGCGCAAACGTTTCCAATCTCATACAGTGTTGGGATTTCATCCTACATGTATTTTTGAGTATTTAAAAATTTGTAACAAATAACAATACCCCCAGGGAACTGAGCCTTTAATTACATGTACATGTATACTGCTAAACGTTGTCCTAGTGAGGTGAACACGCTGGTTGAGCGGCTTGACCTACAGCCCCACCCTGAGGGGGGTTTCTTCAAGGAGACGTGGAGGAGTGACCGCAAAGCCATTGCTACTGACCCGGGGTAAGTGACCCTGATCAATGTAATATATCAGATCAACAGATGTCTAACCACAAGCCCTTGGGTCAATGCTTTCACAAGCTGCTCAAATAAATAAATAAATAAATAAATAAATAAATAAATAAACTTTGAGATGACCCCCGACTAATAGTTTCTGAAAAGCGTGAAAGTCGGGGGTCATCTCAAAATCTTTGTATTGTTTTTTTTAAAAAATAGCTAGTGCTAAGCAAAGGTCCAAGGGTTTGTGCCTCAAAGTGGCAGATCACTGACTTGTTTTGATAAAGTAATAGCTACACTGGCATTTGATTTGTTGAAGGTGCTACAAGGTTACTCCTCGTCCAATTATCATAATTGCTCGTAACCCTTCGTAGGCTAAAGATAGTACTTCACTGAGAAAAAATAGTGAATAATTACGTACACTCATTGCTGGCAGCTGACAAGTTCAATAGTTGAGATAAAATGAGTGTTTCGTCCATTTAGACTTGCCGAGGTGAGGGATCTGGGCACCAACATTTACTTCTTGTTGAGACGAGAGGACTTCAGTGCATGGCACCGACTCCGTCAGGCCGAGATCTTCTACTGGCACGCCGGGGGAACTCTGAAGGTTTGGTCTACAAATATTGTGTATTTGAATTGTTTAAAGCAAGTAAGGTGAATTATGAATTAAGAACTATAAAATGAGTATACAATGTCTTTATTCTGTGTAGGCGACGTTTCGATATGGATATTAACGTCGTTGTGAAGCAAGTGATGAGAATAAAGAAGTTGTTTATCCGTACATTAGTTCTTCATTCCAACAATATCATCAACTTCTAGAGTGTTAGATGTTAAGGTGAAATGTGTTTTCTTAGTAGTGTATGTTTGGCGACGCAAGGGGAAATCTGAATGTTAGGCTTTCAGTTATTGTGTATGTCAAATTTTGAAAATAGTGAAGTGTGTTTTCTTGGTAATGTAGGTTTGACGACATCGGGGTATAGGTAACTCTGAAGGTTGGGTCTGGTTTTCCTTGAAATTCATAAATTGGTGAATGTTTTTTCAAATGCATGACAACAATGACATCTTGACTGTTGTATAGAACCGGTCTTGATGACTGGGGAATTTATTATCTTCTGATCCTCGCGTTAACGCCATTGGCATCAATAAATGTTCAAGAAAATAATAATAATGGGCATTAATAAAGCGCTGTATCCATATACAAGGTGAACTTTCTAATTATACAAAACTTAAAGATCCAAAAAATGTATGACAATGTCACCCTGACGAAAGACGACTGTTCTACTACAATGTATGTAACAGTTCAAAATATAGGACGCGTTCGGCTTCGGATTAAGAGGTCCCGGGTTCGAATACCGCCAGGGGTACGACAACTTTGTCTGCAGTAGAGAACTGTACTACATACAGTAAGGTTTGGGTACAATGCTACACTGAATTTCAGCGTAGTGCCACCCATGGTTCGTTAGTTCCAGCCGGTGCTCGCAGGTTTCACCGTAACACATAGCCACATGGCGATGCGGGCTTTCTCCCTGCCGTAATACTAGCAGCCGCGATATAGGTGAAATACTCTTGAAAGTGGCGTTAAACTCCAACTCACCCCACCTCACCTTGAATGCTTGTATTTTCGTTATACTGAACTGATTGACATTAAACTGGTTATTTGCGGTTAAAGTTGATAATTCAGAATTGGCCATAAATGTGACTTATGCCCCTTCACAGGTGCACCTGCTGCACACTAACGGGACCCTGACGACTGCCCTCCTGTGTGACGTTCTACAAGACGAGAGATGTCAGTACGAGGTTAACATCCCCAACTGGACCTGGATGGCCCTCCAGCCTACTCCTCGCTCCGACTTCGTTCTTATCGGAGACTCGGCCTTCCCAGGTACCCGTCTTAACGGCCATCAACGCAATATATACATTTATTACCCATATGGGTTTACGAAACTCGTGCAAATTGATGTTTAACCCTCGCTTCCGCTCGGGCAATACAAACATTCACACTCGTTTCGTAAAAGTCATATGACACACTTCCTCGGGTAATAATCTCTATATATGCATATGTTTTACTCGCCCGTGAAAAATATACTGCAGTTTCATATTTACACGACCGTATTCAAAGAGCCATCAAGTGTGTTGGTGTTTAAAATTAAAAATTGTATAAGTAAATTATGTATTTATTTGTGTATTGATGACCTTTCTACTCGAAGAACCATTAAATAATGACCATAAACGCAAAATGTAGTTCAAATATATATGCAAGTATAACAGAATACACGCAAATGCACCTCAAACTGCCTTCGTTATTAGAAAATATGTTTCATAAATTCTGTATCTAATTTATTGCAACCATTAGTATACTGCGTAGATCAATTTGAATTATCAGATTTTTATTTCTTTAATTAAAGGTTAATAATGGATCGATAACTGCCCAACAGTAATTCGTTGAAATTGAAAAATCTACATTTGATTAAACCAACTGAGGTGTGTACTTTCTTTTGTACTTCAGTGTACATTTTTCTCTCTTCTTCAGGTTTCGACTTCTCCGACTGGGAGCTTGGTAAAGAAGCGGAGTTAACTGTACAGTTTCCCCAGTACAGTAAACTAATACGGAAACTTACCATCGCCTGATGCCTCGACACATGCAAAATAGTGTTAATAAACAATGCTGAACTGTTCTGTTTCTTATTTCCACACTTGTATTAAATACGTATATATTTTAATCATTAAAGAGGTTTTTCAATCACATAAAATGTGCCGTTCACGGTATGACAGGAACTGGAAATTCGATAAATTAAATCATCACAGACCCGACCAGCTTGTACACAGCTGTATCCCGAACGTGTGTTCACCTTGTGTTTCTCAGTGCAAGTGTCATGTAATTTGGGATGTCTTTGAAGCATCGCATCAACGCGAAAACCAAACCAACCATTTAGCATTTTCGTTTAATAAAAAGAATGTTCCATCATATACTCTGATTGTATACTTCATAGTACACCGTAACAGTTATGGCGGTTCTTTGAAGTGACCAAGGACAAACTTTCAAAATCCACAGTTTACATTTTCTTCTGTGAAATATTCAGCATAAGTGATCAACTGCGTCAACACTGATAACGTATTTCCTATTAATCTCGTCCAATGTACTTGAGATGAAATTGTTCTCATTTAATCGATATGAAAACTTTTATTCGAAAATTAATTTAATTTGAATTTTCAAAATTTGACCCCTTCTGTTCATTTCATTGTGCCAAATTTCATAAACATGCACCATTGATCACAAGATACGTATGAGAATGATTATTTTATACTCATGGCTATAGAAGATGTATAGAGCAGAGGTTAAGATCGGAAATCTGAAGAGAATAACCTCTGTGGGAAGAGAATGGGTCTAACACTAATGCTCTGAATTTCTTTTTAATAAATATTAGAAATGCGCCTATTAGAAAGGAGATATGAAATCCCATTTCTCATGGTCTCCTTTTCAATATTAAATAGAATGGTGTTATTATACGAATATAAACGTTTTTCAGAGTCTGAGTGTAAGACTAGTTTTGGAAGCTCAGAAGCGTAGCGAAGATGACATTGTTGTCTACCTAGATATGTTGCCATAGTAACCCTATATGAGGTAGCACGTATGCAAATATCTTATTTCAGCAATACGAGTTTCTTCACTGCATTTTGTAAGTGAAGACAGTGACCTCAAAGTGAAGAATTCCAAAAAATGATTGACAAACAATTAAGATGGTGTCATCCATAACAATGCCATCTCTTTTACAAAGATAATAGATAAGGCCTTTACATCAATACCCTAAATCTGTTGTCAAAGCAAGACACCCTAGCTACAAATCACAGCGAAAACATTCTTAAAGACTCAATGTGACAATATCATGTAATTTGTTTGTTTGGAAATAAATAAATTCACATTAACTTACATGTAACTTTTATTCGAAAATGTTATTGCTAAGTTCAGCCTGCATTTGAGCATTATACAATTGTTTTCATTATTTAAAAAAAAAATATTGTGAACACATGATTTTTGTTAAAAAGTATATAACACACCAGGAATTATTTCAAGGAAGATACAGATATTTTTTGAAAAGCCCATGATCTCACATTTCGTTTGAGATTTAATTATTTTCAATATATAAAATGAAATGCTTTACATATTTTTGATTATATAGCTTGAAATTTCATCTACAATTTCAAACTGTTCCACCATATATATCTCCCTTAACTGTTGATATGTTATTGAGGATGATTTATAGTACACAAACCAATTAAAATGTGACGCACACACCCAAAGACAGATAGAGACGAAGAAACACACTGAAACAACATTTATACCACCCTGTCTCAGAGTATAACGTACGCTAATGCAACTTGAAAATTACGTACGTTATACACTGAGACAGCATTTATACATACACATATTCTATCGCTGTATGTACGATTAATAAAACAAAATTTGGAAGTTATGTTTCTTAAAATGTAACTGATAGAAGCAAGAAAATGGCAGCATTGTTTGTTACTGTACTTTGTAATATTCTAAAATCACGCAAAGCAGTTAAAAGGTTATAAGCAATAATATTCAAGTGTAACATAACACAAGTCAAACTTTGACATTTGACCTGTTTTCCTAGCACATCATCCCCCTCTCACACTTGAGTGAACACATTTAAAGGGGCAGTAGCACGTTTTTTTCGCTCAAATAAGTTGATTAAATGTATTTTGAAAATAATGTCACCATAAGTAAAACTTTCATTATAAATGGGAATTTTTTTACAGCACCTTTAATTATAGAAACAGATTATGAACCCAGTTTTACGAAATAATTAAAATATTCTGCACACATGACACACATTGAATATCTTACACGTAGATCCTGACACAGGAAGAGTTAACTCCCTTACTGCTAAACAACAACTTGCCTTGTAATCGAACTAACACGCAGTGCTCGGCAGTGAAAGAGTTACAGCCAATGGCTACTGTCATGCTTGGTTGGACTCGACCTATTTGACGAATGACCGACCAGGTGTAAAGAGGTAACACAGGTATATTGTACATTATACAGGATGTCCGTCTTGGACAGGTGAGGAGGACAGGTAGTCGTGATCGCAGCCGCTCTGATGTAAGTAATGTATACAATTTAGTGGCTATTTATGCTTATATAAGAGGCCTATTGATCAATTGTAATGTCGATGTCACTGTCGTGTGACTCATGGACGGATATGGAGAGAGAGAGAGAGAGAGAGAGAGAGAGAGAGAGAGAGAGAGAGAGAGAGAGAGAGAGAGAGAGAGAGAGAGAGAGAGAGAGAGACAGAGACAGAGACAGAGACAGAGACAGAGAGATACAGACATAGACAGACAGAGAGAGAGAGAGAGAGGGTGATATTAAAGCTTTATACATTTCCCCATGCTCTGTTTCTCTTACTTGCCGCTTCAAATATGAACATATCATGTTTATCTATAAATCAATACTTATTTCAAATCGATTTATTTCAATTGAACAGAAACAAGTTGTAGTATTTATATTGTTCACACTGTATTTGTTTGAGTTTCGACTTCCCGAAGGTTAACTGTCGTATATTTTGCACCGATAATGATTTGAATATTACTAAAACGTTTATATGTACAATGATCAATTTTGCATTAACATTAGCATATCGACTGACACCATGAAATGACACTCAAAGACATATCAAACCCCCCTGGTTTACCTGTCAATATTAATACCATGCTTGTCAGATTTAAACCGATAGCAATAAAATCTTACCTTAAAATATCTTTACGACCCTAACTGGTTTTCCTATTTTTAGGATTTTAAGCTTTATGTATATTGTTCTACCTGCCTTTCTCACCTGACTTTCAATTCTGCGATAGGTGAAGGTATGTATTTGATTGAACACCGTACTGCCTGCATTGTGTAGTTTACGACAAATAACCGATGCTTATGATATAAAATTATATTTGTATAGCGCTATTTCCATGAAAAACATCACACAATTTGTATTACTACCCTGAATGAATTTAACCTTCGACGCCGCTATTTATCACTCAGAATAGCTTCGTACTTCCCGTGTCCAGGTACATGTACCCATTTAAACAGCTGGCTCTCGCTCCGATTATACGAAAAACAATATTCGTTTCGTAAAAGTCGAATGACACACCTTCTCTGTAAAGGATCCATCATATAACCTCTGATGAAAATGCTGTATGTCATTTTACTGACCTATATCTATTATCACTATGACATGAGTACTTCATCATATCACATTGTTCTATTCCAGGCTCTTTGTCCGATGCCCTCATATCAAACAGACAACATGTCAGATCAAAGCCAAATTAGAAACTCCGGTGAACACATCTCATCTTCATCGTAAGTGCTCTTTTATACTTTATATACCGTATATATTCATCCAATAAGTAATGGATAACACCTGAATGCGAGGGCGTTCTAGTAAAGAGAGGCCTTTTTGCATAGGGACAACCCGAGTGCGCGTCAGTGTTATCTATTTTATATACCGACAAAAGCAAACAAACTAACGTGAGTGCAGTTGTTTAAATGTTTAACTGCAGGTGGTCCAAGTAAATTAAAGCGTACATAAAATATCATGGAAGGTTTCTGAATACTAAGCGACAATCAACCCCAGTGGTAGAGCATTGAACTACAAAGCGAAGGGTTGCGGGTTCCAATCCCGCATTGTCTGCTATGAAAATCTTAAACTTGGCAATTTTGAGGAGTGAGGACTAAATAGGACTTAGAATTTCTTGGGTGCACATAATTGTACTTGGAGGGCCTTAAACTGGATAATACCCTCTTGGAAGGGGGTTATTCTGTTCAAGGCCCTCCCAGTGGGGTATGATCCAGTATAAGGCCTTCTGAATAGGAATTGTAAGGCCATAGTTACTTTCGTAGGGAAGTTCTCCTGGAAAAACAACTGAATTCAAAGAGCGTTAAATGGGCCTTGAGGTATATAACTATTTATACACCGAAAACAAACAAACAGACAACAAACTAACTAACCTGAATTCAGTTGGTCCAAGTAAAATAAAGCGCACATAAAAGATCATGAAGCATCTCTGACAGCAGTATACCGACCAACAATCAACCCTTCTCAATCACCAATCCTTCCTGGTCTAGTGGTAGAGCGTTGGGATACAAAGCGAAGGGTTGCGAGTTCGATTTCCGCATTGTCTACTATGAAAAACTTGGAAATTTTGTGGACTGAATACATTAGTAAATGGGACTTAGAATTTCTTGGGTGCAAAGAATTGTAGTTGGAGGGTATATGCGATTGGGTAGGCTTTATAAGCTCAGATAATACCCTGGTGGGAGGGCCTTACAAACGTTTATAAGGCCCTCGCATGTTTATAAAGCCCTCTCATACAATGTTCCCAGGGATAAAGACTGACCTGAAACGAGAGATGGTTTATTCCCCCGGCTCCACATAAATTATTTTTCTAATAACCATGATAAGACTTTGATAAACGAGATCCACTGGCAGAAACGAATTTCTTAGTTGCGTTTCTATCGAAACCGCCAAAATGAAAAAAATCCGGGAAGTCGAAAATCACAAAAGGCACATTTACATGTCATGATCAGTCAATATACCAAGTTTTGATTAGCTAGGCTAACGGCTTTCGAGTTTTGCTCCGGAAACGACTTGAACAAAGGGGTCGTACCCCAGGAAATACGGTCAACTGAAGGATAAGAAAAGAACAATCGATAAGACTAATGCCCCTATTTCACTACGAGTCGAATTATCACGAATAGCCACGAATAGGTGATTGTATAAATTCGTAAACATTCGGCAAAATTCATGAACGGTAATTTAACTTGTACGAAACATTTACGAAACTTGGTAGCTTTTCATGTTGAAACCCTACGATACAGATACGAATTATTTACGAATTGTTTACGAATTATGTACGAATTGTTGCGAATACACTACGAATTTTCGTCCTTAATTCGGGGCATTCGTAAATGATTCGTAAGAATCCGGGGTGAGACCATCACATTTATCTACCACGAATTCCAAGGACTGTTTACGAACTTGTTACGATCTACACGAATTAGTTACGAATAGTTTACGAAGCAACTACGAATTTAATTTTGGACAAATCAAAATTTGTTCACGAATGCCACGAATTGAAGGAATGTTGTCGAATCAACTATGAATCATTTACGAATTCCAAGAATTAATTACGAATTGTCTACGAATGTTCACGAATGTTAAACAATTCTCTTTCGTGATGATTCGTGATAATTCGGCATAAAGAATAAAGCATATTTCGTTACAAAAACTAACTTGCATCACTGAACCTAAATCAATCATGAGTTTTCAATGGTTACGTTCTGGCCAAACTTACAATTTAGCGCAGAAAATGGACGGAATGCAGCAAGACTTAATTCATTTAGCCAGTGACTTACGGGTGAAGTTTGTTTTGATCTAGTGTTGTCAAAGTATTAAACTTCTTGTTGTCTTCTCTTACAATTTCCCCGACTTTTACAGATTATATATCTATTCAATTATCTTAATGATAGAGCGTCACATTGTGTTTTAATGCATCCTCAGTGACATAATTCATAAAGAGATGTCAACAAGATCTAATTTTGCTTTACAAATTATAATGTTATATTCTTTCATTATCATTATGAAAGTTGAAAACCTTCCACTCTAGTTATAAGTCAGCTTACCTCCAAATGTTATGTTCCTACCTTCACCTACATCTAGGAACTTTGACATCGGAATCTTGTCCAGCAAAATCGTTCGTGAAATTTTGGCCAATAACATTTTAATCACAATGCATAGTAGTGTTTTGATTGGTTGATTTTCTCGCAATAACAATTTTCCTTCCTTATGGTTAATGTTTGAATTTAAGTTCATATTTAACACAGGGATATCGACATTCTGGTGCAACGTCTCAATCTCAAGCCTCATCCTGAGGGCGGATTCTTCTCCGAGACTTGGAGAGGAAAATCAAGGGTAATCGTGGCAGATCCTCAGTAAGTACACAGTCTGATTATAAATCGACCTTGTTCTGAGAAATAAATTTGCAAAATAATGCATCTAGCGGAATATAAACAGGTTCTATAGATTCCTCGCCACAAGGTATGAGGACACCCCGCATAGGCGCGTGTTCAGGACCAGTTTAGTGCAGACAAAGCCCAGTCAAATAGCTGATCAATCAGATCATAGATTTTAAACGGTCGCTGTTTTGAAAGCATTCTCGCACCGAAACCTTTTGAAGGAGATCTGGTAATTTGTTAATTGAATTGCGTCAGAACATGCTTACATACGGTTTTACGAGGAAACCTCCGAACGATATCCCCCGGTAGATGTAATATTTTGCAACTTTTATTCCAATAAAAACAGTCGATTTCAAGCAGACCGAGTAAGTACATATACGTATGTATAAGATACTCGTGATGGTGCGTGCTATAATGCTATGATTGGCTCAGCGCAGAAGCGGTACTGCTCTGTGTTATTAAGGGGTACAGATGCTGTATACTGCGGAGACATACGTAGAGAACCTCTCCCAAGTGTCTTCTGATATCAAAAAATATATCAGGACGAGTTATAACAGATTCAAATATACCAGGCTTGCCGAGGAAATGTATACTATTATTAAAGACTGTTGATACATTTCATATTGATAGGATGAGATTCTATTTATCATCCTTTATCGTGTTTATACGTTTTCAATGCAAACTGTACATTTCTGAAGTCATCGAAGTACTGTGATGTCATCAAACTGTTGAAGTCACAGTATTTTAAAGTCATAAGCATGATGATGTCAAAGGACTGTGATGTCATGAAGTTGATGACTTCGGATGTTCGATTCTCCCTTTCTAATGATATAACACAAGCGATATATCTTGAGATAAAAGTCTTGGATAATAAAGGCGTACATCCAGGGTACGTGTATGTTGTTGTAGCGAAGGAAACAAATATATAAACTGCAGAGCAAAATAAAGTAATCATTTCGGTTGAATTTTATCATAATTTCTGTATGATTTTCAATTGCAAATACCTCAAGTTTAAGATGCCATAAGGTGTTTAGTCACCAGTCAAAGAATACTTCTACATATTTAAAAAAAAAAAGATATTAAATCTTAAATTTCTGCAAAAATATTGTTGATGATACACATCGACATATAAGACATATTTTATGTGAAAATTAATAAATGTGCCTGATTCTGCTCATATTTACATTTTAAACATGGTAGGGGTCATGTTTGTGTAAATTTCATTTCTTACCTCTGTCTTCATTAAACAAAGCTATTTTAACTGAAATTTAATCACAATCACCAATTAATTCATTCAAACCACTGCAGATAAGTATTATTGTATCGTGCCATAGTCACATGCATATGATTTCTTTTAAATATTGAATTAATCGAAACCAGAGAAGGTTTCTTTACTTTCTTTCAGTCTGACTAAAATCCACGACCTTGGGACCAATATCTACTACTTGTTGAGAAATGGTGACGTCAGCAGATGGCACCGACTCAAAGAGGCAGAAATATTCTACTGGCACGCCGGGGGAGTGTTAAAGGTATGAAATAGAGGATATCTGTCTTTCCTTGACAAATATGTTTATCTCATTGAGTGAGGTAGAATAGTAGGTAAACTACCGGGCAAAAGAAACTACTCACCTCAGTTGATTTTATCATATGTATGATTTTCAATTGCAAATATCTCAAGTTTTCGATGTCATAATCCAAAACTGATAAGTACAGGTGTTTAGTTAGCAGTCAAACAATACTTCTACATGTTTTTTAATTATTTTTTTAAAAGTGAAATTTTAAGTTTAATTTTTTTTTGAAATTATTGTTGATGATATACAACTGTTCATCGACATATAAGACATATCCTATGTGAAAATAAATAAATATGCCTGATTCTGCACACATTTAAAACATTTTAAACAGGGCAGGGGTCATGTTGGTGAAAATTTCATTCTTAACCCTGTCTTCATTACAAAAAGATATTTGAACTAAAATTTAACCTCAGTCACCAACAAAGTCATTCAAGCTACTGCAGATAAGTATTATTGTATCATGTCATAGTCAAATACATCTGATTTCTTTTAAATATTGAATTAATCGAAATAAACTTAGGTGAAAACTTTCTTTTGCCCGGTAGTTTATTTCACGAGTGGCGCAGCTATTTATCACTCACGTCATCGGGACAATGTTATGACGTCATATTGTCAGTTTGCGAAGGCTGTATGTTTGCCGTTGAAATCACTCCATCTCAACGTAAAACACAGGACTAATGATATAATAAATAGAATATCTGTTTTTCCTTGACAAATACCATGTTTATCTCATCTCGTGAGGTAGAAAATGAATTGTATTTATCATCAAAACTCACTCTCACAGTGGGTATCGCCTGTGTGAGACCAATAGGTTTTTGCAAGCAATATACACTTTATTGCATATTATTGCATATTACGAAAGTGATGACGTAAAGTCATTTGTTTGGAATGACGTCATACCATTGAATACCTGTGAAATGCAAAGGAACAAATACAGTTCGAATACAAGTCAATTCATTGGCAAAGTTTCTGATAACACTGGCTATTGTTAGCTTACGAATGGATGGTTATACGGTGAACTTTGCACATATGCAATATTGCTTATGGTAGTAATATACACACGTGAGTAAAAGTAAAATTATTATGCGTTCATACGTGTTTAATTTCTGCCTAAGCAAATAGGCTATATGAATAAAGAATTCCTAAAAAATGGCAATTAATAGTTATTATCGTAGATGTAAACTAAATAAATGACATGAATATAAATTATATCTGTCAAAATTGGTTTGACTATATCGCCCAAATTATAATGAAAATCGGATAGTCAGGTGGATTTCGAAGGTTATAGCGTGCAAGAAGGAGAATGTTCTATGCAGAGAATTTGAAAAACAATATTATGAGTTTTCTAATATATTTTCTCAATCTGTATGAAGTCACTATGTCTGTAAACGACGAACTTTTACTAGAATAGTGAAAATACCATATTTACTCACGGTAGTAAACATATGCACCTGCCCTTGACTAGGTGAAAAATTGCTTACGGTAGTGAAAAAATTGCTTACGGTAGTAAAATATACATATGTGCAAATGCGTCCATACGGCGAATTTTGCTCATGTGAGCAAATTTGCATATGTGTAATGCTTTACTCATATGCAAACGCTCGTCGTATAAACAAGGCTTTAAACAACATATATATAGTGAGAAACAATAACAAGAAGGGAATATACACTAAGTGGCAAAAGAAACTCTACCTATAGTTTTCAACTGAGTCAGATTACAAAACCATGCTGCCTGATAAAGTACTAGTCAATTGTGAATATCTGATATACGTATAAGATATACACAATTTCATTCATATGGAGGTATAATGCTCAATTGTTTTTTTTATCTGTTCAATCACATGTGGCCATGGGTGCTGAAATCGTTATTTTCAAAAGGGTTTTTGGACATAATGTTACAATTTAAATTCTATGAAATATGAAAGTAATGTAATACAAGATGTTTTCAGCATAATATACCTTCTTGGATTTAAATTAACTCATTGACGTGTTGTTGTACCTATAGTTTTTTTGTCGTTTAGTTTATATCCCTTCTTTTGTCTTCTCTAGCAAAAACTTGATGACTGGATCATTTGTCTGAGGCATTAGACCTTTTAAAGGTTGTATCAAATAATAAATGGGGTGGAGATGAAGAAACTCTTCTTCATCTCTATCGATCACTCATCCGCTCCAAATTGGATTATGGATCCATAATATATGGATCTGCCCGCCCCTCATATATCAAAATGCTAGATGCTATCCACCACCAGGGTCTCAGGCTTTGTCTTGGGGCCTTCAGAACTTCACCTGTTGAAAGTCTCTACGTTGAAGCTGATGAGCCATCTCTTGAAGATAGGCGCATCAAGCTAGCACTTCAATATATAACCAAATTAAAATCAAACCCTTCAAATCCTGCATACAACTGCGTATTCAATCCTGAATACCAGCAGTTGTATAACTCAAAACCTAAAGCAATTCCACCATTCGGTATCCGACTTCAACAACATGTTGAAGATTCTGATATCGACCTAACAACAATAGCAGAGCACGGTTTGCTTGCCACTCAGCCATGGCAGCTGGTGAGGCCCCGTGTCAACCTCTCTCTATCTACTCATAAAAAAGCAAACTGTGACTCCTTCAAAAACATATCCTTCAAGACTGCATGATGGCAGCAGCATCTTTACTGCAGAAGCTAAGGCCATCCTTAAGGCCGTCCATCACATTAAAAACTCAACTCCAAATAATTACATTATTTTTTCTGTTTCACTTTCTTGCCTACAAGCAATTAAAAACTGTAAGAGTGATCACCCAATTATCAGGGATATTTTATTACTTCATAATTCTTGTCTCCAATGCGACATCGTCTTCTGCTGGCTTCCTAGCCATATGGGTATAAGAGGTAATAACAAAGCTGACCCGGTAGCTAAATCAGCATTAAACCTCAAACATATTTCTCCCACTAAAGTTCCATATACGGATTCTAAACCTGCTATTAAATCTTACATTAAACAACGTTGGAAGTCCCAATGGGACCAACAACATCATAACAAACTTCACACTATTCAACCTCATTTAGGATACAAATCTCTATCATCTTTTACCCGGCAGGAAGCTTGTGTCCTACGACGATGTCGTATTGGACACTCTCATCTTACACACTCATATCTTTTAAAGGGGGAAGATCCCCCGATATGTATGCCCTGTCAGTGTCCTCTCACAATCAAACACATTCTTTGTGAGTGTTGGGACACTGCACATATCAGGGAAACTTTTTATATATCCTTCTATTTCAATCAATCAAGTTTTTACTCATTTCGGTGAGCATCGTGTTTTAGATTTTTTAAAGGCTATACACCTTATTGACAAATTTTAACTTTTCATTATCAGCTTTTATTCAACTTGTGATAATACGCTGATGTTTTTGCGGCCTTCGTGTCGTGTTCTGTTTTTCAATTGCAATTTTCTTTTTTAAATTAGGCACATGAATTAAATATCTCGCCGCTAATGGTTGCAATACTGCCGAAGCGGCGTTAAACAATAACTCACTCACTCACTCATTTGTCTGAACATTTAGTTTTGAATTTACGAACAGAGGGGTTCGTTTATCGAATTTCGAAGTTTCCGAAAGTTCGTGACAATTCAGCGATTAATCCATAATTATTTATTCGGCCCTGATTCACAACATCGTAGATGACTCGTATATGATTTGTAGATGATTCGTAGATGATTCGTAGATGATTCGTGAGTAATTTCCAAGAACTGTTTACGACGTTGTTACGGCCTACAATATTTAATTTGGAATAATTTACGAAGCATCTACGATACTGCAATTCACGAATGTACAAACTTTTCCTTTCGTGATGATTCGGGATAATTCGGGTCCCAGTGATATAGGTACAAAATAATAAATTGTGAATATATTACGAAATATGAACATAATTTCAGGTACATACAATGGACCCAAACGGAGAGTTGAACACCAGGTTGCTAGGCGATGTGTTAAAACACCCGGACTGTAAGTACGAGGCTTACATGAAGCCCAATGTGTGGATGGCACTGGAGCCAACTCCCGACTCCCCCTATGTTCTTATAGGAGACGCGTCCTTCCCAGGTATACTGAACTTTGATTAACTCTGTAGGTGAAATCAGGGAATTGATGGTTGGGTCTACATATTGAAAAAAGGGGAGGATTCACCTACAGGTACAACAATGCCTTTTTTTTTAAAAAGGGACGGCTTGGATTGGTGCTTGTGTGAACAAATGTATTTTATTTACAACGTGAGATATCAGAAATAATGTTTGTATGTTTTTTGGTTTTTTTTAACGCAACAAGCCTACGTGATTTTGTTTCAAAGATATATAACATTTGGAATGGTGCGCGCGACTGAATGTGATGTCATAAGACGGATTTTCCTTTCTTTCGTACCAAATAGAACACAAGACTCCGAGGCTATAGCAGTCTAAATTTAGAAGCGTTGGAATATTTAACACTACGGCCAGGAAAAGAAAATTTGAAAATTTACAATCGATTAGTGTTAGTATTTTAATGTGCAAGTCGACCACAAGGCTTTGCAAGGGAAATTAAATATATTTGATGCACAATTAGAACCGAAAAATAAATTTGCGAAAAATATGTATATATTTCAAGAAACATATTTTCATTGTTTTCCAAACTTTTTATCAGAAATACTCGTTTATAAGGCCCTTTAACAATGACTGAGAGCTCGAAGGATAAAGATCGGGTGATGGAGCGGCACAAATAATATTGTCTTAGAAGGTCGTTCGTTGGAGTATGTGTCCCATGAATATATAAAATATTATAGAGGATATTATATGAGCGTCTATGCATACTATGTTTACGACCCCAGTGACTGAATACTAGTATTTCCCGAGCGAGAGCGAGGGATATACCGATATTCAGGCACGAGTGTCGTAAATATAGTATGACATAGACACTAATATAATATTCTGTTTGTTATCGAAATCATTAAATGAAAACACGCTAAAATCCACTTCCATCCATAGGCTGCAGCATTTGTAACGCAATGTCATAGACGAAATGTGACGTCAAAGCATTGTTTATGACGTCAAGTCATTATGAGAAAGTGATATTTTGTCCTAGGGCAGCATATGAAAAATATGAACCCCGATATGATTGTCCTCGAAGGTAATAAAATTCATATTGAAGTGGAATAAAATCCACATATATAACATGTGCATTGAAGGAAGAAAGATACTTACCTTCGGCAAGACTTAGTGTCTTCTGATATAAAAAAAAGTAATGATGTATTTGCTTACTGTAGTTATGTCTCAAGCGTCCATAAAATCTTTCTCTGTCCTTATGTAGGTTTCGAATACGAAGACTGGCAGCTAGGACAGCGATCAGAACTTCTACGCCAATTCCCTCAACACGCAGACATTATAGAGAGACTCACATGACATCTGGAAGATTATCCGTGAGGGAAGAGACATCATGACTGCAAGGGAGAGGCTTAAGATTGGGCGTAGCGTAATTGCAGGGAGAGACACCATCACTTGCTGGAAGACGCTTTGTGACTTACATAATCAGACGTCTCTACTTTATGGAGACATTATGACTTTAAGTATACGAGGCGATTACATGTACTTTAAAGGGGCAGTAGCACGTTTTATGCAAACTTTATTTTTTTCGAATTTCCTATTTATAATGATAGTTTGTGTCATTTAATTTACTTTACAGAGTAAAACATCTTATTACACAAACCAAGTATCCGTAGTGGTAATAACGGTGTTACGTATTAAGAAAAAATTGCATGGCGGCCATTTTATTGTGAACACATTTTATTATTTCGAATGACAAAAACGATTCCCATGGCTTTATAGAAACCATGTATACTCATGTTTAACTTCATTTTCCGGAGACAGAAGGGTGTTTTACTATTGGTGAGATTATTTTTCAAATACATTTCATCGACTTATTTCAGTGAAAAAAACGTGCTACTTCTTTAGATGAGACATTACGAGGCGAAGAATGAGGCACCACTAGTTTAAAGGGAAGAGGGTTTGACTTTGAGGATGAGACAACAGTATTTTATAAGATAAGGCAATAAGAATGAGATACAACTTCTTCATAAAGAGACACCGTGACTTGAAGGACGAAACACCAAAAAGAGAACACAAGAGAGTATGGCTATACGGATCAGACAACACTACCTTTCTGTGATAATTGTTTTTAAAGGGGCAGTAGCACGTTTTTTCTCTCAAAAAAGTTGATGAAATGTATTTGAAAAATAATTTCACCAATAGTAATACATCATTCTCTCTTCGGAAAATAAAGTTTAAAATTAGTGTACATGTTTCGGTAAAGCCATGGGAATCGTTTTTGTAATACAAAATAATAAATTGTGTTCACAATAAAATGGCCGCCATGCATTTTTTGCTTTATACGCAACATAGTTTTTACCACTACAGATAATTGGTTTGTGTAATAAGATGTTTTACCCTCTAAAGTTAATTTAAATGACATAAACTATCATTATAAATGGGAAATTTGAAAAAATAAATTTTGCAAAAAACGTGCTACAGCGCCTTTAAAGCATGCAGTTTAAAAAATGTAATCTTTGGTTTGATATTGATGCATCTATGTCTAATGGGTCTGGAGCGGTCTCAATCACTGGCTAATTTAAGTCTTGCAGCATTCCCTTTCCTTTTTCGAGCTAGCGAATCAAGGAACACCAGTACTGTTCATTTTAGGTGGAGCGTTCCGCTATTTTAGCACGGGAAAGTGAAGGAAATGCTGCAAGATTTAATCTAGTCAGTGATGGAGACTGGTTTGAGTTATGCCTTGCAGAGGGGGGATGGAAAGTTATATGTATTTTCAGGTGCAAAAGAAACGTCCCCATATATTTAAAAGAGCATATACCGAAATATTGCTGTCAGAGAAAGTAGATTTTGAAAGTATTTGATAGACACATGTCTTGTAAAGATGTACTCACAATTTCATACATCAGAGTATGATGCTTTTATTTTTATGTCTGTTAAAATACACTTTGGGTGCTAAAATCGCTTTTTCAAGATGTATTTTGGCCACAATGTTTGGTAATTAAGTTAAACAAAATGTAAAAAGTGCTATTAGAAATTTAATTAAAAGAAGATGTCGTCAACATAAATAACCTTCATTGATTTATATGTGTTGACGCATCATTACTGTAGAACGTCACAAACCAGATTCCAAAACCACAGGGGCGTGTATCGCTTAGAAACAGCGTTTGGAAGACATATACCTATATAGACCCTACCCTATCCTTTTATATAGTAAAAGGGTAGGGTCTATATAGGTATAGGCTATGTCTTCCAAACGTTGTTTTTAAGCGATACGCCCCTGTGTCCAAAACGACATTTTCTTAAAACGTGTGTTTCTCAGATGTATGAGAAGATCACGTCTTTAAAATTCATATTAGTATTGTTGAGTTCTGAAGATATGACGTATCGCTGTTTCAGTCGTATTTATCGTTCGTGGATTGAAATATCTTGCATTTTATATAGGGACGTTTTTTTAGCACGTCAGTTAAGTGCAATTGGCTGTTGGATAAAAACATACACGTTGATTGAATGAAGCGGGTGTATAATGTTCAATCAGTTCTCTCAAGGAATCTCTCTTTCCCCCGGATGTATCTGTGATGTTGGTTTGTTACCTAACTTGCTTACTGTGTTGATGACTGATGTACTTTAAAGGGGCTGCAGCACGTTTTTGCAAAATTTATTTTGTTAAATTTTCCATTTATAATGATAGTTTGTGTCATTTAATTTAATTACTTTAGAGGGTAAAACATCTTATTACACAAACCAATTATCCGTAGTAGTAATAACGGTTTTGCTTATAAAGCAAAAATTGCATGGTGGCCATTTTATTGTAAACACATTTTTTTTATTTCGAATGACAAAAGGCTTCACTGATCCCATATACACTCATGTTTAACTAGATTTTCCGAAGAGTGAACGTTGTTTTACTATTGGTGACATTATTTTTCAAATACATTTTATCGACTTATTTGAGCGAAAAAACGTGCTACTGCCTCTTTAAAACCAGAACATTTCTCACTGCCATTTTTGTGTAATTTATCCAGTGATAGTGACTTACATACTAATATAAATAGTGTTTATGTTTATATTTATTTATGCAGCATATGATATTGTAAATTTGTGACGAAGTCAATTGTTCTAAATATGTACTTACATTTTGTCGCATATCATTCTACTTTGGACACACTTAAAACTCAAAGATATGTTGATAATTATGATGTAAAATATGTTTAAAAAGCCATAAGGTGAACCTATGCAATAAAGAAAGTCGTGCTATAGTCTTTATTCTGTTTTCTTTTGGGGTAAAATTAATTCCTTTAGGGAAAATCGAATTCATTTATGTGTGTTTTGAAACAAGGTTTGAAAAAAATGTTAAAAAATAATAACATAACGACAGGGACATGTCTTAAGAAAATGGATAGTTTATTTCAACATTGTATAAAAACAAATTTACACCAGATTTTGAAAAGAGAGATCGTCTAAAAAATAATAAGATCTATTTATCATTACTGTCACATTTTGCAAACACAATATCAGACACGATTTTTGAAAAAAACACATCGAACATAGTAAAAAGCTGTTCATTTACCAAGGTATGTAATAATTCAATTGTTTCAAATCACAGTATATTTAAAACTAGAAACATGTGCATCGGATGCACTGTGATGTCCCCCGCTGCAACTTTCAATCCGACCTTCATCTTACCCTTATTTTTCACTAATGCCAGAGACAACACAAAACTGACAATCCAAAAGGTTAATATATTAGCCTCTTAGTTCAAATTCAATGGTGATAATAACTGATAGATGTTGTGACTATGTGACCCAAGATGTGGTCACAGGGTCCACGATCTACAAATCTATTTTCATGTTTTTCCTCAAGAAGGAAAACCCCTAGAAACATGAATGCTATGTAAAAATGCTATGTTAGCAAATGGGGTTTAATACTACGGATAATTAATAGTATTAATAGTATTTATAAGAAGTAGCACAGGGTATGCCCTAAAAACCATTGATCTTCTCTTCCATAACTAAAAGCCCGGAAAAGCCACTCACTAAAACAATATGTGCCTTCTTCTCAAAACCTAAATGCACAGTTAGCAACAAGAAAGGTGAAATTTCTTGGGAATTGGAATTGTAGATTTGACGTGGTTACTCTGCGGCCACCAAGAATTCCCCTTTAAACCTATTTTTTTCTTTTTGTCAAGAATGTGGTTTATATTGTACATTCGTTAACCGTCTGGCAACTACTGGGAACTTACAATTTTATGTTCTTTATTATTTAAAGCCTGATGAGATACAGATCCGATTACTCTATTTACACATGAATAGTTCTGTCACTTTTAAAAGAACGACGATGTGAAAAAGGTAATAAACTCACATAAGCGTTTACATGACACAAATACTCACGTGTGCAGACATACACACACCATGTATATGCAAATATACTTTTACATGACCTCCAGAGGTAGTGTATATATACTCACGTATGTAATTGCGTTTATATGCACAAAATACATACAAGGAGCAGATATAGACACATGAGTATAGTTACATACAAAGGTATGTAATAGGGTTGCATGTAAACGGGGCATATACACCACAACTAACTTTTTAAAATTCCTATAGAACCTAGAAGTTATTCTTAGGTTTAGAAAATCCCTGTAGTCTATAAGAAGACCAAAAGACAGTTTCAATTATCCGCACATAGGCTATCTATAATGTCGGCGTGTTGAGGAAACTGCCTTTTCATTTGAGACCTTTCCCCGTTTTCTCTCGCTTCGGGCTCGAACCCTGTGGACGACAGAAGAGACGTTCAATGAAAACTTGTAGACACCACGAATAATATCATAATGCATAATAAAGTGAACATCCAAAGACATGTTACCCCACTTTGAATTAAAGAGTTATATACTCTGAGGAACTTGGTTCGTTGTGTTTTAAAGGGGCAGTAGCACGTTTTTTTCCGCTCAAATAAGTCGATGAAATGTATTTGAAAAATAATGTCACCAATAGTAAAACACCCTTTTCTCTTCGGAAAATCAAGTTAAAAATGAGTGTACATGGTTCGGTAAAGCCATGGGAATCGTTTTTGTCATTCGAAATAATAAAACGTGTTCACAATAAAAACGCCGCCACTCAACTTGCATTCATCCCAAATCGTCAAATATATCATAATTACTTGTTTCTAATGAAAATCAAGCAACAGCCATGGATGTGCAGAAAACGAAATTACACGTCCCTGGAATATGCACAGAAGTTATATGACCTATTAAACATTGGCAGACCAAATTTTTCCATTTCTCTGTTGTTTGTAAGTTTCCAAATTGACGTTTGACTACTAGAAAAATCGAGTATTGTAAATCAACATAACATCAAATTCATATGACTGACGAATTCGCCATGATGTCCTTTTTTGCCTTGAATTCAGTGCAAAAATATTAAATTGTTGTTCAAAAGCGAAATACGTTTCTAGTTAAAATGACTTTGTTGTAAGTTAGATATGATGGCCCTTAAAATATCTACCCCCCCCCCCCCCCCAAACACACACACAAAACCGTTGATCCCCTTCTTTATCCTTACCCGGCGTGACGATAACTCCTATCAGCACATAGGACGAGTCTGATGTTGGTTCCAAGGCCATCCACGTATCGGAATCAATGACAACCTGGTACTGACAGTCCGGGTGTTTTAACGTGTCACCTAGGTAGACAGTTGCCAATTCTCCATTTGAGTTGATTGTGTGTACCTGGAAATACACGTCATTATGCAAGATATTGTTACATAGTGCTACATAGTGTATGCTAATAATACGTTCTCTCACAGGTGATTTTAGCGCAAAATGGGTTGCGCAACAGAGATGAAGTGACCAGTTTTCTGCGCTAAAACTGGTCACTTCATCTCTGTTGCGCAACTCATTTTGCGCGCGAAAAATCCTCATTTCATTTCTGTTGCGCAACCCATTTTGCGCTAAAATTCTCCCATTCATTCTAACAATGCAATCATGAGATACCGGCACCGAACTAGTATATTTATGTAAGCAAATAATGAATAGACTCTTTTTACTGTATGATATTATATTATACAATATTACTATTGATATTAAATATAACAATAGATCAAGTCAATGGTCATTCTGAGATTTATTCAATATCGTCCAATGGATAAAGTAAAGCAATTATCTCACAACCCCTCAAACGTGCAAATGGAAGAGTTGGTCAAGTTTGGATCGGTTAAGTAAATCCCGGCTGCGCCTCTCGCCAATATTCACTTTACCCATGTCATTCGATTCCTGTACTTACCATCAGGATCTTTCCAGTGTGCCAGAAGAAGAATTCGTCAAGCTTGGATCGTAATAGTAGATCCCGGCTGCGCCTCCCGGCAATATTTACTTTACCCATGTCATTCTTTCCTCTACTTACCTCACAATCCCTCCAGCGTGCCAGTAGATGAATTTCTCAAGTTTGGATCGGTATAGCAAATTCCGGCTACGCCTCATGTCAATATTAAATTTGCCAATGTCATTCTTTCCTTTCTTACCCTCACAACCCCTCTAGCGTGCTAGAAGAAGAGTTCGTCAAGTTTGGATAGGTAAAGTAAATCCCGGCTGCGCCTCTCGCCAATATTCACTTTACTCACGTCATTCAATTCCTCTACTTACCCTGATAACCCCTCCAGCGTGCCAGAAGAAGAGTTCGTCAAATTTGGATCTGTGCCATTTGCTGGTATCACCATTCCTAAACAGATAGTAGATACTCGAGCCGACATCATGGACCTTGCCACTGAAAAAAAGAACTCGAGGTCAAGTTATCTGATATTGTTATAAATTCCATGGCATGACTTTTAATATTTTGGATGAAATTATCCGGTTTTTTCTTTTGTTGGTAGTAACCAATATGAGCTATAATGAGATATCTCAATGTACTGAATTACATTTATAGGCATAGTTGTACAGTATTTCTTTGAAACAAGCTTCTCTATCCGTTTCTTTGTAAAGGTTAGATGTCATGCCATATGGTCACATTCGGTTTCATTAATTCCCGGCGGCCAGAACGAAAATCTGGGGTGTGGGGTCCCTCAATCCTCTCTGACGTCACAGCACACAGTACACATCATCGGCGATAGTCATAATTCAACGTAATTTCGCAACATTTGGATTGTTAATTTCACAAACAAATCTTGAATAAAACAACTTAAATTTTCCATATATTGAATGTTTAGATATCCAACTAGGTAATTCCGCACATGACAAATACATAATTAGTGCATAAACATGTGTTTTGGCGATTTAACACAACTCATAAATTCATCAAGCGGTAATGATAACCAGCATTAATTACCTAATGAGGCTCCGCGGACAAGCTGTCTAGCGGGTCCCGTCTGTGGCTGATTGAGACAAATGCATTACAAGTGAACTTGAACATGAGTGTGAATCTCGATCAAATAGAAATAAAAACATCTACCTCCTAAAAGCATTTTTAAACTCCGGGATCTTATAAAGAACAGTCAGGAATCTATTATATCTGTTTCTCTCTTGAAATAAGTATATATTTCGTATATATATATATATATATAGATGTAAACAAATAATACAATCATGTGTGAATTAGAGGAACGCTACATTGCATTCGTTGTTCATAAACACCTAGGAACCCTCAGGGAATTTATCATATAATTGTCTTCTTTAAATAAGTAGTTCGTTAATTAATAATAAATAAATAATTAATAATATAATATTAATAAATATTAATTGATAAACTACGAATTAAAAAAATATATTTAAATTACGAAATTAAATATGAAGTAGAACAATGTGGCATAGATCCGTTGGATTGACTTGGCATTGTCAACAAACTGACACCAAATGTAGTAAATAACTGCATTCGGCCGTTTAAAGACGATAGGTCACGTGACTTACTCTGATTGGTTCACTACTTTCTTCCTTCCTCTCCAAGTCTCGCAGAAAAACCCTCCATCAGGGTGAGGCTGCATACCTAGTTTCTGAACAAGCATGTCGATGTCCCTGTTAGAAGATTAAATTGGTTATACAAACTTCAAAATATATAAAGTCATTTAAAAAAATTAATTTCTAAAAACATAAATTTGTGAAGATTCGACAATTTTAAAATATATTTCAAGTAACATTAATTTACATAATCTCAAAAAGATAATGTGAATTTCGAAAATGAGAGTTCTGACCACAAGAGTGAATTGCAAACATGCCTTGCTTTATATATACACCCAGTTAAAATGCTCTAAAGCATGTGTCAGTGTGCGAGATAAGTTTATCTCGATAGGTATCTTACGTTGTGGCTGATTGAGAGATGGACGCTCTGCTTCCATTCTTCAACATATTGTCTTGTTCTGATAACATCTCGTTTTACCTAAAAGAAAAATATGTTTTCATGAAGTACTTTTTATGTTAAGAGCAATGTTAAACTTATGTTAAACAATGTTAAAATCTTAATTCATGCTGAAAGTTCGCGGAAATTACCATAATTTGGACTTAGAAACGTAACTTAAGGGAGGAATATTATTCTTAAAGGGGTTGTTAAACGTTTTCTAATGGAAAATAAGAGATCTCATAAAAATGGAAAATAAATGTTACCAATTGCAAAACTATCCTCCACAATCAATATACGAGGGGCGTTCAATAAGTGTTGCAACTTCAATATAAAACCAACTCGCGTAGTCAATTTTTTACTTTTATTTTTCAATATAGTTACCCTTCACCTCAATACACTTATTCCATTTCTCTTTAAGACTTTTGATGCCGCTTTTGTAGAAGTCTTCCGTTTGCCCCCCTAACCACGCCTCTGTGGCAGCTTTGACGTCTTCGTCATCCCGGAAGTGCCTTCCACATAGGGCGGATTTCGGGTTTCTGAACAGGAAGTAGTCACTGGGGGCTAGGTCTGGGCTTTAGGGTGGGTGGTTAAGCTGTTCGAATCCACAATCACGTATAGCGGCCTGTGCACTGTGACTTGTGGACTGGAGCGTTGTCATGTAAAATCAGAACACCACGTGTCAACATTCCACGGCGTTTCTGTCGAATTGTCTTTCGCAATTCTTGCATTAGGTTGGCAAAATATTGACCATTCATTGTAGTTTTGGTTGGCAAGTAATCAATTAATAATATGCCTTTTGCATCCCAAAAGATTGTCGCCATAACCTTGCCAGCTGATGGTTGAGTGCGAAACTTCAGGGGAGGCGGTGAACTCGGGTGCTTCCATTGCTTGGATTCCAGTTTAGTTTCCGGGTCCCAGTGGTGGATCCAGGTTTCGTCACCTGTCACCAGACGAGACAAAAACCTGGCTTCATCCGCATTAAACCGATCCAGGAGCTCCATGCAACTTTCGGTTCTTTTCTGGGGATCTTGTGCTGTAAGGTTTCTGGGTACCCATCTTGCAGATACCTTGGACACGCCAAGATGGTCATGAATTATTTTTTCAACACTTCCAACTGATATCTGGAATTCCAAAGACAGTTCAGAAACTTTAACACGGCGGTCAGCTAAAATTCGTCTTTCGATAGCGGCAATAACTTCCGGTCGGGTGACTTCAGATGGCCTGCCTGACCGTGGGTCATCGTCTAAGGACTCCCTGCCCCGCTTGAACTGAAGAGACCAGCGACAAACTGTTGAAAAGTTAGGAGCATCCTTACCCATCACATTACACATACGATTATGTATTTCTGTAGCTTTGCATCCCTCTTTAGTAAGGAACTTGATCACAGCGCGTTGTTCATGTTTGAGAGAATCCATGATTATGGAGACCCCTAGGTCAGCGCAGCTATTATATCTAAATAATTGTTATGTCTAGAAATTGTTTTGACATGTGTCAATGTTATGTTTTGACTATAGTAACACCTGCTATAAGCTGACACTGTTTATGTAAACACCAATGCCCCGCTTGCAACACTTATTGAACGCCCCTCGTTTATATAGTTCTAAATTCACGAAATAAACGCAAATATCGCTCAATCATTACACTATGATTAATATCGATGAGACATGCGAAAACATTAATACATCTAGTATAAACTCATGACAACATTGACTTAGAAACAAAGATAAGAAGCAACAAACCTATACCTCCATTCCACCGAACATACGACCCTACTGCGATAGATTTTGGTCTAAACTGTCAGGCAAAAACAAGTACTCACCTCAGTTGATATTATCATATGTATTGTTTTCAATTGAAAATATTAGTTATAGGTCATAAGTACAGTGTTAAGTCAGCGGTCAAACAATACTCCTACATGTTTTTTAATTAAAATGGATGATACAAAACATCCACATATAAGACATATTATATGTGAAAATTATTAAATGTGCCTGATTTACAACATTTTATATAAACATCGTAGAGGGTCATGTTGGTACAAATTTCATTACCCCTGTCTTCATTAAACAAAGATACTTAAACTAAAATTTGACCAAAGTCACCAATGAATTCATTCAAACTACTGCAGGTAAATATTAGTGTATAGTGCCATAGTCAAATGCATTTGATTTCTTTTAAATATTGAATTAATAGAAACCAACTGACGTGAGTACTTTCTTTTGGCTGGCAGTTTGAACACATAACTATCTAGAATTACCTTGAAGCTGGAGCAAGGGATATCTCCTGAACAATGTACAGTGGGAAATTGGTTGTTGCCGAGGATTGCATCAACAGTCGAATGCCTTGGTCGGACTGCGCATGCTTAAACCTGGCCTATATGTCATCATACATGTCATATCGTGAGAAACTGTATAATCTTTCTTAATTGCTCTTCCATTTTATCAGAATAATAATAATTATGCATTTCGGGTTAATATGGGTGCCGATGTAAAGAAAGAAAAAAAATAATTGTAACAGTCAGGACATGAGCACGTCCAACTTTTGTACAATTTATTCAGAAACACACCCCACCAGAAAAACAGGTTTGACTATTACCCATGCGCCATGAGGTGTTTTTATTGACGATCCCGATCCACAAGCAGGTCAGGACTTACGAAATCACGATGGGTTTCTTATGCAGACCTTGAATGCAAGCTTTATAGCATAGTTTAACTCATTCAAGTACGTATATAATTGCTTTGGCAAGCCGCCGACCCACATGCATATTTTTTTCTATGGTGGCGGAGCTCTGTCATTCGCGATACGATATTCGTATACGACGGAGCGATGGTGTGAGGCGAAGTTACGAAGGTATGACACGAAGTAGCGATGGTGTGAGGCGAGGTTGCGAAGGTATGATACGAAGCAGCAACGGTGTGAGGGGAAGTTACGAAGGTATGGTACGAAGTAGCGATGGTGTGAGGCGAGGTTACGAAGGTATGGTACGAAGTAGCAATGGTGTGAGGCGAGGTTACGAAGTAGCGATGGTGTGGGGCGAGGTGACGAAGGCACGATACGAAGTAGCGATGGTGTGAGGCGAAGTTACGAATGTATGATACGAAGTAGAAACGGTGTGAGGGGAGGTTACAAAGGGTTGATACGAAGTAGCAATGGTGTGAGGCGAGGTTACGAAGGTATGGTACGAAGTAGCGGTGGTGTGAGGCAAAGTTACGAAGTAGCGATGGTGTGAGGCGAAGTTACGAAGGTATGATACGCAGGAGCGATGGTGTGAGGCGAGGTTACGAAGTAGCGATGGTGTGAGGCGTGGTTACGAAGGTACGATACGAAGTAGCGATGGTTTGAGGCGAGGTTGCGAAGGTATGATACGAAGTAGCGATGATGTGAGGCGTGGTTACGAAGGTACGATACGAAGTAGCGATGGTGTGAGGCGAGGTTACGAAGGTATGATACGAAGTAGAAACGGTGTGAGGCGAGGTTACGAAGGTATGGTACGAAGTAGCGGTGTGTGAGGCAAAGTTACGAAGGCATGATACGAAGTAGCGATGGTGTGAGGCGAGGTTACGAAGTAGCGATGGTGTGAGGCGAAGTTACGAAGGTATGATACGAAGTAGCGACGGCGTGAGGCAAAGTTACGAAGGTATAATACGAAGTAGCGATGGTGTGAGGCGAAGTTACGAAGGTATGGTACGAAGTAGCGGTGGTGTGAGGCAAAGTTACGAAGGTATAAGACGAAGTAGCGATGGTGTGAGGCGAGATTACAAGTAGCGATGGTGTGAGGCGAAGTTACGAAGGTATGGTACGAAGTAGCGATGGTGTGAGGCAAAGTTACGAAGGTATAATACGAAGTAGCGATGGTGTGAGGCGAGGTTACAAGTAGCGATGGTGTTAGGCGAAGTTACGAAGGTATGATACGCAGGAGCGATGGTGTGAGGCGAGGTTACGAAGTAGCGATGGTGTGAGGCGTGGTTACGAAGGTACGATACGAAGTAGCGATGGTGTGAGGCGTGGTTACGAAGGTACGATACGAAGTAGCGATGGTGTGAGGCGAAGTTACTAAAGTATGACACGCAGTAGCGATGACGTGAGGCGAAATTATGAAGGTATGATACGAAGTAGCGATGGTGTGAGGCGAAGTTACGAAGTAGCGATGGTGTGAGGCGTGGTTACGAAGGTACGATACGAAGTAGCGATGGTGTGAGGCGTGGTTACGAAGGTACGATACGAAGTAGCGATGGTGTGAGGCGAAGTTACTAAGGTATGACACGCAGTAGCGATGACGTGAGGCGAAGTTACGAAGGTATGATACGCAGGAGCGATGGTGTGAGGCGAGGTTACGAAGTAGCGATGGTGTGAGGCGTGGTTACGAAGGTACGATACGAAGTAGCGGTGTGTGAGGCAAAGTTACGAAGGCATGATACGAAGTAGCGATGGTGTGAGGCGAGGTTACAAGTAGCGATGGTGTTAGGCGAAGTTACGAAGGTATGATACGCAGGAGCGATGGTGTGAGGCGAGGTTACGAAGTAGCGATGGTGTGAGGCGTGGTTACGAAGGTACGATACGAAGTAGCGATGGTGTGAGGCGTGGTTACGAAGGTACGATACGAAGTAGCGATGGTGTGAGGCGAAGTTACTAAGGTATGACACGCAGTAGCGATGACGTGAGGCGAAATTATGAAGGTATGATACGAAGTAGCGATGGTGTGAGGCGAAGTTACGAAGTAGCGATGGTGTGAGGCGAGGTTACGAAGGTATGATACGAAGTAGAAACGGTGTGAGTCGAGGTTACGAAGGTATGGTACGAAGTAGCGGTGTGTGAGGCAAAGTTACGAAGGCATGATACGACTAGTGATGATGTAAACGAAAGTAGCGATGGTGTGATACAAAGTAGCGATGATGTAATACAAAGTAGCGATGTTTTAGCATCGAATATATTGGCTCCGTTCCATAACAGCGAGCGCTTGTAATCGCTTATTGATCGCTCCTGAACAACACGGTGCGATTCCTCGAAGTTTGCTCGCCTTGCTACGTAGCGCTACATTGATCAATCGCGTTCAAGAGAGTTTTAAAAGTAATACATTACTTTGAAACCTCTCTTGACCATGGCCCTGATGTTGAGTATCAAAGATCTGAAGTTGAGTATCGAAGGCGATGGCAACGAAGTTCTACCGTTCGAGTCTTCAATTCAATGATGAAACTACGAAGAAGGACGCTATTTTGCACTAATTTGTACATTCGCTACTTCGCACTGGGTTCGGAAACGCGAATAGATGACGACGAAAATGGCAGAATTCAGCTACCATACCTACACAATACATGGACCAACACACCAAATAACACGTTGCTCAAATAGTTAGAACTTTCGCCTATTAAACGACGTGCCTATCCTGTCCTCGAGCCTCAAACAGCATGTGTCGCTATAAACAAATTTGGGGATACTTTATCGGCATTTCGTCAACTTTTGCGGGTGAGTTTTATTTTTTCTAAAATTTCCGGTGAGAGAAATGTTAGTTTCAAATCAAATTCGCCGGAAAAATTATAAAGTTTAAATATTTCAATATATGTTACAAGTAATTTTAAAGACGTTTTGCCATTTTTCAGCACAGGCTAGTGCAGATGGGGCAATAAACCAGGTAGCTATAATATCATTATGATAAAAACAGTGTCCAAATGAAACGATACCAATATGTTAACGGAGTCCAACACAAAATACTGCCACCCGACAAGACCGATTTTGATTGTTTTGATAAGCACATGTTTCTTAAAGGGGCAGTTGTAGGGCAAATGCTCAAATAAGTCGATGCAATGCATTTGAAATGTCACTTATAGTAAAGCACTCTCCTCTCTCAAGTTAAAACATTATTGCACATGGTTCGGTGAAGTAAAAACCATGGGAATTGTTTTTATAATTCGAAATAATAAAATGTGTTCACATTAAAAGGGGCGCCCTGCATTTTCTGCTTCATACTCAACACCGTTATTACACTGCTGATAATTGGTTTGTGTAATAAGATGTTTTACCCTCTAAAGTAAATTTACATGGCATAAACTATCATTATAAATGGAAAATTAGAAAGGAAAAAATGCAGAAAACGTGCTATAGCCCCTTTTAAGTATTAACAAATTATCTCATTATGGTATAAACGTTTCTCTTTATAACTGTTCAAACGCAATTGGGTGCTGACATCACTTTTTAAAGGGTTCCTTTTTTGGAAAAAATGTTTTACATATAAGTTTAAAATTTATATCATATGGGAATTTACAAAAGATGCTGTCGACATAATGTTGACGTATCGTTACTGTAAGATGTGATTACACAATGAAAAAGCCCTAGTTCACTCTCATATCTCACCAAGTTGAGAAAATTCAAAACAATGATTTTTTTAAAAGGCGCGTTTTTTAAGAAACATAATAAGATAATGTTTCAAAATTGGAAAATTTAGGATAGTGAACTTCTGGACAAAACATGTATGAAACTATATATGTTCCAGTCGTATCCGTCATTTGTGGAGTTACTGTTATATAGAGTATAACTATTTTGCAATTTCTTTTATATGTGTTTTGTTTCTTTTGGACACTAGTTTAGATCAAGAAGTTAAGTTTTCATCTTGTACATTCTATACCTGATATTTTTAGAATGTTAATTGCAGATTTTGGTCTTTTCACTGGTGTCTAACTTGACTTTGTAAAATGGGAATATTCAAAATTTGGAGTTTTCCTATTTCCTTGGCTCACCTCTCGTTTGGTCACAGAAGTTTTCGAGTTCATATGCTTTTGCAAGCCAATAATAGTACTTGATATCAAATAAATATCATCAGCAAAAGAAAAAGAAATAGTTGAAAATATCCACGTGTAGTCATATACCGTGTATATAAGTATACAACAAGGAAAATGGATGGGGAAGGGGGTCAAACCAAAACCCTGTCTGAAACCCACTTGGATCTCAAAATTTCATGATAATTCACACACGTTCTGAATTTATTTGTCTTTATAGGTTAATTTTTTTTATTTGTGATACCTTGTCCAATTCCTTGTTACCCCCTATAATTATTTACATTTAAAAAAGGGAATAGTTATTACGATTTGTCATTATTTGGAAAATAACCGTTTTAAGCATCAAGGTAAACCATAAAAATATGTGTATTTGGTAAAATATCAACTGAATATTTGAACAAATCAGTTAAAGCGTCTAATCTTGGACGTTTGATATACGACAGCAGGGTCAAATACAGCACGTGCACTGGTCCTTTGCATTGCAGTTGATCGTTATCTGTGAAGTTCAGCAACAATGGGCGCGGGTAGCCGCATGGGTGGGTTACCCGCTACATTACTTGATAAACTGAGAGTTTGAAGGTTCATACCCTGCCCAACACTAAGACATGAGTTAAAAGACTTGTGGTGTCACCCTGGGTAAGTGACTGTGTTCGAAGTGTGCCTCTGTCCACCCAGCAGTAAATGGCATGGGTATATATCTGGTGTGATACGATGGTAGTCTAAATTTGAACCCTGACCTTATTATTATTATTATTATTATTATTATTATTATTATATATGATGTTCGTATATCGTGTATTTATGTGATGCTTATTTGTGTTGATGTGTTATGTGTAGTTTATTGATGTATATAGTTTCTGATGATACTAACAATACAGACAAACGTTTATGTTGAATATAAAGAGTTATTTTGTTTCCTTTTGCCCAACAGTGTGAAGGGAATATTTCCCCCAATAATCAGTAAGTACCGTTTTACTGTCACAACACAGCAATATTTGTATGAATATACGTAATAGATATAAGTGTTAAACATCTTAATTTATTGTCGTCGTACTTCTTCATCTAGGTAATATGAAACTAGTATATATCTTATGTAAATGATATAAACTCACAGGCAAACGTACTTTATCACCAAAATCTAATGATGTAATTCTCAATAACGACTTTTAGATATTTAAAAAAAATATCCTGCCATAAATAATTGATTCAATTAAAATACAAACTGTTGATGATGAATAAACAGTTTCGAAACTTATATTTTCAATCTTAACATGGGTTAAAGTTTCGTTTTTAAAATGTTCACTTTAAAGGGGCTGTAGAACGTTTTTGGCACATTTTATTATTTTCAAATTTCCTATTCATAATGATAATATATGTCATTTATGTTTACTTTAGAGTGTAAAACATCTTAGTACACAAATCAATTATCCGTAGTGGAATAACAGTGTAATTGCATGAAAAACGTGCTACTGCCCCTACTGTTTCGGTACTCATGTATAACATGCATCGACGGATGCGTGTTCAGTATGACGTTGTATAGAGTTGTTCAATCGGTGACAAGCCTTGAGAGTGTAATAATCACGCTCAAGCTTTATCGATCTAAGCTAGCCAACAGCGACGTTGTCACCATTTCAACCATAACCGTATGTCCATATTACTCGTTAACATGCAGAATAGCCTATTCTTCTAACCTGAGTATAAATTGAACGGAAGGAATGTAAATCGAATGCAAATGGAACCGTTACAGTGACGTACAAATGTTGGTGGATCGACTGGGTATGAAGCCTCACCCAGAGGGAGGGTTCTACTCGGAGCATTGGAGGAGTAACAAGAAGGTCATAGCAGCTGATCCAGGGTAAGTGTCTTTACATGAATAACGAACAGGCAGAATAACGAACGAACATAGAATAACGAACAGGCAGCTTCATTGTGGGCTTACTTATCATGATTATAAAATAATAAAATGGACATTAAGAACTATAGTTCATAATGTGTTTCTTAACTGGCTAATAGTCCTTTTGAAAAATGCAAGTTAAACTGGTGTAAATACCGGAGCTCGTCAACGACATTTATACAAAGGTTTAACTTGGACTTGGAACTTTTAAAATCCAAACAGTGCAATTAAAGGGATGATTTAATTAAAATTGAAAATTGAAAAAAATATTATTAGAATAGAATAGAATAAAGAACAAGGAACTTCAAACAACTTTCAATCATCTTCAAGTGACTATAACAATAATTAAATGATAATTTTCGACAGATTATAACCCTGTGACTTGTCTAGTCGTTGTTCTAGCCTCTCGGTTATCCAAGCTCCCTTACAGTCTTTTCAAACGTTATGTAGACTAAGACTCGCTTCATTTTTGCACTATCCCCCTCAAATCCAGAAATGTTCTTTGTCTGACTTATTTTTATGTCATGCGAATATTTTCTTATTACTTCTTAACCTCCAGCCTAGCTGCAGTCCGGGACTTAGGTAGCAACATCTACTACCTGCTGAGAAGAGAAGACTTCAGTGCCTGGCACCGTGTTCGAGAATCTCAGATATACTATTGGCATGCTGGGGGCTCACTACAGGTAGGTTTTACATGGTGCATGTGTCCAACAGTTTTAAGATAGTTCTAGTCTCTGAACTCTAATTTTACCCATGCGAAGACACGCTGACGAACAATTGGTGCGGTGCGATCTTGCGATGCAACAGATCTTAATTACAATTAATTTACAATCTGGATATATATTACAGCAGTATTATGCAGATAGTTCGGTGCGATATTTAGGCCCACAAACCTCACCAACATATTTGTAAAATTTGGATTGCTAATTAATAAGATACATATTTAGGGGAAGACATATTTAGGGTTTTGTGCGATCTTGGGATGCAACGATCTTAAGATATCACATAAACAACCTTGAGAGAGCCATTATCGAAAGTGATTAACATACCATACCTTGAATCTTTACATTTCAATTGTTCACAAAATTTCCCTATGTTTGTCACTTGTCTCATATGCACTGTTACTAATTGCCAAGTGACAAACTCGCATATGCCCTTCAAGAACTTACTGAGATTGGTGGTGTCCGATCTTGGGATGCTACAAATCTTAAGATATCACATGTACAATCTTCAGATAGCTGTTATCCATCGTAAGCAAAACAACCTTTAGTGCTCAATTATTCACAAAAGTTTCCTATGTTTATCAATTGTCTCATACATGTATGCAGTGTCACTGATTGTCAACACGTGACACACTCACATGAAAACCAGTAGCCAATGCATGCTGCCTACAAGAATTTACTCAGGTTGGTGGTGTGCGATCTTGGGATGTTAAGATAGCACATGTACAAACTTGAGGTAGTTGTTATCCGTCGTAATTAACATAACACAAACCTTTAGTGCTCAATTGTTCACAAAACTTTTCGCGTATTTGTCACTTGTCTCAATCCTCGGTTACCCATGGTGTTATATATGCTCCGTTACTCTCCACTATATCACCCATGGGAAATTTCATCAGAGAAATCTGTACTCAAATTACCCGCCCTTGGCCGGCATGAGCCAATCAAACCGCTACGCAGCTTGGACCTGCGAGCCAATGACAATTCATATCACTTCGTTGCAAAGCACGCGAGGTCATTTTGTTAGCCATCCATCACCGGTTATCTCCCTTGACCATTTCCGTCTTATCGTATTGAGTATTTACTTTGGTTACTGACTTCGTCAGGCCGGCCAAGGGCGGGTAATTTTAGTACAGATTTCGCTGACAGAGTTCCCGATGGGTGATATAGTGGAGAGTAACGGAGCATATATAAAACCATGGGTAACCGAGGATGAATTGTCACATATGCACTACGAAACTTACTCGAGTTGTTGGTGTGCGATCTTGGAATGCTACACATCTTAAGATATCACATGTACAAGTTTGAAGTAGTTATCAATCGTAATTAACATAAAGTTAACATTTTTGTCATTTGTCTCACAGTCATTGTCACTGGATGGTAGAAACAATAATTATTACTTGCAGGTCCACATAATCAATGAGACAGGTACGCTGACCACAACTGACCTCTGCAGCATGTTGAGTAAGGAGGGATGCCAGTTCTCTGTATATATACCCAACTGGACCTGGGTCGCCATTGAACCTACACCGGACTCTGAATTCGTTCTAATAGGAAACGCAGCATTTCCAGGTAAATATATTTTACTCATTTTCTAATCAACGTAGCATTTAGTTAACAAAATGGCACATAATAGATTAATCAGATGGACTTTATTGTCATCATAATAACATATCCGCAATAATACGCAAAATGTAAATGTATTTTCTATTCTGAGTTTCTGTTTCACTAGCGCCCCGTTCAATAGCAGCGAGCGCTAAAATTGCTCAATGTAGCGCTCAATGTAGCGCTCAATGAGCGCTTCTTCTCTCTTGAACGACACAGTGCAAATTCCTCAAAGTTTGCTCGCCTTGCTACGTAGCGCTACATTGAGCAATCGCGTTCAAGATAGGTTTCAAAGTAATCGCTCTTTGAGCGATTACTTTGAAACCTATCTTGAACACGGCACTGGTTTCGAATACGCGGACTGGGAGCTTGGCAAGAAAGACCTACTGGTTGAGAAATTCCCCAAGCATAAAACTATCCTCGACCGATTGACAAGGATCTAAAGCTGTCATATACAAACAGATTTATTCGATTTTCCCCAAACTATTTTTAAGCGTAACTTTTATTCACTAAAATGATTCAGATGTTAGGCACTAATGATAATTTTGCTTATAATTATGCTTATTTTTAATTCGCGTGTCAAATTGTGTAATAAGCGTGTAGATATACTGCGTTATTTAAAAAAAGTATTACATAACAAAAAAAAAGTTATGTATCTGATGTTCCCACTTTTACGTCACTCATGGTTTACCATTCTGTAAAAGAAAACCAAAATGCAAAGGCTGATTTACTTAATGAACATTGAATTACATCAAGTAAATGGAACATTGTAACAAATATGAATCTGTTTGTGGTTTTGTCTGTACAGATAAACCCATTTACGAAAAGATTATTCAGCTTCCATGTTTCATGGAGTAAGTAAATATAAACTCTTGGTAACATTATTCTTTGTTCTACTCAATTTATGTACCTTCGATTGTACTTACTGTTATACCAGGGCTCTGTTCCATAACAGTGAGCGCTGCGATGCCTCGAGGTTTGTTCGCTTTGCTACGTAGCGCTACATTGAGCAATCCCGTTCAAGAGAGGTTTAAAAAGAGGTTTCATTGAGCGATTACTTTTAAACCTTTATTGAACATGGCCCAGGACAGTATGCTTGTGCGAGAGATCGAAATATAGAGAGATAGAAGTTTCATGGAAATAACTTTTTAAATTTTTTTTATTTTTAATTGTTTTTCCCATGGAAATAACTGATTTAAACCACGTTTCAAAGAAAATGAAAACACCTCTGAGGTTGAGAACTGAACTGAACAAATTAGAGAATTTAACACTGTTTGGTCATTTAGTCACATTATGATTGTCAGTATGGGGGTATTATGTATAAGGGTTGTCGTAATGACCTGAATTCTACCGCGAATGTTTTATTAAGTGAATTTCAGTGCAGAACCACCCATGGTTCGCTGGTTCCAGCCGCACAATGCATAGTCACCTTACCATGACGGGCCTTGCTCCTGCAATAATACTAGAAGCCGTGATATAAGTGAAGTACTCTTGAAAGTGGCGTTATAACTTCAAAGGTTGATAACCTGCTCTGCTCTACACAACCTACATCAGTCTGTATTGAGGCGAATGTTGGAGCGCAATCTTCTGCAAAAAAGTATGACTTATTTGTGTGTGTTTTAGAGCGTGTAAATGTAACACGCAATTTTTTAAAACGTGTTTTTTTTCATACAGACAAAGCTATTCAGGTCACTTAATTTTCGATAATTATCGAGGGCATTACAGTGTTTGAATATCACACTGAAGAAGGTATTCTTTATATTTTTACATGTACATTATACAATTATAAGAAACAATAAATATGTCTATGTCAATGGACACAAACTCCACACAGTGTTATTTATAACTTCAACGATGAAACAAATATTGTTATAGAGTCCCTTCACGAATGCGTTTGTAAAGCTAAAGGATTTGAGAAACCAATCCAGCAACCTGACAGACGCTAATGTTCTTTAAAGGGGCTGTAGCACGTTTTCTGCAAATTATATTTATGCAATTTCCCCATTTATAATGATAGTTTATGTCATTTATGTTTACTTTAGAGTGTAGAACATCTTATTACACAAACCAATTATCCGTAGTGGTAATAACGGTGTTGCGAATATAGCAAACATTGCATGGCGGCCATTTTAATATAAACATATTTTATTATTTCGAATTACAAAAAACGATTCCCATGGCTTAACCGAACCATGTACGCTCATTTTTTAACTTGATTTTCCAAAGGGAGGAGGGTGTTTTACTATTGGTGACATTATTTTTCAAAAACATTTCATCAACTTATTTGAGCGAAAAACGTGCTACTGCCCCTTTAAACTAAACTCACGAGCAAGGAAACGCCACCATAAAATACAAGATAGTGTAATCAACGAGTGAAAACTAGTTCTAAAAGAAGCCACGTAAACTTACTTTGAATTGTTTTTAACATTATCTGTTCATACTTCTTAACGAGCCAGTTCGGACGCTGATTGTCCGCCATTTTTCTTTTGGTAAACGTTAAATGCAAACCATTAAATTTTTTTTCAAAACAATACAATATATGCGTTGATGGAATAGTCACACAAAACACATACTGTATCATTAAAATAATCAACAATGACTTGTTGTGTCGTATGAAAGTTTTCCACATATGGTTTCACTTCTCATAGTTTTTATTTTTTGAAGAATCTTCGTTCGCCTTTATAAAATTTTCAAACATAATGTTATTAAAAACATTACCTTCAGTAATATGTTTCATATGGATTGTGCCTTAAGCATGACTATTAATACAATAAATGAGTAAACAGGAAAGTCCTCTCGAATTTCGTTTAAAAAGCATCTGATAAAATCCTCTCTTTAAAAACAATATCCGTAAATAGACGAGAAAAGAGCGTCAAAGAGCGATTTTTAAAAATCTTTAAGAATCTTTTTTTTATAATCCACGATTGATAAACACGACTGAAACAGACTTACAAATGTCTTCAGAAGCCACTTTAACTCATTGTTTTAAATATACATAATCTATTCATGTTATTTATGTATTATGCACCTTCAAAATATCCTTAACCTGGCAAGATAGGAAAATGAATAGGACTTGTTTTCAGGAACGTTTTCATATTTGGAGCGGTATTCATATAAGCTAATAGCTTGTTTACCAATCCAATAATATCTTGTTTACCAATCCAATTCGTCATGAAATAAATATGTTTAAACCATGTTTATGGCCTTCATACAGCAAAGATCAGTGTATGATGGTAAATTGTTTCGACAACATATTTTATCAATTAGAGTTTCACATTGCTAAATTGTAAATTTCCATTTAAAAAACAAAAAGGCATTTTGAATAATGGATTTAATCAATCCACATATGTTTGAATATGTATACAAATGTAACATATCACACCCTTATGAATGTACTTGTGGTTATCAAAGACATAAAAAATCAACTTTATGTGGGTGAAAGAGATAGTGCGTACATAACTCTTTCGAGCGGAACGACATACTTAAATGTTAATATCAGCTTATGATTCACTGTTTTGATATGACCTCGAATGCGGCGAGTTGGGAGAAAAGGTTCGGGTGTACTTTTGTCGCGTTGAGTTGTTCAAAGTACACCAGTAACATGAATTGACAGCTTCAACTTTCTCCATATCAACTTTCGTCGTCGTTTAAAGGGCAAATAAACCTTTTTAACAAAAATTTATAAATTATGTATTATGAAATTAAATAAATCCCTAAAGCATTCTACAATAAATGTTTAAACAACGTAAATCATTATACGTGTACAACATCTGGTAAAGAAAGATTATATATATTTGTGTTCATGAGGGTATTATAGTTTTATTTTCTATGTTTCATTGCTTGTTGAACTACCTACATCAAAATGTTTTTCGGACAAACTGGTTGGCGTTAAGGTTACTATTTATAATGATATGGAAACAAGTTAATAAAAAGACTTGTCGATAAAATGTACCACCTTGAACTAACGCGAATTGAACCATGAGGTTCGCCCTGGAAGGAGGGGGCTATATCCTTTTTAAAAGGATTTTGCATGTAAATTCGGTGGGTGAATGTGAAAATACACGACGTTTCGGAGTTCATACTCACTCCTTCATCCGGTGGAATGTAAGGAAATAACAAAATATGGTACATTTATATAGCAAACAAAACAATGGTGAGGAAACTCAATCAGGGAGATTAACATGCATGAGATTGGTATACAATGGGGAATTGTAATAAAAACATGATGAGGGTGAAGCATGAGAATGGCATACAATGAGGATTTGCAATACAAACATGAGGGGGAGTAAGTAGATAAACAATGAAGGAGCGAGTATGTACTCCAAAACGTCGTGTATTTTCACATTAAAGAAGTTGTTATCCAGAAAATATTCCTGTTCTTATGCATACCACTTCTAAATTCCCTTCAAAGACCTGGTATCATACCGTTGCTGCTTCGTATCATACCTTTGTTAATAATGAAAAAAGTTCAATTTCGAGGACTTACCAGATATTGTGGATCCCCGAGAGGAGGTCATATGGATCTAACCGACTCTCAGGGTCCACAATCTCTGGTAAGTCCAAAGAACAGGGGTTTAACCATTCTATAAACCGTTTTTAAGTGAAATATAAAAGTAATATAAGTTAAATATAGAGTCGTTCGTAAAATCCCTGAAATCGTTTGAAACCCCTGTTACGGACATGTTATCTATGTAAGTTGATTTTATACCGTTGTCTTTCATCTGCCTCCGAGACGCATTAATAGGGCTAAAGCGTTACTGGTTACGTCTTACTGGGTTACGTGTTCGAGACGCACTTTCGTCAAAACATTTCCGGTTCATATTGTACTATATATTTGAGAATTTTTTCAAGCTTCACGTCATATGGCTAGTAGGTTGATAATATCACATTACCGCTACTTCGTATCACATACCTACTACACCAGACTCGGAACGTGAAGAAACGTAGTCGCGAATGGCAAAGCTAAGTCATCTGGGTCGGTGACTAGTCAAAAGCAGTTCTCGCAATTGAGTAAGTTATATCAATATAAAGCCTTTATTCAGGGCAGTCTGATTAAAATCGACCTTGTTCCGAGGAATAAAATTTGCAAAATTTTGCATCTGCCGGGATATGAACAGGTTCTGTAGATTCCTCGCCACAAGGTCTGAGAACACCCCGTATAGGCGTGTGTTCAGAACCAGTTTAGCGCAGCCAAAACCAAGTCAAATAGCTGACCAATCACATCATAGTATTTAAACGGTTGCGGTTTTGAAAGCATTCGGAACAGACAAAAGGATAGCGGTTTGGAGTTATCTGCCCCTAGTTTCTCGTACCGAAAGCATTTGTTGGGCATCTTTTGATTGGCTAGCTGAATTGCGCCCGAACACGCTAGTGTACGGGGTGCTTTCAGACGGTTTGGCGTGGAAACCCACGAACGAGTTCGTATCCCGGTAGATGCACTATTTTGCAATTTTTATTCCACGGAAAAACGTCGATTTTAATCAGACTGTATTCAGGGTATACAAGAGAGCATGTCGTCGTTTCGTAAGGCATGACCTACTTGTGTGACATTCGCGGGGGAAGTCAATAATAAGCATCAAAGGCGCACACAGAGACATAATCTCTTTCCACAGAGGTTACTCGCTTTTACTCCTTTTATATCGTAACCTCTGTTATATCTAGGCAATATTTCACAAGCATAGTACCCTGGCGGCTGTGTAGGGATAGCGTAGCGGTTAGCGCGTTCGGCTTCGGACCAAGAGGCTCGGGGTTCGAATCCCGCCAGGGGCACGGCAACTTTGACTGCAGTAGAGAACCTTTCTACACGCAGTAAGGTTTGGGTTCAATGAATTTCAGCGTAGTACCACCCATGGTGGTCGATGCTCGCAGGTTTCACCGCAATGCATAGCAACATGGCGTTGCGGGCTTTCTCTCTGCCATAATACTAGCAGCCGCGATATAAGTGAAATACTCTTAAAAGCGGCGTTAAACCCCAACTCACCTCACCTCATCTGGCGGTTGTGGATTTTTGTGACACTGGTAACGCCCTTATCTTGGTCCAGCCAAACATCGTTTAACATCGGCGTCTGAATTCTGTTTATAAACAATACGTGCGCACCGCACAAATAAAACTAGACTAATCATTTCGACAGTGACGAAATGCTCAGTTTGAAAAACCGTGGCTGTCAATAACACCGCTATGCGCGAGGATTTGCGCTGTACGTGCGTGAATATATCCCTTGTACGACGATCGACGCTTAATATTTCACATCCGATGAATGAGCAACGAAATAAGTAATTTGTGTGCCAAATACTTGAAATATAATTGTTTACACTGCAAAATATCACACATGCATGTTTCCACAGCTTTGGATTCGTTATAGATAATCAACTCGCCCAACTTGGCAGAACTCTCAGCAGTCGGGATCCCACTGATACATTGGTTCATGCGGTTTCTCAAGACGCCATCTAAACTAGTTTTTTTCAATTCTTAAACATTGTCTGTTCTAACTCTGAAAAATGTTACTTTTAAAATTATCGTTTTGGATTCCAGTTTATTATTTTGTGAGTGTAATAGGGTCGAGTAGTGAATATTTTACGGACGACTCTTTTCCTTTTCACGTTATCGATTGACGTAATTTGCGATTAATATCTGGTTTGGTTGCATGTGAAACACATGCGTTTCTGGGACCAACATGGATGAAACACCTAGACGGGGCTAAATATGACTGTGTCCCGTCAGTTTAGTTTTGATCAAACTCTAATTTACCCGCTGTTTCTGTCGTTTTGGATAAAACTCCTCCCTTATAGGAATTGTCCCTGGTAGGTATTTTCCACGGCAATCGCGTATACCTTTCAATAATGTCCGCGGATCATGTTTTATCCTACACCTATCATACACAAAGTCATTGAGCAGCATAAAGATTCGCTACATACTGCTGGGCAACTTATTAGAGATGCAAGTTAACACGGGGGTCCGTGCACCAATGATCTGTAGTCACTACAGATCATTTGTGTACGGACTTTGTGGTAAATTGCATCTCTAAATTAATAATACCCTGTTCGCATGCACTAAATTTAATCCAATGAGCAAATTTGATCATAAGTAAATATACTCATGTGAGTAAAAGCAAAATTACTAAGCGTTCTCATGACATTGACAACAAGGGGAGTGTTTCTTTATTTTATGTTGTTAAACTTACGGATTTTCTAAACCCTGAAGAAAAATAGAGCCACGGGCTCTGTAACTCATCGGGGTTTATATTGTTTGATGTCGAAGAATGAAATATATTGTTCTCAATGTAGTCTTACACTCAAACTATCACTATTTTATTAAATATTGAAAAGGGGACTGTAAGAAATGGGATTTTCCGAAGAAGAAACTCCTTTTCAATATTCTTTTCATATTTTTCTCAGAGTCCAAGTAACATAATTCACAATCTTCGCCCTGAAAAATTGGTTGTCCAAGTATCACAGTTCCTGCAAAGATATTACCGCATACTACCCTCCCCCCTATTCCCTACTGTCGCACCAAGCGTTGCGTGGCCTGCTAGAGAGAGTATAGGGGAAAAGGAGTTTTATATTAGCTCTAAAATATTTGTTTTTCACAGTAGAAAGATCTTCTCAGAATTTGAGCGTCCTAGCGTTACTAGTTCCAGGAGTGAAATTAAAAGTTTGAGTTCAACACCCTGCCACGCCCAGATTTGAGGAAGGATTTTGACCAAATGACCAAACAAAGTCTACAGGTTATAACGATGTTGTTCTGAAAATTTAAACTTCTGTTTTTAATGGTTTTTTAGAAGAAGCCGTTTAAAGAGCTAAATATGCGATGGCATGACCAATTAACTCCTGTAATAAAAATTTGCTCATGAGTAAATAAACTTTTGCACGACCCCTTGACTACATGTAGGTGCAAATTTGCTCCTGGAGTAAATTTTTTCTTAGGTGAGAAATTGCATTCGCATGCACTAAATACTCACGTAAGTATATTTAGTAAATATACTCAAGTGAGTAAATCGATGCTTGCGAATTGGGTATAAGTTGCCCAATTGAATGTGTTGATATTGAATGGATTGTTAATTCTCTATAACATATTCGAGGTAACAATTCTTATTCTATTGGAACATGGAAGGAAAAGACAAATTAACAATGACAATAAACTTATTTATTGACTGTCTGTCGGCGAACTGTATGTTAATAATATGACCTTCCAATAAGGTAAAGAAAAACGGTATAATATAAACACACCAAACTAACGTGGTCAACGATAAAGTTTGAGTCACAGGGGCGTGTACTGTCGAAACAATGGACGAAAAAACATGCATCAACACGATCAAGCCCTTCATTTATAAAGGTTTGATCGTCGATTGCATGTTTATTCGTCCATTGTTTTACCAATACACGCCCCTGTGGTTTGAATAATTCCTGCATAAGCTATGGCACTATTATTTGCAACCACATAACTTGTAGATACTGATTTGTAGCGAAGGTATTACAAATATATATATATACAAACAAGTCATATATACATAAACATAAACTGGCTTGCAAAAGAAATGCCACCAAAATACAAAAGTTTTTTTTCGAGGAACGAAGCCTATCGATTGAAAACACTTTAAACAGGTCTTCTAAATGTAACCTGTAGATTCACTGTACGCAAATGCAAGTTTTCGTCGTAATTTTCGAGAAAATTGGTCAAAACTTTCAGATTGTGTACAAAGTTAACCAAATGAATTTTTGGGTACAAAACATCAACAGAATGGAGGTTTTGCATTAAAATATTCGATTGCAAGCGACGAACATGGCTTTTTAAAATGCTACGGAAAAAGAGAGAACAATTTGCATCCTGCAGGTTGGAGCGAGGATTAACCAAGTTGTTAATCATGGATTGCATCAAGTGTACAATAGCCAGACTCGCTAAATTTTACAGACTAACTGGCAGTACTGCGTACTAGTCTAGGGGTGGAAAACCAAAGTTATCCCCGCCGTAGAAAGACTTATCTGCTGACTTGCCATCCATTGAACAACTTTTGCAATTCCAACCTCGGCCATTAACAATAGAGACTTGGCCTTTTCCTCATGTGTGTGTAAGCCTTCTTACACCGTTAAGCTTAAAATATCGTTATTCTATTCTGTTCTAAAAAACCTGATGATCGAAAACTGGACAATTGACCCTTTACGTCACGTCAATTAAAGGTTATTTTTACTGAAAGACCCTTCCCAATGTATGTATTTTTGATACATGATATTGAAATATGCGTTTGTTTGATTTGTGACCAAAATTGTTCTGGTTGCGTTTCTTTGCAAGTCAGTTTATATAAACATATACACATATAAAAACATAAACATAAACATACAATTTGCTTTCAAAATAGTCTTCTGTTCCATTGTTACATGGCGTCACTTCCGGCTGGAACTCATTCCAATATGGTTGGATCGAGTTCCGTTTGGCGTGAATACTTTCACAAATAAGCTCGTATCAATCTTATCAAGCTAACATTCTACAATACTATAAAACATGTAAATAACATTAAAAACAACCAAGTGACCAAATGAAACATGTATGACGTCACTTCCGGAATTCATTCCAATATGGCGGTGCGCCTCAGGGCGACAAGAGCGTATAGCGTTGACAAACATCTCTCCTCTATCTCCTCCCTCGTCCTCCGCCTCGTGCAATAAGTACTCTCCAACTGAGCCTTTAAGACATGGATTGCTCAGAACTCCCGACAGCGTCTTTTCGCATTCTGACCTACACACACCTCCTTCGTAGTCACAATGCTTGATAACCTGAAAGAAAATTACACAATTCTTAATCAATTTTGATATGGCAAGGTTGGTGAATATATAACTCATAGTAATATCATTTATTTCTTAAGCATGTTGAGCTACAAACTTTGACTCTTTTGTCCTAATTTTTTGTGTGGCAAAACAACGTTGTGGAGAATTTTTCTACATGCAATGGGTGCAATTAAACAATCAATATAATCGCAGTAACACCCATGGTTCGTAAGTCCCAGTCGATGCTATCCGGTTCCACCATAATGCATAAACACATTGGTGTTGCGGGCTTTCTCCCTGTACTAGCATCCGTGAAATACTCTTTAAAGCAGCGTTAAGCCCCAAATCACCTCAACTTAACGCGTTCATTGTTGTTGAACTTCACTGATAATTTGTACGGTACCAAGTCAGGGTTAAAGTAGTATTACCTTATCATAGATCTGCTTGGTTTCAGGGTGGGAGGTGTTCTTGAAGTTACACACATGACACCCCTCATACATCCCGTTCTCGTCTATCATACACTCGTGGTAGTCGCCCCAGCTGTCGAGGTAGAGGGTGGTGACGGCAGACCTGGGGTAGAAGACGAGCAGGGAGTAGCACATCTCGTCCTGGGTACCCATCCCCCACCGCGTCTCCACCCGCTTAGACGTGGACCGATACACACACGTCGTCTTGAGGGAGTCGCCTGGTCGAACTACGAGTGGGGGCTCGAATCTGTAATGATGATGATAATGATAATTGTGATAATGATGATGATGATGATAATGATGATGATGGTAATGATGATGATGGTAATGATGATGGTGATGATGATGGTGATTATGGTGATGATGATGATGGTAATGAGGATGATGCTGATGCTGATGCTGATGCTGATTTTGATGATAATGATGATGCTGATGCTGATGATGATGATGATGATGTTGATGATGATGATGATTTTGATGATGATGATGATGTGATGATGATGGTGATGGAGAATTAAGATGATGATGATGATAATGATGCTGATGCTGATGCTGATGCTGATTTTGATGATAATGATGATGCTGATGCTGCTGCTGCTGCTGATTTTGATGATGGTGATACTCAAAATGATGACGGTGATGATAATCACAATGATGATGATGATGATGATGATGATGATGATGATGCACAGTACAGCAGCATTCTGTAAGTCTGTTCACCTCCTAGCGTATTTTAGTGTAAATATCATTGATACAATATATGCCTTGGGGATCTAGCGGGTTTTAGGGAGGGGTGTGCAACAACGGTACTATTTTTATACTGCACAATTATTTAGAAATAACTGGATTTAAAAGGTTGGAATTGGAGTACTAATTGTTTGTAGATGTGTTTGTGTGATTATGTGCAACGGAAGATATCATGGGGACTTATGCAATCGAAGGTCAAAGCAGTAACAAGTAAAATGTGGCAGTGCTTATCCGAACATGTTATTTCACATGTTGAAGCAACGGTAGGTAATAACCACTAATTTTCTTAACCTATGATTGGGTGAATTGATTGTCAGACAAGGCTGCATGTTAAGCCCCTTTTTTCAGGCATGAACTGACAATGCAAATATGTGATACATGTACGAATCGAATCCAACTACATTCGGATACAATGCAACTATTTCTGTTACACTTTGCATTTGTATTATTCTCTTGTACGTTTAGTGAATTACAGGAACAATAGATACAACTTGCTGAAAATGCCGTCAAAAGGGAACCTACTTCAAACAACCAGTGTTAAATAAGAACTTTGGCATATATTTGTTTGATAGCATGCCCCAACCACATCAACAAGAGTCAGTACAAGCCTTGGCAATTTTAATGCGAGTATATGATAAATATAAGATCTTTGTGTGAATGTTCTAAGCATTAAGCATTAAGCATACCGTGATATGCCAAACATTCTCTGTTTATTGGGATCAAGGCAGTAACGAAGTGTCAGAAGAGTGCATCTATACACATGCAAAAAGTGTTTTAGTGTAAAACCAAACACATCTACTATCATGACATATGAATAAATTTTTTATTTCCCTTATTTATATAAAATCTACATGTGAATCAATGTTGGTGGGTATCTCACGTGTTAAAGACAGGGTTGTCATAGCTGTAGCTGTCCTCGTTAGTGATATACTGGATTCTCTTCCCGTTCCTCAGGTGCTCTACTTTCTCAGATATACCTACATATACAGTCAAACGTCAATGTCATTAAGATATTATACTTTTATATATCTGCAAACAAACTTAATAAACTTCAAAAATCATTTCCTAAGCTATTAACATATATGACGGTCTAATCCTGAAGTGATAAGCTCGATTAAAACCATTTATAAAACGGCAAATAACTTTTAAACGTTAAAATGTATTCACTTCAATAACTTTTACATCGATGTATGGAAATGAGACCTTTACTTTGTGTATTTGTGCCACCACATGAGAAAACAATTGATATAATCAGTATTGTAGCAATTAAATGAGTAAGCCGAAGAAAAATACTTTAAAAACCATTTGAAGATTCCAGGGTGTAAGATTAAAGCAATTTATTTGCTATTTGCTCTCAAATTTGCTATTTATTATTACAGTTTATACAATGTAATTTTACGTTAGAGGATAACAATCTCATTTTAGAACCGATAAAAAACGGTTATCCAAATTGGAAGAAAATGGTGAAACAAATAGCGACAAGTTTCAGGAACTCTTCAATGTGAGAGGTAAAATGTACGTCACATGCGATTTTGAGAGTTCAGACAGTAAGATGGTTGACCATTCCATTATTTTACGATATTTAAATCTCTATATCTCTGAGTATTTAGGTATCGCTAAATCAGTCATATATCATCTGATGTGTGAACACATTAAAAATGGCTGCTGGTTGGGAAGTTGATTAGCATGGATTAACCGAACCATGTACATTCGTTTTTAACTGATTTACTTGATACAGCAGTATTATTCGGCGATTGTTTTCACTTCTTTACCTTTTAGTGAGAGTGCCTTATTTCAACAAGAACGGCGTGGTACAGCGCCTTTAAAGTTAAGCCAAAAAGACATAAGGTAGGTTACCCGGGGCCACTGAGCACCGCGATGAGGGTTTACAAAGGCAACATACTGTAACATACTTTATCATCCAAAACTGTGTTCCATAGGAGATATCGCTTGTGTGAGATCAAGCGATATCTCCTAGGAGATATCGTTTTGGCAGGAGATTTGCACAATGCCCGGTCACCGTCAACTACATGACATCACAATGCTTTTACATCATCCAGCAAAGCCACCACAATGATATGACGTCATAAACATGATGACGTCACAATGCAATGACATCACCGCATTGGAAGTCAAATGACAGAACTGTGCTCAGAGATGTACACTATTTGCATTATAATAATGTAATAATAATGATTTTGGATGATAAATAGAATCTCATCCTCGTGTCTTATGATATCAAATATATCAACACTCGTTGATAAAAGTAAAAATATCCTCGGCAAGCCTCGGATATTTGTAACATTTATCAACTCGTGTTGATATATTTGATATCAGAATACACTTGGGTGAGATTCTCTATGTAACTAAAGACCCTGTCTCTGCTGTAACATACTGTAAAGTCTTACAGGACTAAGAGTTTAAATTACAGTAACTATTCAACATTTCAACTCACCCAAGTAGTGCATGTGGTTCAGTGCATTAGTGATATAAATCGGCTTCTTAAAGTGTCTCGACGTGCATTCGGGAGGAACCGTTGATTCTAACTTGACCCTTGACCTTCCAGGGGCGATAACTAGGCTCTCCAAACCTGTCCATGGTGTGAAGAACACGATGATTAACGTATCGTACATTTCGCAATTTTAGATATAAAATGGTTAAAAAGTGTTAAATATGACTTTAACGTCACGAGTGTAAATTTGTGTATTGCCCGAGCGAGAGCGAGGGCAGTTCTGTCCCATGACTGTGTAAAAATAAGAGCCTTTATACAGTCGATACAATCTTTATTCAGCAAGTTTAGATAAACTGAATACACCCAATATTACCCTCCTGTCCATAACACACCAACATCAAATATAACCCACCTGTCCTTAACACGCCAGCATCAAATATAACCCACCTGTCCATAATACGCCAGCATCAAATATAACCCACCTGTCCATAATACGCCAGCATCAAATGGACGAAGTCTTGGACTGTAGTAAACTCGTACACCAGATCCGTCATAGTAGTCAGTGTGAAGACCGGGGTTGTTCCAGTGTATCTGGAGAATTTAACCAATAGAATTGTTTCTGGTACAAATACGAAGCCTCGAAACCTCAATGTAACCAATAGCAATACAGTTAATACTCACCTCGAGAAGAACTCTTTTGAATCCTGTTGCTCCCACCCTGAATCCCGCCTCTTCGTGCATACACAGCCCCGCCATACCAACAGTCCACACCCCCAGAAGATCGTTACATCCATTCACGGCCATGTAGCAGCGCTCGGGGGACTTAATAGGAGGAACTGGACACAGAGAGATCATGCTTATTATGTAAAACTGCGATATTTGCATTCATAAAATTCTGCTATGTTGGTGTCCAGGAACAAGTATATTGTTATACAATTGTTATATCAGTATTGGTTGTTGTAATGTGAGTAATTTCATTCTTTCAAGTGAATTGATATCCGGTCCGTATTACTGTAATGACACCTCTAAATCACAGAGATGTCTTTGATTAACGAATCGAACTCATAACGATCTCAGAATAATTCCAAAATCGTATGATGATAACCTTTTTTCACACTAATTGTCAAATATTGTTGAAAATGGGGATGAAATTTGAGGAACCAGTTACTTCCATATTTTGTTTGATAAAAGGTGTTTTGGTGTGTGAAAGTCACTCTTCGTCCTCTTAAACCTTAGGTTTATCGCTTAGTTTCGGCACTGGAACAAAAGTTAATTGGGAAAAAAACAGTACCGACCGTTGCTTAAAAGTCGTAATTTCTTTAAATGTCAACATTAATATTTTTTCTTTGAAGAAATTAGTCATTAACTATCCTATCATTATGTCTCTAGTGTTTAAATCAATGCATCTATCCTCACATTGCCACAGCATCACATTTTACGTATGCATGTAGGGAGTGCAACACCTTTTTGGCTTTGTATCTTACATGGTTCCATGGAATGAATGCCACGGTCCAAACTCGACATTGGGTCTCAAACTAACACATGATGTAACTGTCACGTGTTCGTGCAAGTTGTTCAGATGATAGCATTAGGTTCAAAGGTTGAAGGCCATAAACACGTCATGAATACACCAAATACTCCACTTTGGAGCAGTCTCGCCAAGCGAGTATTTACGATCCAAAATGGAGTCGCGTGTCACGAAATTTGATTAATTGGTCAATTGTTATGTGCAAGGCACCTATATTTTCCAAAATGGTGATGATATTCTGAAATTATCTTGGGAAGTACTCGCAACCTCAGGTTTCCGTTCAGGAACTGTTCACGGGTACGCGCCACACGCCAAGCGAGTACTTGCGGTCCTGAACACGGCCCTGGTGTGGCATTCAGCCCAATGTTGACCTTTGGCCGTGACAAACGTCCAACCCTTTCTGTTTGTTAACTGAAGAGTAAAGAAAACTAGGCCTACTTTTCAACGCATAATACTGCTGCAGGATATCGTTGATGTTGCATAGTATAAATGTTTTAAAATTTCATTCATAAGGAAAGGTACTTCTTACTGTACCTTCATCGCGACACCCCATCAACCTCATGTGATGCACAACCCGGATGTTGTCAATCAGTGGCTCCATCGCAATGAGATGGAAGTCCCGGTCTGATGGAAGGTCATAGGTCATACAGTAGTACGTCGTTTCGTCACCAGGCACTTTCGTAAGAGGAAACCGCATAACAGTCTTTCTGACATCTGAAATAATATTGAATATTACTATTTTCGGTTTCTCTATATTATGATCGAAAGCATTCAAATAATTTATAAGAAAAGTCGTATAATATTTGTGTATAAAAAAATCTCACATTAAGATCGCTCCTCAAAGATAGTTCAAGTGATCATCTGACTGACACTCAGAGTAGAGTTTAAATATAGTACAGTGATAGAATAGTCAACCATATTGCTGTTTGATCTCTCAATATCTTAAAACCTACAAACCTACTTGTCACACTGGAGATATCACTTTATACGTCGCACTATTTTCTTCCAAAACGGATAACCGTTTTCTATGGATACCGCTTATCGGGTCGAGAAATGAGATGTTTTACCAAACTAACGTAACAATACTTTCTATAAACTTTAAGGATGAATGACAAATTTGAGAAAAATACATGCAAAATGATAACATATATGCTAAAATATGGTAAACCTGCTATCATGCCTTTAAGGATCAAGGTGGCTACATTAAATCCTAGACCTAAATCAAAACATAACCCCTCTAAACTTCAAACCCTGACACTAAACATAATGTCTCTATTAAGTCGACTTGGTCATCTCCGTTCATCAGTTTACTAACTCAACCCAAGCTAGAGTCTGTTATATAACATACAGTGTTGTTTTGCTGCTGTGCAGTTGAACACCTCCTTCTCGCAAGACACCCACTTATTCTTCTTTCTGCATCCGGAACTTCCAAACGGATCACAGACGCCTGGCATGGATACAACGATACAGTGAAAATAAAGGAATAAATGTTATTTATCAGTCGGATTAAAATCGACCTTGTTCCGGGGAATTAAATCTGCAAAATAGTTCAAATCACGATACGAAGTGGTTATATAGATTCCTCGCCACAAGGATCGTTTGGCGAGGAAACCTCAGCACAATATGTTCGTATCCCGATAGATGTACTATTTTCAGTATTTTGCACCTTTTATTCCTCGGAAAACTGTCTATTTTAGACTTGTTTTTTTAATTGAAATGATTTCAATCATATTTAAGATTTAAACGGTTATTGTGCTACTTCGTGGGTAGATAACCCATGTCGAACGCCACGTCGTGTTTTACGATATTCTGATTATTTTAATACATACGCCCCTAATTATTTTTGTCCAGTATATATTCAACGTCATTGTCGACCAATTATATTGGGTGTGCGTTTTCTGTATGTTATGTATGTAACAGAAGTGAATCGTACCCGGGACCTCCGGGTGGCAGTCCTGCGCTCTACCAGTTGAGCTAAAGGGATATCCCACTAGCCGAAGCCAGTAGGAACACTTTCATCTCACCCTGCCATATGTATACGTATGGATAATTTAAAACATCGGAAAGTTATTTATTATAAGTTAATTGTTTCTATAGTGTTGCCATGTTTAATTCAATTTGACATTAAATTTGAATAAATCTCTATAGTAACCGAAATATTCTGCATTAGTACATTATAGGTAGCACATGTTACCCGGGTGTGTTATTCCGGAAGTGACGTTTGTAAACTTCCCCTCTCGCCAAACACAGTCCGGATCACCGAGTTCCTCTCCATTTGTTCTCCCGTCTCCATCCGAGTCCTTCCTACACAGCTTCCGTGTCCACTGAAACGTTAAAGAGAGAGTTCTTTCGGGGTGTCCTCCATTCTGTTTTGTACATTACGTGAAATCAGATGAAACGCTGCAGTTTTACTAATTTTGCAACTTTTTGACCAACAAGATTGTATTGGAAGAATATTCAGGAAGTAAACAATTGTTTATTATAAGACTGATCAACATTGTTATGCAGAGACAATGCTTTTCACACCTCTAGCGCAGCTAATTTGCGTCACTTCTCATTGACTTTATTTAGGAGTGAATGTGCGCTATTCCTTGTCAAATTGTCACATATAAAATCATCAAAATATTGCCCTCAGTAATATGTTTCAAATGGATTGTATTGTAACCAATCATATATCAATAACATACATTGTTTATGTGTGAATAGCAATGTCCCCCTTGAATTTTTAATTTTTTTTCACAAAAATACCCCAATAGAGCCCTCCTATTATTTCAGAAACTATTTGTCACACAATTGTTTCCGCTGGACCAAAACGTTCAACACTCTCACTCTCACTCATCATGTCACATTCTACCTGATGAAGGAATGAGTATATACTCCGAAACGTTGGGTATGTCACATTCAAGAAGTTGTTATCAAGAAAATGTTCTGTTCTTATGTATGCCAATTCAAAGACTTGATCTTTAATAACGTTTGACACTATGAATAAAACTTCTGACATTACCTTCTCAAACATACAGGGTATTTTCATCCACAAGACATTTGTATGAATAACCAGCCAAAAACGAGCAATATTTGAAGTGCCCGGATGAGAAGACCTATGAGTGAACAAGTCTGGTCCCCTTAGTCTGTTGCGCTGCTTAACTTGCGACTGACTAACCATAGCTAAGCCAGTCGCTAGGTACGCAGCGCAACATACTTAGGGTACTAGAAGGGGAAGCGACCTTATTATAAAGTCTATTTTAAATTTAAAGTCATGACAGTTCATTGGCTGACAAAATAATGCCATTAATAACTAACAAGTCGGTAGCGTTATGAGGCACATGTTGACAATACAATCAGGGGTTTTGAGGAGCCTTGGGGATAAAAATACCCGGATGGAGGAGGGTACTACCAACGGAGCCCACCCGTTTGCCGGATAAGAGAAAGTCGATACCAAACTTGTTCCGGGCCCCTCCCCCTCGAGGGTCACGGTGACCCAGGCCCGGCCACGTGTGGTGGATCTTGCACGGATGGGGCACCAAATCCGAATTTGGAATTTTACTCCTGAATATCTCGTATCCATGGCAACTAGAAAACATCGTCCATATCAACAGTGGTGCGATGGTTCTGTTAACAGAGAAAATATGTTAACGTGTTAGTTGGTGTTTGCAGTATTACCTGGATATCAATACACATATTAAGATATTTGTTAATAATTTTCCTTTTGAAACTTACATGTAGATGAAGACATACCTCAGAGTTGGCTTTGGGTAAAGTGAGGTACATAATAAAGAAAATAAACATACGGTGAGGTGGACTTTAACGCCGCTTTCAAAAGTATGTCATTGCATTATTGAACATCATTTCAAGAGTATTATTTCAGGGAGAAACTCCAAAAAACCACTGTGGCTATGCTATATGCATTGCGGTGAAACCTGCGAAAACAGACGTGAACTAGCGAGCCATGGGCGGTACTGAGCTGAAATTCAGTGTAACATTGGACCCAAAACTTACTGCACTTAGAACAGTTCTCTAAGAGTTGCTGAGCCTCTGGCGGTGACATAACGAACCTACAAACTGTTCAAACAGCATTGTTTAATCAAGGTATAGATGGCAAATGCCTGAGAATTGTACAATATATGTATAATGGTATGAAATCATGTGTAAGTGTTTTAAACACTGAATCTGCTTTTCCCCCTGCCTTGTGGGAGTAAGACAAGGGGAAAATTTATCCCCTGTACTTTCTTCATTGTTTTTAAATGATTTAGAAACATTTTTTAATATCCAAAGATTGCCCAAGTGTTAAAATTAACTCTGAATCAATATATTTCATGTTAGACTTATCTATTAAATTGTTAGTTCTTTTATATGCCACTGTCCTTTTAGCTTCCTCAAAAACATATCTCCAAAAAGCTATTAATCATTTTGAATCATATTGTAATACTTGGAAATTGACAATAAACGTACAAAAAACTAAAATTCTTGTATTTGGTGGAAACAAAACTGATATGAGTAAAGACATTCTTCTTCATGGTACGCCTTTAGAATAGGTTAACGATTATAAATATCTTGGTGTTATATTTGATAAGAAATGTAATTTTAAAGTGTCCATTGCAAGTCTTTGTCAACAGGCTACCAAAGCAATGTATTTTGATTTACGTAAAAGCCAAATCTTTAATTTATCAATACAGTGTCGGCTATATATCTTTTTGATGCAGTGGTAAAACCTATTTTGTTGTATGGTTGTGAAACATGGGGCTTTGTTAATCTTAATCAAATTGAAAATGTACATATTTGTTTCATGAGAAAATTATTGCCTATAAAGAAGAGTACGCCACTATATATGCTTTATGGTGAGTTAGGTAGAGTCCCTCTCTCTGTTGATGTGAAAACTCGAATGTGAACTTTTTGGTCAAAACTTCTCACCGATAAAGCTAGTAAAATATCTTTTATTATTTATTCCATTATATATAACATCTATAATACTGGTACTTACAATTTTGCTTGGATTTCATTTATCAAAAATATCCTTAACAACATAGGTTTAAGTTTTGTATGGCTATCCCAATATCCTATTCCATCTTCCTGGCTCAAAACAACTGCTCATTCTATTCTAACTGATAATGCTAAACAAATCTGGAGGTCAGAAGTAGAAAATTCCAAAAAGGGTGTAGTTTATTCTGTTCTGAAACCTCAATTTGAACTTGAAAATTATTTAACGTCCCTTCCACAATGTCAAGCAATCCCATTACTTCTATTTCGTACATCATGCCACCATTTGCCAATTGAAAAGGGAAGATGGAATAAGATACCTATATCTGAAAGAAAATGTAAATTGTGTTTAACTGATGATGTTGCAGATGAATTCCATTATATGTTTATGTGTTCATACTTTGCTGAACAAAGAAGTTTGTACATACCACATTTGTTGTAAAAAAATCCAAACATGCTTAAATTGCTTAAACTGTTCATGTGTAAAAGAATATCTGTATTAAAAAGACTTAGTAAATTTTGTAAAATTATAATGCAAATTGTAAAATCTTCCGGCTAATCACTTATCCGCAATCATTATGTATTATACTGTAAGTTTGTACCTCATATGCCGAGGTTCTCGGCCTGAGCGTAATCAAGTTCTGTTCTGTTGTGGCACTTTCAAGTGAGTACTAGTAAAACAAAAACAGCATAACATTCTAACTTAAAAAATCAAATCCATTCATTTGCCATTGAAAATTCGAATTTATTGAACAATTAAAAACTCCGAAATCTGTGTTAAGAGTGATTATATATTTTGGATTTAACGCCGTTTTTTTAAGTTTTAAGAAACTATCACTAAAAATACTCAGGAAAGCAAATCCGCATCACCCGTACCATTGTGACAATACCTCTTTAAACAAGAAAATCAAGATCAGCGCTTTAGCTTATAAAACAAATTAAAAATTAAAATCAAGTACCAAAATTATCCAAAATACAGTGTCATACCTTACCTGATATTCATTTTGAAGTCAGGTTCCACGAAAGCGTAGTGAATGAAACAATTGAATTCGAAATGTTGCAACCTTGATCAGAGAATCCTATGAAGAAATGCGTAGGATTCGTAAACACACTGCATTAAAACAATGGAGAGCTTCAACGTTGATGGCCAAATGTTAGCATAGGATAACCCCTTGCTTGAAGTTGAATGTTTTGAATAATGCCCCAATTCCTCTAGCGCACCGCTGTCTCTAACGTGTATTTCTCACATCATGTCAATCTGGGAATATTACCGGGCCCGGTACATAGAGAGATTTTGACTCTTGACATTAACGCCTTAATGTCATATATAAATGAAGGCCAATTTGAAGCTGTTATCTGGGCCATGTTCAATAGGTGTTTAAAAGTAATCGCTCAATGAGCGATTTCTTTTAAACCTCTCTTGAACGCGATGGCTCAATGTAGCGCTACGTAGCAAAGCGAGCAAGGCTCGAGGTATCGCACGGTGTCGTTCAGGAGAGAATGAGCGCTCAATTGAGCGCTCAATGAACGATTATAAGCGCTTACTTTTATGGAACAGAGCCCATGTCTATCGACACTCGTCTGTCCTGTGGCTATACTTATGAGGATGTTATTCACTATTTATGTGCATGTCTTTATTACAGTGATATAAGTTAAATATGTATTTACAACACAGGATGTGATCTGATAAAATATTCTTTATCATGGTACTGATGAGGCGTCATACTTATGGGCCAGAATGTGCGGTATTTAAGTTTTAAGATATATTTAACTAATAAAAGATGTTGTCGACATAGACAACCTGCTTGGACTTAAATTTGTTGAGGCATCATGACTGCAGGACGTCACAAAACAAGCCAAAAAGCCTATTTTACTCTCCTATCTCGTCTAGTTATAAGGAGATTCTAAAGCGACGATTTCTTAAAACGTGTCTTTCTCACAGATATGAACGGATGATGTATTGAACTTACGTTAGTTGACGTATGAAGACAGGATGTAACTCTAGATCTGTTGCTGTAGAAAGAATCGCTCGTGGTTGGAAGTAGTATAATATGTAGTTTCTTCTGCACGTCAGTATACATGAAATAAATTGCATATATTTAAAATATATCTCTTGTTCTGTGTACATTTGAAATGTAAAATGGTATACAATATTCCTTCTCTTCTCATTTAAACTTTTCGATCATAACCTCTTTCCTAAAAATATCTTCTAAAAGGATACTACATATAACATCCTTGCTTTTTATCCATTTGCTTTTGCTTTTTCAAATATCTTAGCCTTTGACTGCTAGTCTTGCTAATTAGCATATGTCCTTAGAATATGTCCGATGTAACACGAATAACCTATTTTCGGTTTCTGTCTCTGATTTGGTATTTTTTAATTATCAGAATTTAATGTATGGTCAATTGCTTTCACAAAATGAAAAAGCAAATATCGAGGAAAACACATTAAACGAGAAAACTTTTATCATACGCGTCTGTTTATAAAAAAAATAGCGTTATGACGTGTCTTTTGGATATGCCACTGTCGTCGTTTATTGCACATCTAGCCGAGAATTTCACCATAGTAGAACAGAGGCTAAGATCTGAAGGGAGTACACTCTGTGTGAAGAGAAGGGTTTTTAAATCTGATATCCAATTTGTTCCTCTACTGATGATCTATAACAAACTTTTAATGTCAATACACTCTTTTATAAATTTTAGATTCAGATTTGATCAGTAAGCTCTTCAGGTATATTGATGAACAATGACATTGAAATATTGTATTGATTAAATATGCCGACTTCATCATTAAGTGTATTGGGACCGGTTTATGTAAATGTATCCTATATTGCATATTCACCAAGTCTTGTATTTTTCTGTAATCTAGATTCGGTATTCAGATACACTGTTACAGCTATGTTTATCAACTGAATTCTTTTGAGGAATACATTTCTGTTTCAATCAGTGTTTATGGTTATACATATATTTGTTTTTTGTCCTGCTTTATAGATTGTTCATCCTCATTCACCACCATATGAATAAATATAAACAGGTTAAGATTTTTCAGTAACATTTTAGTAGATAAATTCTTTAATTATTAGTATTTTACCTCCAATATGACAATTACGATACTTTTTTTTAGAAAACGCTACTAGTTCAGCAGGCAGGCAGTTCAATTTCAATGTTAAGGCTGGAGTGTTGAACTTTGAATGAACTACGAAAATGATGTAGTTAACGTGAAAGACGTTGGCTAACCAGCGTCATCAGTCATAGGTGAAGTTTGTGAGTGGAAATGGAGACGAAGAACATCCCGAGAAGCCGCTCTGAGGGCTTAAAATAATTAATTATATATATTTACGTGTGTAAATGTAACATATGGGGTTGGGATTAAGAGAGCATGACCCTGTGTTCAAATGGGTGTCGAGTTTGAATTTGTGGGACTTTGAACTTTGACGATACAAAGTTATTCTTATTTGAGTCGAGCCAACCTTTGTTCACTTCATTCGCACAAAGGGAAAACTGGTCGTTCATCTCTCTGTTGCGCAACATATTTGCGCTAAACTTCATCTGTGCCTTAGTGAACATGTATTTGTACCTGATGCCCTACTACATTACCTTATTCCCAGAGCCCAATATCTCTCGTCTTGCTGCTGTACATATACCTGATGCCCTACTACGTTACCTTATTCCCAGAGCCCAATATCTCTCGTCTTTGTGCTGTACATGTATATGATGCCCTACTACGTTACCTTATTCCCAGAGCCCAATATCTCTCGTCTTGGTGCTGTACATGTATATGATGCCCTACTACGTTACCTTATTCCCAGAGCCCAATATCTCTCGTATTGCTGTTGTACATGTACCTGATGCCCTACTACATTACCTTATTCCCAGAGCCCAATATCTCTCGTCTTGCTGTTGTACATGTACCTGATGCCCTACTACATTAAGCCCAATATCTCTCGTTTTGCTGTTGTACATGTATCTGATGCCCTACTACATTACCTTATTCCCAGAGCCCAATATCTCTCGTCTTGTTGTTGTACATGTATCTGATGCCCTACTACATAACCTTATTCCCAGAGCCCAATATCTCTCGTCTTGCTGTTGTACATGTATCTGATGCCCTACTACATTACCTTATTCCCAGAGCCCAATATCTCTCGTCTTGCTGTTTTACATGTACCTGATGCCCTACTACATTACCTTATTCCCAGAGCCCAATATCTCTCGTCTTGCTGTTGTACATGTATCTGATGCCCTACTACATTACCTTATTCCCAGAGCCCAATATCTCTCGTCTTGCTGTTGTACATGTACCTGATGCCCTACTACATTAAGCCCAATATCTCTCGTTTTGCTGTTGTACATGTATCTGATGCCCTACTACATTACCTTATTCCCAGAGCCCAATATCTCTCGTCTTGTTGTTGTACATGTATCTGATGCCCTACTACATTACCTTATTCCCAGAGCCCAATATCTCACGTCTTGCTGTTGTACATGTATCTGATGCCCTACTACATTACCTTATTCCCAGAGCCCAATATCTCTCGTCTTGCTGTTGTACATGTATCTGATGCCCTACTACATTACCTTATTCCCAGAGCCCAATATCTCTCGTCTTGCTGTTGTACATGTATCTGATGCCCTACTACATTACCTTATTCCCAGAGCCCAATATCTCTCGTCTTGCTGTTGTACATGTACCTGATGCCCTACTACATTACCTTGTTCCCAGAGCCCAATATCTCTCGTCTTGTTGTTGTACATGTATCTGATGCCCTACTACATTACCTTATTCCCAGAGCCCAATATCTCTCGTCTTGCTGTTGTACATGTATCTGATGCCCTACTACATTACCTTATTCCCAGAGCCCAATATCTCTCGTCTTGCTGTTGTACATGTACCTGATGCCCTACTACATTACCTTATTCCCAGAGCCCAATATCTCTCGTCTTGTTGTTGTACATGTATCTGATGCACTACTACATTACCTTATTCCCAGAGCCCAATATCTCTCGTCTTGCTGTTGTACATGTACCTGATGCCCTACTACATTAAGCCCAATATCTCTCGTTTTGCTGTTGTACATGTATCTGATGCCCTACTACATTACCTTATTCCCAGAGCCCAATATCTCTCGTCTTGTTGTTGTACATGTATCTGATGCCCTACTACATTACCTTATTCCCAGAGCCCAATATCTCTCGTCTTGCTGTTGTACATGTATCTGATGCCCTACTACATTACCTTATTCCCAGAGCCCAATATCTCTCGTCTTGCTGTTGTACATGTATCTGATGCCCTACTACATTACCTTATTCCCAGAGCCCAATATCTCTCGTCTTGCTGTTGTACATGTATCTGATGCCCTACTACATTACCTTATTCCAAGAGCCCAATATCTCTCGTCTTGTTGTTGTACATGTACCTGATGCCCTACTACATTACCTTATTCCCAGAGCCCAATATCTCTCGTCTTGTTGTTGTACATGTACCTGATGCAATACTATATTACCTTATTCCCAGAGCCCAATATCTCTCGTCTTGCTGTTGTACATGTACCTGATGCCCTACTACATTACCTTATTCCCAGAGCCCAATATCTCTCGTCTTGTTGTTGTACATGTATCTGATGCCCTACTACATTACCTTATTCCCAGAGCCCAATATCTCTCGTCTTGTTGTTGTACATGTATATGATGCCCTACTACGTTACCTTATTCCCAGAGCCAGGTATCTCTCGTCTTGCTGTTGTACATGTATCTGATGCCCTACTACGTTACCTTATTCCCAGAGCCCAATATCTCTGGTCTTGCTGTTGTACATGTATCTCATGTCCTACTACATTACCTTATTCCCAGAGCCCAATATATCTCGTCTTGCTGTTGTACATGTACCTGATGCCCTACTACATTACCTTATTCCCAGAGCCCAATATATCTCGTCTTGTTGTTGTACATGTATCTGATACCCTACTACATTACCTTATTCCCAGAGCCCAATATCTCTCGTCTTGTTGTTGTACATGTATATGATGCCCTACTACGTTACCTTATTCCCAGAGCCAAATATCTCTCGTCTTGCTGTTGTACATGTATCTGATACCCTACTACGTTACCTTATTCCCAGAGCCCAATATCTCTGGTCTTGCTGTTGTACATGTATCTGATGTCCTACTACATTACCTTATTCCCAGAGCCCAATATATCTCGTCTTGCTGTTGTACATGTACCTGATGCCCTACTACATTACTCTGCAAAGAGTAACAAGAAAACTTCGATGATATCCGGATATAACTGAATACCTCTGCTGTTTGAATTAATTATTTCATTCGCCAACTCATTTATGAATAGGGAGAACAATACAGGACTCAAGACACAGCCTTGTCTAACTCCATTTGGACAATGGAAGAAATCTTAAAAACCGTCATTTGTCTTAACACAAGACCTAAATACTTTATACATACTTTTAACACTAGAGAACAACTTCCCCTTCAAACCAATTCTGCGAAGAAGTAACAACAATTTATTCCTATTAACACTATCAAAGGCCTTTTTGAAATCAACAAATGCAACATACAGTCTACCCTTAGTTTTGGAAAGATACTTTTGTACAAGTGCACATAATGTAAAAAGGTTATCAGCTGTAGAATATCCGGCCCTGAACCCAGACTGAGACTCCGAAATAAGAGACTTATTGTTCGCCCAATTAGTTATTCTACTATTAAGGATACCAATATATATTTTACTGAAAATTGACAATAACGGTATGCCTCGATAATTATCCGTACAGTCACGCTGACCTCCTTTGTGTTACGGAACAATAATGCCTTTGGACCATCTCGTAGGAAAAATACCTGAATCAAAAATAGTGTTAAATAGTTTAACCATATAACGAATTAGAAATTGATTGCCGTATAAAAACATTTCCGCCAAAAGTTTATCGGTACCTGCTGCTTTACCCAACTTCAAACGCCTCAACGACCGAATAACCTCCTCTTTCACTATCGGCGAGTCAAACAACTCACAGTCGTCACCAATGTCAACTTGACCTGACTGCATGAAACTCCCGTGATCGTCAACATGAATGTCAGTTTCATCTGACCCATTACCAGCGCTGTTATATAATCCAGTGAAATGAGCAAGCCAATCTGCACGCGATATCGGTGCAGGGACAACCCTTTTACGCATACGCTTCAGACAGGACCAAAACAAACGATGATCATTCTTACAAGCAAGAGAACATAACTTATCAACCTGCCTCTTATTAAATACCTGTTTTTTTACCTTTGACTGTTGACTTATACTTATACCAAACATTTTTATACTGACTGTAAGTGTGGCGTGCTTTACAATGTCTATGGCGTCTTAACAGCCTCCTACTCTGCAATTTTAAATCATAGCATTCTTTGTCATACCAAGGGCTTTTCAAAGGTTGGTATCTACAGATGGATGATTTAACAAAACATTTTGATGCATCATACATTATATTATTAAACAAAGAAATAGACATGTCGACATCAGTGTCAATAATATCAGTTGCATTGCTTATTGCTGACATAGTTTCAACACTTGATAGATTGTTCATGTACAAATCCACCTTCGATTCATCCCAGACGTATTTAACAGTCTCTGTGAAGTTTGTATTATCAGGCTCTAGTGTTCCTGTTTTAAACGTTAGTGGTAGATGTTTGGATTCAGATCTGTTTCCAAGAGCAAAGACCTGTATTGTGGAAAACAGTTCAAAAGATGCAATGCAGTAATCTATCGCACTTGCACCATTATCGCAAAAGAATGTCAATTTTCCCGTTGGTATGGAAACCCGACCGTTCAGAATGGATATATTTAGAGATTGGCACAGTTCCAAAAGTGATATACCAAACTGGTTGACAGTATTGTCCTCATTTGACCTCGGAGTTGATAATCCATCCTCGAAAATATCATCTTCGTCCACATGTCTATTCGGTTCAGTTTAATCCATGGTGATGACGTCACTCTATTGTGTTAACAGTGGATTATTTTTAAGAATCTACAGGTCATTGACTAATCCAGTCAGGAGGGGTGTCAGGTTTTGACATTTTCGTAATGGCTCACAAAGTAATTTGTTCAAGAATGATGTATTTTGTCTTAGTATATCTGATTAGAATCTTAAAATATCTGATTATTTTTGTAATGTCTGACCCGGGAATCGAACATGTAACCCTTCGTCTGTTACGCAGCGCCCTAACCTATTCGACTACCAGGCCTGCTGGTAATCATTTGATTTTTTGTCAGTAAGATTCCTACATTCTAAACAAGACTGGTAAAGTGTGAAACTCATGAGGATCGTGCTGAAACACATGAAATGCAGGAGTTCGGCTGTCAGTCAAATCGCTTTGCGTGGAAGATTTGCGCCATGCACGTGCGTGGAAGAATCCATTTCATAAGGGTCGAAGCTACGTGTACCATATCCGATGAATGGGCACCGAAATTTGCAAAATAATATTTTTTAGGTTACATAATTGAAATGTATTGTCTGTAATGCTCGATAATCACATATGTATGTTTCGTGACGTCATACATGGATTAAGATGGAGAATGCATTCGGAGCCGTGGATTCGTTAAAAATAGTCAACTCGCCCCTTCGGGGCTCGTGTAGGTCGCCATTTTGTTGATCTGCCTTGTACCCGCGGGTATGCTGAATGTCCTGATACGGCCTCGCCATGCAGAAATGTCGATCATGATTTCGTCAGAGATGTCCGAGGACATATATTTACTTCCCCTCTGCTTTTTGTGTTATTCCATCGACATTTTGATGATATAAAGTTTGTAACTGGCGCAGCGATGTGACAACCAACCTGCTCGGCTCACGCATGCACACAATACATGTATATGATGCCCTACTACATTACCTTATTCCCAGAGCCCAATATCTCTCGTCTTGTTGTTGAACATGTATATGATGCCCTACTACATTACCTTATTCCCAGAGGCCAATATCTCTCGTCTTGATGTTGTACATGTATCTGATGCCCTACTACATTACCTTATTCCCAGAGCCCAATATCTCTCGTCTTGCTGTTGTACATGTATCTGATGCCCTACTACATTACCTTATTCCCAGAGCCCAATATCTCTCGTCTTGATGTTGTACATGTATCTGATGCCCTTCTATATTACCTTATTCCCAGAGCCCAATATATCTCGTCTTGTTCTTGTACATGTACCTGATGCCCTACTATATTACCTTATTCCCAGAGCCCAATATCTCTCGTCTTGTTGTTGTACATGTACCTGGTGCCCTACTACGTTACCTTATTCCCAGAGCCCAATATCTCTCGTCTTGCTGTTGTACATGTACCTGATGCCCTACTACATAACCTTATTCCCAGAGCCCAATATCTCTCGTCTTGCTGTTGTACATGTACCTGATGCCCTACTACATTACCTTATTCCTAAAGCCCAATATCTCTCGTCTTGCTGTTGTACATGTACTTGATGCCCTACTACGTTACCTTATTCCCAGAGCCCAATATCTCTCGTCTTGCTGTTGTACATGTATCTGATGCCCTACTACATTGTCTTATTCCCAGAGCCCAATATCAATAGTCTTGTTGTTGTACATGTATCTGATGCCCTACTACATTAAGCCCAATGTCTCTCGTCTTGCTGTTGTACCTGTAACTGATGCCGTTCTACATTACCTTATTCCCAGAGCCCAATATCTCTCGTCTTGTTGTTGTACATGTATATGATGCCCTACTACAATACCTTATTCCCAGAGCCCAATATCTCCCGTCTTGTTGTTGAACATGGACCTGATGCCCTACTACATTACCTTATTCCCAGAGCCCAATATCTCTTGTCTTGCTGTTGTACATGTACCTGTACCCTACTACGTTACCTTATTCCCAGAGCCCAATATATATCGTCTTGTTGTTGAACATGTACCTGATGCCCTACTACATTACCTTATTCTCAAAGCCCAATATCTCTAGTCTTACTGTTGTACATGTATCTGATGCCCTACTACATTAAGCCCAATATCTCTCGTCTTGCTGTTGTACATGTACCTGATGCCCTACTACATTACCTTATTCAAAGAGCCCAATATATCTCGTCTTGTTGTTGAACATGTACCTGATGCCCTACTACATTACCTTATTCCCAGAGCCCAATATCTCTAGTCTTACTGTTGTACATGTATCTGATGCCCTACTACATTACCTTATTCCCAGAGCCCAATATCTCCCGTCTTGTTGTTGAACATGTACCTGATGCCCTACTACATTACCTTATTCCCAGAGTCCAATATCTCCCGTCTTATTGTTGAACATGTACCTGATGCCCTACTACATTACCTTATTCCCAGAGCCCAATATATCTCGTCTTGTTGTTGTACATGTATCTGATGCACTACTACATTACCTTATTCCCAGAGCCCAATATCTCTCGTCTTGCTGTTGTACATGTATCTGATGCCCTACTACATTACCTTATTCCCAGAGCCCAATATCTCTCGTCTTGATGTTGTACATGTATCTGATGCCCTTCTATATTACCTTATTCCCAGAGCCCAATATATCTCGTCTTGTTCTTGTACATGTACCTGATGCCCTACTATATTACCTTATTCCCAGAGCCCAATATCTCTCGTCTTGTTGTTGTACATGTACCTGGTGCCCTACTACGTTACCTTATTCCCAGAGCCCAATATCTCTCGTCTTGCTGTTGTACATGTATCTGATGCCCTACTACATTGTCTTATTCCCAGAGCCCAATATCAATAGTCTTGTTGTTGTACATGTACCTGATGCCCTACTATATTACCTTATTCCCAGAGCCCAATATCTCTCGTCTTGCTGTTGTACATGTACCTGATGCCCTACTACATAACCTTATTCCCAGAGCCCAATATCTCTCGTCTTGCTGTTGTACATGTACCTGATGCCCTACTACATTACCTTATTCCTAAAGCCCAATATCTCTCGTCTTGCTGTTGTACATGTACTTGATGCCCTACTACGTTACCTTATTCCCAGAGCCCAATATCTCTCGTCTTGCTGTTGTACATGTATCTGATGCCCTACTACATTGTCTTATTCCCAGAGCCCAATATCAATAGTCTTGTTGTTGTACATGTATCTGATGCCCTACTACATTAAGCCCAATGTCTCTCGTCTTGCTGTTGTACCTGTAACTGATGCCGTTCTACATTACCTTATTCCCAGAGCCCAATATCTCTCGTCTTGTTGTTGTACATGTATATGATGCCCTACTACAATACCTTATTCCCAGAGCCCAATATCTCCCGTCTTGTTGTTGAACATGGACCTGATGCCCTACTACATTACCTTATTCCCAGAGCCCAATATCTCTTGTCTTGCTGTTGTACATGTACCTGTACCCTACTACGTTACCTTATTCCCAGAGCCCAATATATATCGTCTTGTTGTTGAACATGTACCTGATGCCCTACTACATTACCTTATTCCCAGAGCCCAATATCTCTAGTCTTACTGTTGTACATGTATCTGATGCCCTACTACATTAAGCCCAATATCTCTCGTCTTGCTGTTGTACATGTACCTGATGCCCTACTACATTACCTTATTCCCAGTGCCCAATATATCTCGTCTTGTTGTTGAACATGTACCTGATGCCCTACTACATTACCTTATTCCCAGAGCCCAATATCTCTAGTCTTACTGTTGTACATGTATCTGATGCCCTACTACATTACCTTATTCCCAGAGCCCAATATCTCCCGTCTTGTTGTTGAACATGTACCTGATGCCCTACTACATTACCTTATTCCCAGAGTCCAATATCTCCCGTCTTATTGTTGAACATGTACCTGATGCCCTACTACATTACCTTATTCCCAGAGCCCAATATATCTCGTCTTGTTGTTGTACATGTATCTGATGCACTACTACATTACCTTATTCCCAGAGCCCAATATCTCTCGTCTTGCTGTTGTACATGTACCTGATGCCCTACTACATTACCTTATTCCCAGAGCCCAATATCTCTCGTCTTGTTGTTGTACATGTATATGATGCCCTACTACAATACCTTATTCCCAGAGCCCAATATCTCCCGTCTTGTTGTTGAACATGGACCTGATGCCCTACTACATTACCTTATTCCCAGAGCCCAATATCTCTTGTCTTGCTGTTGTACATGTACCTGTACCCTACTACGTTACCTTATTCCCAGAGCCCAATATATCTCGTCTTGTTGTTGAACATGTACCTGATGCCCTACTACATTACCTTATTCCCAGAGCCCAATATCTCTAGTCTTACTGTTGTACATGTATCTGATGCCCTACTACATTAAGCCCAATATCTCTCGTCTTGCTGTTGTACATGTACCTGATGCCCTACTACATTACCTTATTCCCAGAGCCCAATATATCTCGTCTTCTTGTTGAACATGTACCTGATGCCCTACTACATTACCTTATTCCCAGAGCCCAATATCTCTAGTCTTACTTGTGTACATGTATCTGATGCCCTACTACATTACCTTATTCCCAGAGCCCAATATCTCCCGTCTTGTTGTTGAACATGTACCTGATGCCCTACTACATTACCTTATTCCCAGAGTCCAATATCTCCCGTCTTATTGTTGAACATGTACCTGATGCCCTACTACATTACCTTATTCCCAGAGCCCAATATATCTCGTCTTGTTGTTGTACATGTATCTGATGCACTACTACATTACCTTATTCCCAGAGCCCAATATCTCTCGTCTTGCTGTTGTACATGTACCTGATGCCCTACTACATTAAGCCCAATATCTCTCGTCTTGCTGTTGTACATGTATCTGATGCCCTACTACATTACCTTATTCCCAGAGCCCAATATCTCTCGTCTTGCTGTTGTACATGTATCTGATGCAATACTACATTACCTTATTCCCAGAGAACAATATCTCTCGTCTTGTTGTTGAACATATACCTGATGCCCTACTAGATTACCTTATTCCCAGAGCCCAATATCTCCCGTCTTTTTGTTGTACATGTATATGAAGCCCTGCTACATTACCTTTTCCCCAGAGGCAGGTATATCTCGTCTTGCTGTTGTACATGTATCTGATGCCCTACTACATTACCTTATTCCCAGAGCACAATATCTCTCGTCTTGTTGTTGTACATGTACCTGATGCCGTACTACATTACGTTATTCCCAGAGCCCATTATCTCCCGTCCTGCTGTTGTACATGTATCTGATGCCCTACTACATTACCTTATTCCCAGAGCCCAATATCTCTCGTCTTGCTGTTGTACATGTATCTGATGCCCTACTACATTAAGCCCAATATCCCTCCTCTTGCTGTTGTACATGTACCTGATGCCCTACTACATTACCTTATTCCCAGAGCCCAATATATCTCGTCTTGTTGTTGAACATGTACCTGATGCCCTACTACATTACCTTATTCCCAGAGCCCAATATCTCTAGTCTTACTGTTGTACATGTATCTGATGCCCTACTACATTACCTTATTCCCAGAGCCCAAAATCTCTCGTCTTGTTGTTGGTCATGTACCTGATGCCCTACTACATTACCTTATTCCCAGAGTCCAATATCTCCCGTCTTGTTGTTGAACATGTACCTGATGCCCTACTACATTACCTTATTCCCAGAGCCCAATATATCTCGTCTTGTTGTTGTACATGTATCTGATGCACTACTACATTACGTTATTCCCAGAGCCCAATATATCTCGTCTTGTTGTTGAACATGTATCTGATGCCCTACTACATTACCTTATTCCCAGAGCCCAATATCTCTAGTCTTGTTGTTGTACATGTATCTGATGCACTACTACATTACCTTATTCCCAGAGCCCAATATCTCTAGTCTTACTGTTGTACATGTATCTGATGCCCTACTACATTACCTTTTTCCCAGAGCCCAATATCTCTAGTCTTACTGTTGTACATGTAACTGATGCACTACTACATTACCTTATTCCCAGAGCCCAATATCTCCCGTCTTGTTGTTGAACATGTACCTGATGCCCTACTACATTACCTTATTCCCAGAGCCCATTATCTCCCGTCCTGCTGTTGTACATGTATCTGATGCCCTACTACATTACCTTATTCCCAGAGCCCAATATCTCTAGTCTTACTGTTGTACATGTATCTGATGCACTACTACATTACCTTATTCCCAGAGCCCATTATCTCCCGTCCTGCTGTTGTACATGTATCTGATGCCCTACTACATTACCTTATTCCCAGAGCTCAATATCTCCCGTCCTGCTGTTGTACATGTATCTGATGCCCTACTACATTACCTTATTCCCAGAGCCCAATATCTCTAGTCTTACTGTTGTACATGTATCTGATGCACTACTACATTACCTTATTCCCAGAGCCCAATATCTCTCTTCTTGTTGTTGTACATGTATCTGATGCACTACTACATTACCTTATTCCCAGAGCCCAATATCTCTCGTCTTGTTGTTGTACATGTATCTGATGCCCTACTACATTACCTTATTCCCAGAGCCAAATATATCTCGTCTTGCTGTTGTACATGTATCTGATGCCCTACTACATTACGTTATTCCCAGAGCCCAATATCTCTAGTCTTACTGTTGTACATGTATCTGATGCCCTACTACATTACCTTATTCCCAGAGCCCAATATCTCTCGTCTTGCTGTTGTACATGTATCTGATGCCCTACTACATTAAGCCCAATATCCCTCCTCTTGCTGTTGTACATGTACCTGATGCCCTACTACATTACCTTATTCCCAGAGCCCAATATATCTCGTCTTGCTGTTGTACATGTATCTGATGCACTACTACATTACCTTATTCCTAGAGCCCAATATACCTCGTATTGTTGTTGAACATATACCTGATGCCCTACTACATTACCTTATTCCCAGAGCCCAATATCTCTCGTCTTGTTGTTGAACATATACCTGATGCCCTACTAGATTACCTTATTCCCAGAGCCCAATATCTCCCGTCTGTTTGTTGTACATGTATATGATGCCCTGCTACAAAACCTTTTTCCCAGAGCCAGGTATCTCTCGTCTTGCTGTTGTACATGTACCTGATGCCCTACTACATTGTCTTATTCCCAGAGCCCAATATCTCTCGTCTTGCTGTTGTACATGTATCTGATGCCCTACTTCATTACCTTATTCCCAGAGCCCAATATCTCCCGTCCTGCTGTTGTACATGTATCTGATGCCCTACTACATTACCTTATTCCCAGAGCCCAATATCTCTCGTCTTGCTGTTGTACATGTATCTGATGCCCTACTACATTAAGCCCAATATCTCTCGTCCTGCTGTTGTACATGTACCTGATGCCCTACTACATTACCTTATTCCCAGAGCCCAATATATCTCGTCTTGTTGTTGAACATGTACCTGATGCCCTACTACATTACCTTATTCCCAGAGCCCAATATCTCTAGTCTTACTGTTGTACATGTATCTGATGCCCTACTACATTACCTTATTCCCAGAGCCCAAAATCTCTCGTCTTGTTGTTGGTCATGTACCTGATGCCCTACTACATTACCTTATTCCCAGAGTCCAATATCTCCCGTCTTGTTGTTGAACATGTACCTGATGCCCTACTACATTACCTTATTCCCAGAGCCCAATATATCTCGTCTTGTTGTTGTACATGTATCTGATGCACTACTACATTACGTTATTCCCAGAGCCCAATATATCTCGTCTTGTTGTTGAACATGTATCTGATGCCCTACTACATTACCTTATTCCCAGAGCCCAATATCTCTCGTTTTGTTGTTGTACATGTATCTGATGCACTACTACATTACCTTATTCCCAGAGCCCAATATCTCTAGTCTTACTGTTGTACATGTATCTGATGCCCTACTACATTACCTTATTCCCAGAGCCCAATATCTCTAGTCTTACTGTTGTACATGTATCTGATGCACTACTACACTACCTTATTCCCAGAGCCCAATATCTCCCGTCTTGTTGTTGAACATGTACCTGATGCCCTACTACATTACCTTATTCCCAGAGCCCATTATCTCCCGTCCTGCTGTTGTACATGTATCTGATGCCCTACTACATTACCTTATTCCCAGAGCCAAATATCTCTTGTCTTACTGTTGTACATGTATCTGCTGCACTACTACATTACCTTATTCCCAGAGCCCATTATCTACCGTCCTGCTGTTGTACATGTATCTGATGCCCTACTACATTACCTTATTCCCAGAGCCCAATATCTCCCGTCCTGCTGTTGTACATGTACCTGATGCCCTACTACATTACCTTATTCCCAGAGCCCAAAATCTCTAGTCTTACTGTTGTACATGTATCTGATGCACTACTACATTACCTTATTCCCAGAGCCCAATATCTCTCTTCTTGTTGTTGTACATGTATCTGATGCACTACTACATTACCTTATTCCCAGAGCTCAATATCTCTCGTCTTGTTGTTGTACATGTATCTGATGCCGTACTACATTACCTTATTCCCAGAGCCAAATATATCTCGTCTTGCTGTTGTACATGTATCTGATGCCCTACTACATTACGTTATTCCCAGAGCCCAATATCTCAAGTCTTACTGTTGTACATGTATCTGATGCACTACTACATTACCTTATTCCCAGAGCCCATTATCTCCCGTCCTGCTGTTGTACATGTATCTGATGCCCTACTACATTACCTTATTCCCAGAGCCCAATATCTCTCGTCTTGCTGTTGTACATGTATCTGATGCCCTACTACATTAAGCCCAATATCCCTCCTCTTGCTGTTGTACATGTACCTGATGCCCTACTACATTACCTTATTCCCAGAGCCCAATATATCTCGTCTTGCTGTTGTACATGTATCTGATGCACTACTACATTACCTTTTTCCTAGAGCCCAATATACCTCGTATTGTTGTTGAACATATATCTGATGCCCTACTACATTACCTTATTCCCAGAGCCCAATATCTCTCGTCTTGTTGTTGAACATATACCTGATGCCCTACTAGATTACCTTATTCCCAGAGCCCAATATCTCCCGTCTTTTTGTTGTACATGTATATGATGCCCTGCTACAATACCTTTTTCCCAGAGCCAGGTATCTCCCGTCTTGCTGTTGTACATGTACCTGATGCCGTACTACATTGTCTTATTCCCAGAGCCCAATATCTCTCGTCTTGCTGTTGTACATGTATCTGATGCCCTACTACATTACCTTATTCCCAGAGCCCAATATCTCCCGTCCTGCTGTTGTACATGTATCTGATGCCCTACTACATTACCTTATTCCCAGAGCCCAATATCTCTCGTCTTACTGTTGTACATGTATATGATGCCCTACTACATTAAGCCCAATATCTCTCGTCTTGCTGCTGTACATGTACCTGATGCCCTACTACATTACCTTATTCCCAGAGCCCAATATATATCGTCTTGTTGTTGAACATGTACCTGATGCCCTACTACATTACCTTATTCCCAGAGCCCAATATCTCTAGTCTTAGTGTTGTTCATGTATCTGATGCCGTACTACATTACCTTATTCCCAGAGCCCAATATCTCTCGTCTTGTTGTTGGTCATGTACCTGATGCCCTACTACATTACCTTATTCCCAGAGTCCAATATCTCCCGTCTTGTTGTTGAACATGTACCTGATGCCCTACTACATTACCTTATTCCCAGAGCCCAATATATCTCGTCTTGCTGTTGTACATGTATCTGATGCACTACTACATTACGTTATTCCCAGAGCCCAATATCTCTCGTCTTGCTGTTGTACATGTACCTGATGCCCTACTACATTACCTTATTCCCAGAGCCCAATATCTCTCGTCTTGTTGTTGTACATGTATCTGATGCACTACTACATTACCTTATTCCCAGAGCCCAATATCTCTAGTCTTACTGTTGTACATGTATCTGATGCCCTACTACATTACCTTAATTCCAGAGCCCAATATCTCTAGTCTTACTGTTGTACATGTATCTGATGCACTACTACATTACCTTATTCCCAGAGCAAAATATCTCTAGTCTTACTGTTGTACATGTATCTGATGCCCTACTACATTACCTTATTCCCAGAGCCCAATATCTCTAGTCTTACTGTTGTACATGTATCTGATGCACTACTACATTACCTTATTCCCAGAGCCCAATATCTCTCGTCTTGCTGTTGTACATGTACCTGATGCCCTACTACATTACCTTATTCCCAGAGCCCAATATCTCTCGTCTTGTTGTTGTACATGTATCTGATGCACTACTACATTACCTTATTCCCAGAGCCCAATATCTCTAGTCTTACTGTTGTACATGTATCTGATGCCCTACTACATTACCTTATTCCCAGAGCCCAATTTCTCTAGTCTTACTGTTGTACATGTATCTGATGCACTACTACATTACCTTATTCCCAGAGTCCAATATCTCCCGTCTTGTTGTTGAACATGTACCCGATGCCCTACTACATAACCTTATTCCCAGAGCCCAATATATCTCGTCTTGTTGTTGTACAAGTATCTGATGCACTACTACATTACCTTATTCCCAGAGCCCAATATCTCTCGTCTTGCTGTTGTACATGTATCTGATGCAATACTACATTCCCTTATTCCCAGAGCCCAATATATCTCGTCTTGCTGTTGTACATGTATATGATGCCCTACTACATTACGTTATTCCCAGAGCCCAATATCTCTCGTCTTGCTGTTGTACATGTATCTGATGCACTACTACATTACCTTATTCCCAGAGCCAAATATCTCTCGTCTTGCTGTTGTACGTGTACCTGATGCCCTACTACATTCCCTTATTCCTAGAGCCCAATATATCTCGTCTTGTTGTTGAACATATACCTGATGCCCTACTACATTACCTTATTCCCAGAGCCCAATATCTCTCGTCTTGCTGTTGTACATGTATCTGATGCCCTACTATATTAAGCCCAATATCCCTCCTCTTGCTGTTGTACATGTACCTGATGCCCTACTACATTACCTTATTCCCAGAGCCAAATATCTCCCGTCTTGTTGTTGAACATATACCTGATGCCCTACTACATTACCTTATTCCCAGAGCCCAATATCTCTCGTCTTGCTGTTGTACATGTATCTGATGCCCTACTACATTAAGCCAAATATCCCTCCTCTTGCTGTTGTACATGTACCTGATGCCCTACTACATTACCTTATTCCCAGAGCCCAATATCTCCCGTCTTGTTGTTGAAAATATACCTGATGCCCTACTAGATTACCTTATTCCCAGAGCCCAATATCTCCCGTCTTTTTGTTGTACATGTATATGATGCCCTACTACATTACCTTATTGCCAGAGCCCAATATCTCTCGTCTTGCTGTTGTACATGTATCTGATGCACTACTACATTACCTTATTCCTAGAGCCAGGTATCTCTCGTCTTGCTGTTGTACATGTACCTGATGCCCTACTACATTTCCTTATTCCCAGAGCCCAATATCTCTCGTCTTGCTGTTGTACATGTACCTGATGCCCTACTACATTAAGCCTAATATCTCTCGTCTTGTTGTTGTACATGTATCTGATGCCCTACTACATTACCTTATTCCCAGAACCCAGTATCTATCGTCTTGTTTTTGTACATGTATATGATGCCCTACTACACTACCTTATTCCCAGAGCCCAATATCTCTCGTCTTGCTGTTGTACATGTATCTGGTGCACTACTACATTACCTTATTCCCAGAGCCAGGTATCTCTCGTCTTGCTGTTGTACATGTACCTGATGCCCTACTACATTACCTTTTTCCAAGAGACCAATATCTCTCGTCTTGTTGTGGTACATGTACCTGATGCCGTACTACATTATCTTATTCCCAGAGCCCAATATCTCTCGTCTTGCTGTTGTACATGTATCTGATGCCCTACTACATTACCTTATTCCCAGAGCCCAATATCTCTCGTCTTGCTGTTGTACATGTACCTGATGCCGTACTTCATTACCTTATTCCCAGAGCCCAATATCTCTCGTCTTGCTGTTGTACATGTACCTGATGCCGTACTACATTACCTTATTCCCAGAGCCCAATATCTCTCGTCTTGCTGTTTTACATGTATCTGATGCCCTACTACATTACCTTATTCCCAGAGCCCAATATCTCTCGTCTTGCTGTTGTACATGTACCTGATGCCCTACTACATTACCTTATTCCCAGTGCCCAATATCTCTCGTCTTGCTGTTGTACATGTATCTGATGCCCTACTACATTACCTTATTCCCAGAGCCCAATATATCTCGTCTTGCTGTTGTACATGTATCTGATGCCGTACTACATTACCTTATTCCCAGAGCCCAATATCTCTCGTCTTGCTGTTGTACAAGTACCTGATGCCCTACTACATTACCTTATTCCCAGAGCCCAATATCTCTCGTCTTGCTGTTGTACATGTATCTGATGCACTACTATATTACCTTATTCCCAGAGCCAAATATCTCTCGTCTTGCTGTTGTACATGTACCTGATGCCCTACTACATTACCTTATTCCCAGAGCCCAATATCTCTCGTCTTGCTGTTGTACATGTATCTGATGCCGTACTACATTACCTTATTCCCAGAGCCCAATATCTCTCGTCTTGCTGTTGTACATGTATCTGATGCCCTACTACATTACCTTATTCCCAGAGCCCAATATCTCTCGTCTTGCTGTTGTACATGTACCTGATGCCCTACTACATTAATCCCAATATATCTCGTCTTGCTGTTGTACATGTACCTGATGCCCTACTACATTACCTTATTCCCAGAGCCCAGTATCTCTCGCCTTACTGTTGTACATGTATCTGATGCACTACTACATTACCTTATTCCCAGAGCCCAATATATCTCGTCTTGCTGTTGTACATGTATCTGATGCCGTACTACATTACCTTATTCCCAGAGCCCAATATCTCTCGTCTTGCTGTTGTACAAGTACCTGATGCCCTACTACATTACCTTATTCCCAGAGCCCAATATCTCTCGTCTTGCTGTTGTACATGTATCTGATGCACTACTATATTACCTTATTCCCAGAGCCAAATATCTCTCGTCTTGCTGTTGTACATGTACCTGATGCCCTACTACATTACCTTATTCCCAGAGCCCAATATCTCTCGTCTTGCTGTTGTACATGTATCTGATGCCGTACTACATTACCTTATTCCCAGAGCCCAATATCTCTCGTCTTGCTGTTGTACATGTATCTGATGCCCTACTACATTACCTTATTCCCAGAGCCCAATATCTCTCGTCTTGCTGTTGTACATGTACCTGATGCCCTACTACATTAATCCCAATATATCTCGTCTTGCTGTTGTACACGTACCTGATGCCCTACTACATTACCTTATTCCCAGAGCCCAATATCTCTCGCCTTACTGTTGTACATGTATCTGATGCCCTACTACATTACCTTATTCCCAGAGCCCAATATATCTCGTCTTGTTGTTGAACATGTATCTGATGCCCTACTACATTACCTTATTCCCAGAGCCCAATATCTCTCGTCTTGTTGTTGTACATGTATCTGATGCACTACTACATTACCTTATTCCCAGAGCCCAATATCTCTAGTCTTACTGTTGTACATGTATCTGATGCCCTACTACATTACCTTAATTCCAGAGCCCAATATCTCTAGTCTTACTGTTGTACATGTATCTGATGCACTACTACATTACCTTATTCCCAGAGCCCAATATCTCTCGTCTTGTTGTTGTACATGTATCTGATGCGCGCACTACTACATTACCTTATTCCCAGAGCAAAATATCTCTAGTCTTACTGTTGTACATGTATCTGATGCCCTACTACATTACCTTATTCCCAGAGCCCAATATCTCTAGTCTTACTGTTGTACATGTATCTGATGCACTACTACATTACCTTATTCCCAGAGCCCAATATCTCTCGTCTTGCTGTTGTACATGTACCTGATGCCCTACTACATTACCTTATTCCCAGAGCCCAATATCTCTCGTCTTGTTGTTGTACATGTATCTGATGCACTACTACATTACCTTATTCCCAGAGCCCAATATCTCTAGTCTTACTGTTGTACATGTATCTGATGCCCTACTACATTACCTTATTCCCAGAGCCCAATTTCTCTAGTCTTACTGTTGTACATGTATCTGATGCACTACTACATTACCTTATTCCCAGAGTCCATTATCTCCCGTCTTGTTGTTGAACATGTACCCGATGCCCTACTACATAACCTTATTCCCAGAGCCCAATATATCTCGTCTTGTTGTTGTACAAGTATCTGATGCACTACTACATTACCTTATTCCCAGAGCCCAATATCTCTCGTCTTGCTGTTGTACATGTATCTGATGCAATACTACATTCCCTTATTCCCAGAGCCCAATATATCTCGTCTTGCTGTTGTACATGTATATGATGCCCTACTACATTACGTTATTCCCAGAGCCCAATATCTCTCGTCTTGCTGTTGTACATGTATCTGATGCACTACCACATTACCTTATTCCCAGAGCCAAATATCTCTCGTCTTGCTGTTGTACGTGTACCTGATGCCCTACTACATTCCCTTATTCCTAGAGCCCAATATATCTCGTCTTGTTGTTGAACATATACCTGATGCCCTACTACATTACCTTATTCCCAGAGCCCAATATCTCTCGTCTTGCTGTTGTACATGTATCTGATGCCCTACTATATTAAGCCCAATATCCCTCCTCTTGCTGTTGTACATGTACCTGATGCCCTACTACATTACCTTATTCCCAGAGCCAAATATCTCCCGTCTTGTTGTTGAACATATACCTGATGCCCTACTACATTACCTTATTCCCAGAGCCCAATATCTCTCGTCTTGCTGTTGTACATGTATCTGATGCCCTACTACATTAAGCCAAATATCCCTCCTCTTGCTGTTGTACATGTACCTGATGCCCTACTACATTACCTTATTCCCAGAGCCCAATATCTCCCGTCTTGTTGTTGAACATATACCTGATGCCCTACTAGATTACCTTATTCCCAGAGCCCAATATCTCCCGTCTTTTTGTTGTACATGTATATGATGCCCTACTACATTACCTTATTGCCAGAGCCCAATATCTCTCGTCTTGCTGTTGTACATGTATCTGATGCACTACTACATTACCTTATTCCTAGAGCCAGGTATCTCTCGTCTTGCTGTTGTACATGTACCTGATGCCCTACTACATTTCCTTATTCCCAGAGCCCAATATCTCTCGTCTTGCTGTTGTACATGTACCTGATGCCCTACTACATTAAGCCTAATATCTCTCGTCTTGTTGTTGTACATGTATCTGATGCCCTACTACATTACCTTATTCCCAGAACCCAGTATCTATCGTCTTGTTTTTGTACATGTATATGATGCCCTACTACACTACCTTATTCCCAGAGCCCAATATCTCTCGTCTTGCTGTTGTACATGTATCTGATGCACTACTACATTACCTTATTCCCAGAGCCAGGTATCTCTCGTCTTGCTGTTGTACATGTACCTGATGCCCTACTACATTACCTTTTTCCAAGAGACCAATATCTCTCGTCTTGTTGTGGTACATGTACCTGATGCCGTACTACATTATCTTATTCCCAGAGCCCAATATCTCTCGTCTTGCTGTTGTACATGTATCTGATGCCCTACTACATTACCTTATTCCCAGAGCCCAATATCTCTCGTCTTGCTGTTGTACATGTACCTGATGCCGTACTTCATTACCTTATTCCCAGAGCCCAATATCTCTCGTCTTGCTGTTGTACATGTACCTGATGCCGTACTACATTACCTTATTCCCAGAGCCCAATATCTCTCGTCTTGCTGTTTTACATGTATCTGATGCCCTACTACATTACCTTATTCCCAGAGCCCAATATCTCTCGTCTTGCTGTTGTACATGTACCTGATGCCCTACTACATTACCTTATTCCCAGTGCCCAATATCTCTCGTCTTGCTGTTGTACATGTATCTGATGCCCTACTACATTACCTTATTCCCAGAGCCCAATATATCTCGTCTTGCTGTTGTACATGTATCTGATGCCGTACTACATTACCTTATTCCCAGAGCCCAATATCTCTCGTCTTGCTGTTGTACAAGTACCTGATGCCCTACTACATTACCTTATTCCCAGAGCCCAATATCTCTCGTCTTGCTGTTGTACATGTATCTGATGCACTACTATATTACCTTATTCCCAGAGCCAAATATCTCTCGTCTTGCTGTTGTACATGTACCTGATGCCCTACTACATTACCTTATTCCCAGAGCCCAATATCTCTCGTCTTGCTGTTGTACATGTATCTGATGCCGTACTACATTACCTTATTCCCAGAGCCCAATATCTCTCGTCTTGCTGTTGTACATGTATCTGATGCCCTACTACATTACCTTATTCCCAGAGCCCAATATCTCTCGTCTTGCTGTTGTACATGTACCTGATGCCCTACTACATTAATCCCAATATATCTCGTCTTGCTGTTGTACATGTACCTGATGCCCTACTACATTACCTTATTCCCAGAGCCCAATATCTCTCGCCTTACTGTTGTACATGTATCTGATGCCCTACTACATTACCTTATTCCCAGAGCCCAATATCTCTCGTCTTGCTGTTGTACATGTACCTGATGCCCTACTACATTACCTTGTTCCCAGAGCCAAATATCTCTCGTCTTGCTGTTGTACATGTATCTGATGCCCTACTACATTACCTTATTCCCAGAGCCCAATATCTCTCGTCTTGCTGTTGTACATGTACCTGATGCCCTACTACATTAATCCCAATATATCTCGTCTTGCTGTTGTACATGTACCTGATGCCCAACTACATTACCTTATTCCCAGAGCCCAATATCTCTCGCCTTACTGTTGTACATGTATCTGATGCCCTACTACATTACCTTATTCCCAGAGCCCAATATCTCTCGTCTTGCTGTTGTACATGTACCTGATGCCCTACTACATTACCTTGTTCCCAGAGCCAAATATCTCTCGTCTTGCTGTTGTGCATGTATCTGATGCCCTACTACATTACCTTATTCCTAGAGCCCAACATCTCTCGTCTTGCTGTTGTACATGTACCTGATGCCCTACTACATTAAGCCCAATATATCTCGTCTTGCTGTTGTACATGTACCTGATGCCCTACTACATTACCTTATTCCCAGAGCCCAATATCTCTCGCCTTACTGTTGTACATGTATCTGATGCACTACTACATTACCTTATTCCCAGAGCCCAATATCTCTCGTCTTGCTGTTGTACATGTATCTGATGCCGTACTACATTACCTTATTCCCAGAGCCCAATATCTCTCGTCTTGTTGTTGTACATGTACCTGATGCCCTACTACATAACCTTATTCCCAGAGCCAAATATCTCTCGTCTTGCTGTTGTACATGTATCTGATGCCCTACTACATTACCTTATTCCCAGAGCCAAATATCTCTCGTCTTGCTGTTGTACATGTACCTGATGCCCTACTACATTAAGCCCAATATATCTCGTCTTGCTGTTGTACATGTACCTGATGCCCTACTACATTACCATATTCCCAGAGCCCAATATCTCTCGCCTTACTGTTGTACATGTATATGATGCCCTACTACATTACCTTATTGCCAGAGCCCAATATCTCTCGTCTTGCTGTTGTACATGTATCTGATGCACTACTACATTACCTTATTCCTAGAGCCAGGTATCTCTCGTCTTGCTGTTGTACATGTACCTGATGCCCTACTACATTTCCTTATTCCCAGAGCCCAATATCTCTCGTCTTGCTGTTGTACATGTCCCTGATGCCCTACTACATTAAGCCCAATATCTCTCGTCTTGCTGTTGTACATGTATCTGATGCCCTACTACATTACCATATTCCCAGAACCCAGTATCCATCGTCTTGTTTTTGTACATGTATATGATGCCCTACTACACTACCTTATTCCCAGAGCCCAATATATCTCGTCTTGCTGTTGTACATGTATCTGATGCACTACTACATTACCTTATTCCCAGAGCCAGGTATCTCTCGTCTTGCTGTTGTACATGTACCTGATGCCCTACTACATTACCTTTTTCCAAGAGACCAATATCTCTCGTCTTGTTGTGGTACATGTACCTGATGCCGTACTACATTATCTTATTCCCAGAGCCCAATATCTCTCGTCTTGCTGTCGTACATGTATCTGATGCCCTACTACATTACCTTATTCCCAGAGCCCAATATCTCTCGTCTTGCTGTTGTACATGTACCTGATGCCATACTTCATTACCTTATTCCCAGAGCCCAATATCTCTCGTCTTGCTGTTGTACATGTACCTGATGCCCTACTACATTAAGCCCAATATCTCTCGTCTTGCTGTTGTACATGTATCTGATGCCCTACTACATTACCATATTCCCAGAACCCAGTATCTATCGTCTTGTTTTTGTACATGTATATGATGCCCTACTACACTACCTTATCTCCCAGAGCCCAATATATCTCGTCTTGCTGTTGTACATGTATCTGATGCACTACTACATTACCTTATTCCCAGAGCCAGGTATCTCTCGTCTTGCTGTTGTACATGTACCTGATGCCCTACTACATTACCTTTTTCCAAGAGACCAATATCTCTCGTCTTGTTATGGTACATGTACCTGATGCCGTACTACATTATCTTATTCCCAGAGCCCAATATCTCTCGTCTTGCTGTCGTACATGTATCTGATGCCCTACTACATTACCTTATTCCCAGAGCCCAATATCTCTCGTCTTGCTGTTGTACATGTACCTGATGCACTACTACATTACCTTATTCCCAGAGCCAAATATCTCCCGTCATGTTGTTGAACATATACCTGATGCCCTACTACATTACCTTATTCCCAGAGCCCAATATCTCTCGTCTTGCTGTTGTACATGTATCTGATGCCCTACTACATTAAGCCAAATATCCCTCCTCTTGCTGTTGTACATGTACCTGATGCCCTACTACATTACCTTATTCCCAGAGCCAAATATCTCCCGTCTTGTTGTTGAACATATACCTGATGCCCTACTACATTACCTTATTCCCAGAGCCCAATATCTCTCGTCTTGCTGTTGTACATGTATCTGATGCCCTACTACATTAAGCCAAATATCCCTCCTCTTGCTGTTGTACATGTACCTGATGCCCTACTACATTACCTTATTCCCAGAGCCCAATATCTCCCGTCTTGTTGTTGAACATATACCTGATGCCCTACTAGATTACCTTATTCCCAGAGCCCAATATCTCCCGTCTTTTTGTTGTACATGTATATGATGCCCTACTACATTACCTTATTGCCAGAGCCCAATATCTCTCGTCTTGCTGTTGTACATGTATCTGATGCACTACTACATTACCTTATTCCTAGAGCCAGGTATCTCTCGTCTTGCTGTTGTACATGTACCTGATGCCCTACTACATTTCCTTATTCCCAGAGCCCAATATCTCTCGTCTTGCTGTTGTACATGTACCTGATGCCCTACTACATTAAGCCTAATATCTCTCGTCTTGTTGTTGTACATGTATCTGATGCCCTACTACATTACCTTCTTCCCAGAACCCAGTATCTATCGTCTTGTTTTTGTACATGTATATGATGCCCTACTACACTACCTTATTCCCAGAGCCCAATATCTCTCGTCTTGCTGTTGTACATGTATCTGATGCACTACTACATTACCTTATTCCCAGAGCCAGGTATCTCTCGTCTTGCTGTTGTACATGTACCTGATGCCCTACTACATTACCTTTTTCCAAGAGACCAATATCTCTCGTCTTGTTGTGGTACATGTACCTGATGCCGTTCTACATTATCTTATTCCCAGAGCCCAATATCTCTCGTCTTGCTGTTGTACATGTATCTGATGCCCTACTACATTACCTTATTCCCAGAGCCCAATATCTCTCGTCTTGCTGTTGTACATGTACCTGATGCCGTACTTCATTACCTTATTCCCAGAGCCCAATATCTCTCGTCTTGCTGTTGTACATGTACCTGATGCCGTACTACATTACCTTATTCCCAGAGCCCAATATCTCTCGTCTTGCTGTTTTACATGTATCTGATGCCCTACTACATTACCTTATTCCCAGAGCCCAATATCTCTCGTCTTGCTGTTGTACATGTAACTGATGCCCTACTACATTACCTTATTCCCAGTGCCCAATATCTCTCGTCTTGCTGTTGTACATGTATCTGATGCCCTACTACATTACCTTATTCCCAGAGCCCAATATATCTCGTCTTGCTGTTGTACATGTATCTGATGCCGTACTACATTACCTTATTCCCAGAGCCCAATATCTCTCGTCTTGCTGTTGTACAAGTACCTGATGCCCTACTACATTACCTTATTCCCAGAGCCCAATATCTCTCGTCTTGCTGTTGTACATGTATCTGATGCACTACTATATTACCTTATTCCCAGAGCCAAATATCTCTCGTCTTGCTGTTGTACATGTACCTGATGCCCTACTACATTACCTTATTCCAAGAGCCCAATATCTCTCGTCTTGCTGTTGTACATGTATCTGATGCCGTACTACATTACCTTATTCCCAGAGCCCAATATCTCTCGTCTTGCTGTTGTACATGTATCTGATGCCCTACTACATTACCTTATTCCCAGAGCCCAATATCTCTCGTCTTGCTGTTGTACATGTACCTGATGCCCTACTACATTAATCCCAATATATCTCGTCTTGCTGTTGTACATGTACCTGATGCCCTACTACATTACCTTATTCCCAGAGCCCAATATCTCTCGCCTTACTGTTGTACATGTATCTGATGCCCTACTACATTACCTTATTCCCAGAGCCCAATATCTCTCGTCTTGCTGTTGTACATGTACCTGATGCCCTACTACATTACCTTGTTCCCAGAGCCAAATATCTCTCGTCTTGCTGTTGTACATGTATCTGATGCCCTACTACATTACCTTATTCCCAGAGCCCAATATCTCTCGTCTTGCTGTTGTACATGTACCTGATGCCCTACTACATTAATCCCAATATATCTCGTCTTGCTGTTGTACATGTACCTGATGCCCAACTACATTACCTTATTCCCAGAGCCCAATATCTCTCGCCTTACTGTTGTACATGTATCTGATGCCCTACTACATTACCTTATTCCCAGAGCCCAATATCTCTCGTCTTGCTGTTGTACATGTACCTGATGCCCTACTACATTACCTTGTTCCCAGAGCCAAATATCTCTCGTCTTGCTGTTGTACATGTATCTGATGCCCTACTACATTACCTTATTCCCAGAGCCCAATATCTCTCGTCTTGCTGTTGTACTTGTACCTGATGCCCTACTACATTAAGCCCAATATATCTCGTCTTGCTGTTGTACATGTACCTGATGCCCTACTACATTACCTTATTCCCAGAGCCTAATATCTCTCGCCTTACTGTTGTACATGTATCTGATGCACTACTACATTACCTTATTCCCAGAGCCCAATATCTCTCGTCTTGCTGTTGTACATGTATCTGATGCCGTACTACATTACCTTATTCCCAGAGCCCAATATCTCTCGTCTTGTTGTTGTACATGTACCTGATGCCCTACTACATAACCTTATTCCCAGAGCCAAATATCTCTCGTCTTGCTGTTGTACATGTATCTGATGCCCTACTACATTACCTTATTCCCAGAGCCAAATATCTCTCGTCTTGCTGTTGTACATGTACCTGATGCCCTACTACATTAAGCCCAATATATCTCGTCTTGCTGTTGTACATGTACCTGATGCCCTACTACATTACCTTATTCCCAGAGCCCAATATCTCTCGCCTTACTGTTGTACATGTATATGATGCCCTACTACATTACCTTATTGCCAGAGCCCAATATCTCTCGTCTTGCTGTTGTACATGTATCTGATGCACTACTACATTACCTTATTCCTAGAGCCAGGTATCTCTCGTCTTGCTGTTGTACATGTACCTGATGCCCTACTACATTTCCTTATTCCAAGAGCCCAATATCTCTCGTCTTGCTGTTGTACATGTCCCTGATGCCCTACTACATTAAGCCCAATATCTCTCGTCTTGCTGTTGTACATGTATCTGATGCCCTACTACATTACCATATTCCCAGAACCCAGTATCTATCGTCTTGTTTTTGTACATGTATATGATGCCCTACTACACTACCTTATTCCCAGAGCCCAATATATCTCGTCTTGCTGTTGTACATGTATCTGATGCACTACTACATTACCTTATTCCCAGAGCCAGGTATCTCTCGTCTTGCTGTTGTACATGTACCTGATGCCCTACTACATTACCTTTTTCCAAGAGACCAATATCTCTCGTCTTGTTGTGGTACATGTACCTGATGCCGTACTACATTATCTTATTCCCAGAGCCCAATATCTCTCGTCTTGCTGTCGTACATGTATCTGATGCCCTACTACATTACCTTATTCCCAGAGCCCAATATCTCTCGTCTTGCTGTTGTACATGTACCTGATGCCATACTTCATTACCTTATTCCCAGAGCCCAATATCTCTCGTCTTGCTGTTGTACATGTACCTGATGCCCTACTACATTAAGCCCAATATCTCTCGTCTTGCTGTTGTACATGTATCTGATGCCCTACTACATTACCATATTCCCAGAACCCAGTATCTATCGTCTTGTTTTTGTACATGTATATGATGCCCTACTACACTACCTTATCTCCCAGAGCCCAATATATCTCGTCTTGCTGTTGTACATGTATCTGATGCACTACTACATTACCTTATTCCCAGAGCCAGGTATCTCTCGTCTTGCTGTTGTACATGTACCTGATGCCCTACTACATTACCTTTTTCCAAGAGACCAATATCTCTCGTCTTGTTATGGTACATGTACCTGATGCCGTACTACATTATCTTATTCCCAGAGCCCAATATCTCTCGTCTTGCTGTCGTACATGTATCTGATGCCCTACTACATTACCTTATTCCCAGAGCCCAATATCTCTCGTCTTGCTGTTGTACATGTACCTGATGCCGTACTTCATTACGTTATTCCCAGAGCCCAATATCTCTCGTCTTGCTGTTGTACATGTACCTGATGCCGTACTACATTACCTTATTCCCAGAGCCCAATATCTCTCGTCTTGCTGTTGTACATGTATCTGATGCCGTACTACATTACCTTATTCCCAGAGCCCAATATCTCTCGTCTTACTGTTGTACATGTACCTGATGCCCTACTACATTACCTTATTCCCAGAGCCCAATATCTCTCGTCTTGCTGTTGTACATGTATCTGATGCCGTACTACATTACCTTATTCCCAGAGCCCAATATCTCTCGTCTTGCTGTTGTACATGTATCTGATGCCCTACTACATTACCTTATTCCCAGAGCCCAATATCTCTCGTCTTGCTGTTGTACATGTACCTGATGCCCTACTACATTAATCCCAATATATCTCGTCTTGCTGTTATACATGTACCTGATGCCCTACTACATTACCTTATTCCCAGAGCCCAATATCTCTCGCCTTACTGTTGTACATGTATCTGATGCACTACTACATTACCTTATTCCCAGAGCCCAATATCTCTCGTCTTGCTGTTGTACATGTACCTGATGCCCTACTACATTACCTTGTTCCCAGAGCCAAATATCTCTCGTCTTGCTGTTGTACATGTATCTGATGCCCTACTACATTACCTTATTCCCAGAGCCCAATATCTCTCGTCTTGCTGTTGTACATGTACCTGATGCCCTACTACATTAAGCCCAATATATCTCGTCTTGCTGTTGTACATGTACCTGATGCCCTACTACATTACCTTATTCCCAGAGCCCAATATCTCTCGCCTTACTGTTGTACATGTATCTGATGCACTACTACATTACCTTATTCCCAGAGCCCAATATCTCTCGTCTTGCTGTTGTACATGTATCTGATGCCGTACTACATTACCTTATTCCCAGAGCCCAATATCTCTCGTCTTGTTGTTGTACATGTACCTGATGCCCTACTACATAACCTTATTCCCAGAGCCAAATATCTCTCGTCTTGCTGTTGTACATGTATCTGATGCCCTACTACATTACCTTATTCCCAGAGCCCAATATCTCTCGTCTTGCTGTTGTACATGTACCTGATGCCCTACTACATTAAGCCCAATATATCTCGTCTTGCTGTTGTACATGTACCTGATGCCCTACTACATTACCTTATTCCCAGAGCCCAATATCTCTCGCCTTACTGTTGTACATGTATCTGATGCACTACTACATTACCTTATTCCCAGAGCCCAATATCTCTCGTCTTGCTGTTGTACATGTATCTGATGCCCTACTACATTAGCTTATTCCCAGAACCCAGTATCTATCGTCTTGCTGTTGTACATGTATCTGATGCCCTACTACATTACCTTATTCCCAGAGCCCAATATATATCGTCTTGTTGTTGAACATGTACCTGATGCCCTACTACATTACCTTATTCCCAGAGCCCAATATCTCTAGTCTTACTGTTGTACATGTATCTGATGCCCTACTACATTACCTTATTCCCAGAGCCCAATATCTCTCGTCTTGTTGTTGGTCATGTACCTGATGCCCTACTACATTACCTTATTCCCAGAGTCCAATATCTCCCGTCTTGTTGTTGAACATGTACCTGATGCCCTACTACATTACCTTATTCCCAGAGCCCAATATATCTCGTCTTGCTGTTGTACATGTATCTGATGCACTACTACATTACGTTATTCCCAGAGCCCAATATATCTCGTCTTGTTGTTGAACATGTATCTGATGCCCTACTACATTACCTTATTCCCAGAGCCCAATATCTCTAGTCTTACTGTTGTACATGTATCTGATGCACTACTACATTACCTTATTCCCAGAGCCCAATATCTCTCGTCTTGTTGTTGTACATGTATCTGATGCACTACTACATTACCTTATTCCCAGAGCCAAATATCTCTAGTGTTACTGTTGTACATGTATCTGATGCCCTACTACATTACCTTTTTCCCAGAGCCCAATATCTCTAGTCTTACTGTTGTACATGTATCTGATGCACTACTACATTACCTTATTCCCAGAGCCAAATATCTCTCGTCTTGCTGTTGTACATGTACTTGATGCCCTACTACATTAAGCCCAATATATCTCGTCTTGCTGTTGTACATGTACCTGATGCCCTACTACATTACCTTATTCACAGAGCCCAGTATCTCTCGCCTTACTGTTGTACATGTATCTGATGCACTACTACATTACCTTATTCCCAGAGCCCAATATATCTCGTCTTGCTGTTGTACATGTATCTGATGCCGTACTACATTACCTTATTCCCAGAGCCCAATATCTCTCGTCTTGCTGTTGTACAAGTACCTGATGCCCTACTACATTACCTTATTCCCAGAGCCCAATATCTCTCGTCTTGCTGTTGTACATGTATCTGATGCACTACTATATTACCTTATTCCCAGAGCCAAATATCTCTCGTCTTGCTGTTGTACATGTACCTGATGCCCTACTACATTACCTTATTCCCAGAGCCCAATATCTCTCGTCTTGCTGTTGTACATGTATCTGATGCCGTACTACATTACCTTATTCCCAGAGCCCAATATCTCTCGTCTTGCTGTTGTACATGTATCTGATGCCCTACTACATTACCTTATTCCCAGAGCCCAATATCTCTCGTCTTGCTGTTGAACATGTACCTGATGCCCTACTACATTAATCCCAATATATCTCGTCTTGCTGTTGTACATGTACCTGATGCCCTACTACATTACCTTATTCCCAGAGCCCAATATCTCTCGCCTTACTGTTGTACATGTATCTGATGCACTACTACATTACCTTATTCCCAGAGCCCAATATCTCTCGTCTTGCTGTTGTACATGTACCTGATGCCCTACTACATTACCTTGTTCCCAGAGCCAAATATCTCTCGTCTTGCTGTTGTACATGTACTTGATGCCCTACTACATTAAGCCCAATATATCTCGTCTTGCTGTTGTACATGTACCTGATGCCCTACTACATTACCTTATTCACAGAGCCCAGTATCTCTCGCCTTACTGTTGTACATGTATCTGATGCACTACTACATTACCTTATTCCCAGAGCCCAATATATCTCGTCTTGCTGTTGTACATGTATCTGATGCCGTACTACATTACCTTATTCCCAGAGCCCAATATCTCTCGTCTTGCTGTTGTACAAGTACCTGATGCCCTACTACATTACCTTATTCCCAGAGCCCAATATCTCTCGTCTTGCTGTTGTACATGTATCTGATGCACTACTATATTACCTTATTCCCAGAGCCAAATATCTCTCGTCTTGCTGTTGTACATGTACCTGATGCCCTACTACATTACCTTATTCCCAGAGCCCAATATCTCTCGTCTTGCTGTTGTACATGTATCTGATGCCGTACTACATTACCTTATTCCCAGAGCCCAATATCTCTCGTCTTGCTGTTGTACATGTATCTGATGCCCTACTACATTACCTTATTCCCAGAGCCCAATATCTCTCGTCTTGCTGTTGTACATGTACCTGATGCCCTACTACATTAATCCCAATATATCTCGTCTTGCTGTTGTACATGTACCTGATGCCCTACTACATTACCTTATTCCCAGAGCCCAATATCTCTCGCCTTACTGTTGTACATGTATCTGATGCACTACTACATTACCTTATTCCCAGAGCCCAATATCTCTCGTCTTGCTGTTGTACATGTACCTGATGCCCTACTACATTACCTTGTTCCCAGAGCCAAATATCTCTCGTCTTGCTGTTGTACATGTATCTGATGCCCTACTACATTACCTTATTCCCAGAGCCCAATATCTCTCGTCTTGCTGTTGTACATGTACCTGATGCCCTACTACATTAAGCCCAATATATCTCGTTTTGCTGTTGTACATGTACCTGATGCCCTACTACATTACCTTATTCCCAGAGCCCAATATCTCTCGCCTTACTGTTGTACATGTATCTGATGCACTACTACATTACCTTATTCCAAGAGCCCAATATCTCTCGTCTTGCTGTTGTACATGTATCTGATGCCGTACTACATTACCTTATTCCCAGAGCCCAATATCTCTCGTCTTGTTGTTGTATATGTACCTGATGCCCTACTACATAACCTTATTCCCAGAGCCAAATATCTCTCGTCTTGCTGTTGTACATGTATCTGATGCCCTACTACATTACCTTATTCCCAGAGCCCAATATCTCTCGTCTTGCTGTTGTACATGTACCTGATGCCCTACTACATTAAGCCCAATATATCTCGTCTTGCTGTTGTACATGTACCTGATGCCCTACTACATTACCTTATTCCCAGAGCCCAATATCTCTCGCCTTACTGTTGTACATGTATCTGATGCACTACTACATTACCTTATTCCCAGAGCCCAATATCTCTCGTCTTGCTGTTGAACATGTATCTGATGCCCTACTACATTACCTTATTCCCAGAACCCAGTATCTATCGTCTTGCTGTTGTACATGTATCTGATGCCCTACTACATTACCTTATTCCCAGAGCCCAATATCTCTAGTCTTACTGTTGTACATGTATCTGATGCCCTACTACATTACCTTATTCCCAGAGCCCAATATCTCTCGTCTTGTTGTTGGTCATGTACCTGATGCCCTACTACATTACCTTATTCCCAGAGCCCAATATATCTCGTCTTGCTGTTGTACATGTATCTGATGCACTACTACATTACGTTATTCCCAGAGCCCAATATATCTCGTCTTGTTGTTGAACATGTATCTGATGCCCTACTACATTACCTTATTCCCAGAGCCCAATATCTCTAGTCTTACTGTTGTACATGTATCTGATGCACTACTACATTACCTTATTCCCAGAGCCCAATATCTCTCGTCTTGTTGTTGTACATGTATCTGATGCACTACTACATTACCTTATTCCCAGAGCCAAATATCTCTAGTCTTACTGTTGTACATGTATCTGATGCCCTACTACATTACCTTATTCCCAGAGCCCAATATCTCTAGTCTTACTGTTGTACATGTATCTGATGCACTACTACATTACCTTATTCCCAGACCCCAATATCTCTAGTCTTACTGTTGTACATGTATCTGATGCACTACTACATTACCTTATTCCCAGAGTCCAATATCTCCCGTCTTGTTGTTGAACATGTACCTGATGCCCTACTACATAACCTTATTCCCAGAGCCCAATATATCTCGTCTTGTTGTTGTACATGTATCTGATGCACTACTACATTACCTTATTCCCAGAGCCCAATATCTCTCGTCTCGCTGTTGTACATGTATATGATGCAATACTACATTCCCTTATTCCCAGAGCCCAATATATCTCGTCTTGCTGTTGTACATGTATATGATGCCCTACTACATTACGTTATTCCCAGAGCCCAATATCTCTAGTCTTGCTGTTGTACATGTATCTGATGCACTACTACATTACCTTATTCCCAGAGCCCAATATCTCTCGTCTTGCTGTTGTACATGTACCTAATGCCCTACTACATTAATCCCAATATATCTCGTCTTGCTGTTATACATGTACCTGATGCCCTACTACATTACCTTATTCCCAGAGCCCAATATCTCTCGCCTTACTGTTGTACATGTATCTGATGCACTACTACATTACCTTATTCCCAGAGCCCAATATCTCTCGTCTTGCTGTTGTACATGTACCTGATGCCCTACTACATTACCTTGTTCCCAGAGCCAAATATCTCTCGTCTTGCTGTTGTACATGTATCTGATGCCCTACTACATTACCTTATTCCCAGAGCCCAATATCTCTCGTCTTGCTGTTGTACATGTACCTGATGCCCTACTACATTACCTTGTTCCCAGAGCCAAATATCTCTCGTCTTGCTGTTGTACATGTACCTGATGCCGTACTACATTACCTTATTCCCAGAGCCCAATATCTCTCGTCTTGCTGTTGTACATGTATCTGATGCCGTACTACATTACCTTATTCCCAGAGCCCAATATCTCTCGTCTTACTGTTGTACATGTACCTGATGCCCTACTACATTACCTTATTCCCAGAGCCCAATATCTCTCGTCTTGCTGTTGTACATGTATCTGATGCCGTACTACATTACCTTATTCCCAGAGCCCAATATCTCTCGTCTTGCTGTTGTACATGTATCTGATGCCCTACTACATTACCTTATTCCCAGAGCCCAATATCTCTCGTCTTGCTGTTGTACATGTACCTGATGCCCTACTACATTAATCCCAATATATCTCGTCTTGCTGTTATACATGTACCTGATGCCCTACTACATTACCTTATTCCCAGAGCCCAATATCTCTCGCCTTACTGTTGTACATGTATCTGATGCACTACTACATTACCTTATTCCCAGAGCCCAATATCTCTCGTCTTGCTGTTGTACATGTACCTGATGCCCTACTACATTACCTTGTTCCCAGAGCCAAATATCTCTCGTCTTGCTGTTGTACATGTATCTGATGCCCTACTACATTACCTTATTCCCAGAGCCCAATATCTCTCGTCTTGCTGTTGTACATGTACCTGATGCCCTACTACATTAAGCCCAATATATCTCGTCTTGCTGTTGTACATGTACCTGATGCCCTACTACATTACCTTATTCCCAGAGCCCAATATCTCTCGCCTTACTGTTGTACATGTATCTGATGCACTACTACATTACCTTATTCCCAGAGCCCAATATCTCTCGTCTTGCTGTTGTACATGTATCTGATGCCGTACTACATTACCTTATTCCCAGAGCCCAATATCTCTCGTCTTGTTGTTGTACATGTACCTGATGCCCTACTACATAACCTTATTCCCAGAGCCAAATATCTCTCGTCTTGCTGTTGTACATGTATCTGATGCCCTACTACATTACCTTATTCCCAGAGCCCAATATCTCTCGTCTTGCTGTTGTACATGTACCTGATGCCCTACTACATTAAGCCCAATATATCTCGTCTTGCTGTTGTACATGTACCTGATGCCCTACTACATTACCTTATTCCCAGAGCCCAATATCTCTCGCCTTACTGTTGTACATGTATCTGATGCACTACTACATTACCTTATTCCCAGAGCCCAATATCTCTCGTCTTGCTGTTGTACATGTATCTGATGCCCTACTACATTAGCTTATTCCCAGAACCCAGTATCTATCGTCTTGCTGTTGTACATGTATCTGATGCCCTACTACATTACCTTATTCCCAGAGCCCAATATATATCGTCTTGTTGTTGAACATGTACCTGATGCCCTACTACATTACCTTATTCCCAGAGCCCAATATCTCTAGTCTTACTGTTGTACATGTATCTGATGCCCTACTACATTACCTTATTCCCAGAGCCCAATATCTCTCGTCTTGTTGTTGGTCATGTACCTGATGCCCTACTACATTACCTTATTCCCAGAGTCCAATATCTCCCGTCTTGTTGTTGAACATGTACCTGATGCCCTACTACATTACCTTATTCCCAGAGCCCAATATATCTCGTCTTGCTGTTGTACATGTATCTGATGCACTACTACATTACGTTATTCCCAGAGCCCAATATATCTCGTCTTGTTGTTGAACATGTATCTGATGCCCTACTACATTACCTTATTCCCAGAGCCCAATATCTCTAGTCTTACTGTTGTACATGTATCTGATGCACTACTACATTACCTTATTCCCAGAGCCCAATATCTCTCGTCTTGTTGTTGTACATGTATCTGATGCACTACTACATAACCTTATTCCCAGAGCCAAATATCTCTAGTGTTACTGTTGTACATGTATCTGATGCCCTACTACATTACCTTTTTCCCAGAGCCCAATATCTCTAGTCTTACTGTTGTACATGTATCTGATGCACTACTACATTACCTTATTCCCAGAGCCAAATATCTCTCGTCTTGCTGTTGTACATGTACTTGATGCCCTACTACATTAAGCCCAATATATCTCGTCTTGCTGTTGTACATGTACCTGATGCCCTACTACATTACCTTATTCACAGAGCCCAGTATCTCTCGCCTTACTGTTGTACATGTATCTGATGCACTACTACATTACCTTATTCCCAGAGCCCAATATATCTCGTCTTGCTGTTGTACATGTATCTGATGCCGTACTACATTACCTTATTCCCAGAGCCCAATATCTCTCGTCTTGCTGTTGTACAAGTACCTGATGCCCTACTACATTACCTTATTCCCAGAGCCCAATATCTCTCGTCTTGCTGTTGTACATGTATCTGATGCACTACTATATTACCTTATTCCCAGAGCCAAATATCTCTCGTCTTGCTGTTGTACATGTACCTGATGCCCTACTACATTACCTTATTCCCAGAGCCCAATATCTCTCGTCTTGCTGTTGTACATGTATCTGATGCCGTACTACATTACCTTATTCCCAGAGCCCAATATCTCTCGTCTTGCTGTTGTACATGTATCTGATGCCGTACTACATTACCTTATTCCCAGAGCCCAATATCTCTCGTCTTGCTGTTGTACATGTACCTGATGCCCTACTACATTAATCCCAATATATCTCGTCTTGCTGTTGTACATGTACCTGATGCCCTACTACATTACCTTATTCCCAGAGCCCAATATCTCTCGCCTTACTGTTGTACATGTATCTGATGCACTACTACATTACCTTATTCCCAGAGCCCAATATCTCTCGTCTTGCTGTTGTACATGTACCTGATGCCCTACTACATTACCTTGTTCCCAGGGCCAAATATCTCTCGTCTTGCTGTTGTACATGTATCTGATGCCCTACTACATTACCTTATTCCCAGAGCCCAATATCTCTCGTCTTGCTGTTGTACATGTACCTGATGCCCTACTACATTAAGCCCAATATATCTCGTTTTGCTGTTGTACATGTACCTGATGCCCTACTACATTACCTTATTCCCAGAACCCAATATCTCTCGCCTTACTGTTGTACATGTATCTGATGCACTACTACATTACCTTATTCCAAGAGCCCAATATCTCTCGTCTTGCTGTTGTACATGTATCTGATGCCGTACTACATTACCTTATTCCCAGAGCCCAATATCTCTCGTCTTGTTGTTGTATATGTACCTGATGCCCTACTACATAACCTTATTCCCAGAGCCAAATATCTCTCGTCTTGCTGTTGTACATGTATCTGATGCCCTACTACATTACCTTATTCCCAGAGCCCAATATCTCTCGTCTTGCTGTTGTACATGTACCTGATGCCCTACTACATTAAGCCCAATATATCTCGTCTTGCTGTTGTACATGTACCTGATGCCCTACTACATTACCTTATTCCCAGAGCCCAATATCTCTCGCCTTACTGTTGTACATGTATCTGATGCACTACTACATTACCTTATTCCCAGAGCCCAATATCTCTCGTCTTGCTGTTGAACATGTATCTGATGCCCTACTACATTACCTTATTCCCAGAACCCAGTATCTATCGTCTTGCTGTTGTACATGTATCTGATGCCCTACTACATTACCTTATTCCCAGAGCCCAATATCTCTAGTCTTACTGTTGTACATGTATCTGATGCACTACTACATTACCTTATTCCCAGAGCCCAATATCTCTCGTCTTGCTGTTGTACATGTACCTGATGCCCTACTACATTACCTTATTCCCAGACCCCAATATCTCTAGTCTTACTGTTGTACATGTATCTGATGCACTACTACATTACCTTATTCCCAGAGTCCAATATCTCCCGTCTTGTTGTTGAACATGTACCTGATGCCCTACTACATAACCTTATTCCCAGAGCCCAATATATCTCGTCTTGTTGTTGTACATGTATCTGATGCACTACTACATTACCTTATTCCCAGAGCCCAATATCTCTCGTCTCGCTGTTGTACATGTATATGATGCAATACTACATTACCTTATTCCCAGAGCCCAATATATCTCGTCTTGCTGTTGTACATGTATATGATGCCCTACTACATTACGTTATTCCCAGAGCCCAATATCTCTCGTCTTGCTGTTGTACATGTATCTGATGCACTACTACATTACCTTATTCCCAGAGCCCAATATCTCTCGTCTTGCTGTTGTACATGTACCTGATGCCCTACTACATTACCTTATTACTAGAGCCCAATATATCTCGTCTTGTTGTTGAACATATACCTGATGCCCTACTTCATTACCTCATTCCCAGAGCCCAATATCTCCCGTTTTGCTGTTGTACATGTATCTGATGCCCTACTACATTACCTTATTCCCAGAGCCAAATATCTCCCGTCTTGTTGTTGAACATATACCTGATGCCCTACTACATTACCTTATTCCCAGAGCCCAATATCTCTCGTCTTGTTGTTGAACGTATACCTGATGCCCTACTACATTACCTTATTCCCAGAGCCCAATATCTCCCGTCTTGTTGTTGAACATATACCTGATGCCCTACTAGATTACCTTATTCCCAGAGCCCAATATCTCCCGTCTTTTTGTTGTACATGTACCTGATGCCCTACTACATTACCTTATTGCCAGAGCCCAATATCTCTCGTCTTGCTGTTGTACATGTATCTGATGCACTACTACATTACCTTATTCCTAGAGCCAGGTATCTCTCGTCTTGCTGTTGTACATGTACCTGATGCCCTACTACATTACCTTATTCCCAGAGCCCAATATCTCTCGTCTTGCTGTTGTACATGTACCTGATGCCCTACTACATTAAGCCCAATATCTCTCGTCTTGCTGTTGTACATGTATCTGATGCCCTACTACATTACCTTATTCCCAGAACCCAGTATCTATCGTCTTGTTTTTGTACATGTATATGATGCCCTACTACACTACCTTATTCCCAGAGCCCAATATCTCTTGTCTTGCTGTTGTACATGTATCTGATGCACTACTACATTACCTTATTCCCAGAGCCAGGTATCTCTCGTCTTGCTGTTGTACATGTACCTGATGCCCTACTACATTACCTTTTTCCAAGAGACCAATATCTCTCGTCTTGTTGTGGTACATGTACCTGATGCCGTACTACATTATCTTATTCCCAGAGCCCAATATCTCTCGTCTTGCTGTTGTACATGTATCTGATGCCCTACTACATTACCTTATTCCCAGAGCCCAATATCTCTCGTCTTGCTGTTGTACATGTACCTGATGCCGTACTACATTACCTTATTCCCAGAGCCCAATATCTCTCGTCTTGCTGTTGTACATGTACCTGATGCCGTACTACATTACCTTATTCCCAGAGCCCAATATCTCTCGTCTTGCTGTTGTACATGTATCTGATGCCCTACTACATTACCTTATTCCCAGAGCCCAATATCTCTCGTCTTGCTGTTGTACATGTACCTGATGCCCTACTACATTACCTTATTCCCAGAGCCCAATATCTCTCGTCTTGCTGTTGTACATGTATCTGATGCACTACTACATTACCTTATTCCCAGAGCCAGGTATCTCTCGTCTTGCTGTTGTACATGTACCTGATGCCCTACTACATTACCTTATTCCCAGAGCCCAATATCTCTCGTCTTGCTGTTGTACATGTATCTGATGCCCTACTACATTACCTTATTCCCAGAGCACAATATATCTCGTCTTGCTGTTGTACATGTATCTGATGCCGTACTACATTACCTTATTCCCAGAGCCCAATATCTCTCGTCTTGCTGTTGTACAAGTACCTGATGCCCTACTACATTACCTTATTCCCAGAGCCCAATATCTCTCGTCTTGCTGTTGTACATGTATCTGATGCACTACTATATTACCTTATTCCCAGAGCCAAATATCTCTCGTCTTGCTGTTGTACATGTACCTGATGCCCTACTACATTACCTTATTCCCAGAGCCCAATATCTCTCGCCTTACTGTTGTACATGTATCTGATGCACTACTACATTACCTTATTCCCAGAGCCCAATATCTCTCGTCTTGCTGTCGTACTTGTATCTGATGCCGTACTACATTACCTTATTCCCAGAGCCCAATATCTCTCGTCTTGCTGTTGTACATGTACCTGATGCCCTACTACATTACCTTATTCCTAGAGCCCAATATATCTCGTCTTGTTGTTGAACATATACCTGATGCCCTACTTCATTACCTCATTCCCAGAGCCCAATATCTCCCGTTTTGCTGTTGTACATGTATCTGATGCCCTACTACATTACCTTATTCCCAGAGCCAAATATCTCCCGTCTTGTTGTTGAACATATACCTGATGCCCTACTACATTACCTTATTCCCAGAGCCCAATATCTCTCGTCTTGTTGTTGAACGTATACCTGATGCCCTACTACATTACCTTATTCCCAGAGCCCAATATCTCCCGTCTTGTTGTTGAACATATACCTGATGCCCTACTAGATTACCTTATTCCCAGAGCCCAATATCTCCCGTCTTTTTGTTGTACATGTACCTGATGCCCTACTACATTACCTTATTGCCAGAGCCCAATATCTCTCGTCTTGCTGTTGTACATGTATCTGATGCACTACTACATTACCTTATTCCTAGAGCCAGGTATCTCTCGTCTTGCTGTTGTACATGTACCTGATGCCCTACTACATTTCCTTATTCCCAGAGCCCAATATCTCTCGTCTTGCTGTTGTACATGTACCTGATGCCCTACTACATTAAGCCCAATATCTCTCGTCTTGCTGTTGTACATGTATCTGATGCCCTACTACATTACCTTATTCCCAGAACCCAGTATCTATCGTCTTGTTTTTGTACATGTATATGATGCCCTACTACACTACCTTATTCCCAGAGCCCAATATCTCTTGTCTTGCTGTTGTACATGTATCTGATGCACTATTACATTACCTTATTCCCAGAGCCAGGTATCTCTCGTCTTGCTGTTGTACATGTACCTGATGCCCTACTACATTACCTTTTTCCAAGAGACCAATATCTCTCGTCTTGTTGTGGTACATGTACCTGATGCCGTACTACATTATCTTATTCCCAGAGCCCAATATCTCTCGTCTTGCTGTTGTACATGTATCTGATGCCCTACTACATTACCTTATTCCCAGAGCCCAATATCTCTCGTCTTGCTGTTGTACATGTACCTGATGCCGTACTTCATTACCTTATTCCCAGAGCCCAATATCTCTCGTCTTGCTGTTGTACATGTACCTGATGCCGTACTACATTACCTTATTCCCAGAGCCCAATATCTCTCGTCTTGCTGTTGTACATGTATCTGATGCCCTACTACATTACCTTATTCCCAGAGCCCAATATCTCTCGTCTTGCTGTTGTACATGTACCTGATGCCCTACTACATTACCTTATTCCCAGAGCCCAATATCTCTCGTCTTGCTGTTGTACATGTATCTGATGCACTACTACATTACCTTATTCCCAGAGCCAGGTATCTCTCGTCTTGCTGTTGTACATGTACCTGATGCCCTACTACATTACCTTATTCCCAGAGCCCAATATCTCTCGTCTTGCTGTTGTACATGTATCTGATGCCCTACTACATTACCTTATTCCCAGAGCCCAATATATCTCGTCTTGCTGTTGTACATGTATCTGATGCCGTACTACATTACCTTATTCCCAGAGCCCAATATCTCTCGTCTTGCTGTTGTACAAGTACCTGATGCCCTACTACATTACCTTATTCCCAGAGCCCAATATCTCTCGTCTTGCTGTTGTACATGTATCTGATGCACTACTATAATACCTTATTCCCAGAGCCAAATATCTCTCGTCTTGCTGTTGTACATGTACCTGATGCCCTACTACATTACCTTATTCCCAGAGCCCAATATCTCTCGCCTTACTGTCGTACTTGTATCTGATGCACTACTACATTACCTTATTCCCAGAGCCCAATATCTCTCGTCTTGCTGTTGTACTTGTATCTGATGCCGTACTACATTACCTTATTCCCAGAGCCCAATATCTCCCGTTTTGCTGTTGTACATGTATCTGATGCCCTACTACATTACCTTATTCCCAGAGCCAAATATCTCCCGTCTTGTTGTTGAACATATACCTGATGCCCTACTACATTACCTTATTCCCAGAGCCCAATATCTCTCGTCTTGTTGTTGAACGTATACCTGATGCCCTACTACATTACCTTATTCCCAGAGCCCAATATCTCCCGTCTTGTTGTTGAACATATACCTGATGCCCTACTAGATTACCTTATTCCCAGAGCCCAATATCTCCCGTCTTTTTGTTGTACATGTACCTGATGCCCTACTACATTACCTTATTGCCAGAGCCCAATATCTCTCGTCTTGCTGTTGTACATGTATCTGATGCACTACTACATTACCTTATTCCTAGAGCCAGGTATCTCTCGTCTTGCTGTTGTACATGTACCTGATGCCCTACTACATTTCCTTATTCCCAGAGCCCAATATCTCTCGTCTTGCTGTTGTACATGTACCTGATGCCCTACTACATTAAGCCCAATATCTCTCGTCTTGCTGTTGTACATGTATCTGATGCCCTACTACATTACCTTATTCCCAGAACCCAGTATCTATCGTCTTGTTTTTGTACATGTATATGATGCCCTACTACACTACCTTATTCCCAGAGCCCAATATCTCTTGTCTTGCTGTTGTACATGTATCTGATGCACTACTACATTACCTTATTCCCAGAGCCAGGTATCTCTCGTCTTGCTGTTGTACATGTACCTGATGCCCTACTACATTACCTTTTTCCAAGAGACCAATATCTCTCGTCTTGTTGTGGTACATGTACCTGATGCCGTACTACATTATCTTATTCCCAGAGCCCAATATCTCTCGTCTTGCTGTTGTACATGTACCTGATGCCGTACTTCATTACCTTATTCCCAGAGCCCAATATCTCTCGTCTTGCTGTTGTACATGTACCTGATGCCGTACTACATTACCTTATTCCCAGAGCCCAATATCTCTCGTCTTGCTGTTGTACATGTATCTGATGCCCTACTACATTACCTTATTCCCAGAGCCCAATATCTCTCGTCTTGCTGTTGTACATGTACCTGATGCCCTACTACATTACCTTATTCCCAGAGCCCAATATCTCTCGTCTTGCTGTTGTACATGTATCTGATGCCCTACTACATTACCTTATTCCCAGAGCCCAATATATCTCGTCTTGCTGTTGTACATGTATCTGATGCCGTACTACATTACCTTATTCCCAGAGCCCAATATCTCTCGTCTTGCTGTTGTACAAGTACCTGATGCCCTACTACATTACCTTATTCCCAGAGCCCAATATCTCTCGTCTTGCTGTTGTACATGTATCTGATGCACTACTATATTACCTTATTCCCAGAGCCAAATATCTCTCGTCTTGCTGTTGTACATGTACCTGATGCCCTACTACATTACCTTATTCCCAGAGCCCAATATCTCTCGCCTTTCTGTTGTACATGTATCTGATGCACTACTTCATTACCTTATTCCCAGAGCCCAATATCTCTCGTCTTGCTGTCGTACTTGTATCTGATGCCGTACTACATTACCTTATTCCCAGAGCCCAATATCTCTCGTCTTGTTGTTGTACATGTACCTGATGCCCTACTACATAACCTTATTCCCAGAGCCCAATATCTCTCGTCTTGCTGTTGTACATGTATCTGATGCACTACTATATTACCTTATTCCCAGAGCCAAATATCTCTCGTCTTGCTGTTGTACATGTACCTGATGCCCTACTACATTACCTTATTCCCAGAACCCAGTATCTATCGTCTTGTTTTTGTACATGTATATGATGCCCTACTACACTACCTTATTCCCAGAGCCCAATATCTCTTGTCTTGCTGTTGTACATGTATCTGATGCACTACTACATTACCTTATTCCCAGAGCCAGGTATCTCTCGTCTTGCTGTTGTACATGTACCTGATGCCCTACTACATTACCTTTTTCCAAGAGACCAATATCTCTCGTCTTGTTGTGGTACATGTACCTGATGCCGTACTACATTATCTTATTCCCAGAGCCCAATATCTCTCGTCTTGCTGTTGTACATGTATCTGATGCCCTACTACATTACCTTATTCCCAGAGCCCAATATCTCTCGTCTTGCTGTTGTACATGTACCTGATGCCGTACTTCATTACCTTATTCCCAGAGCCCAATATCTCTCGTCTTGCTGTTGTACATGTACCTGATGCCGTACTACATTACCTTATTCCCAGAGCCCAATATCTCTCGTCTTGCTGTTGTACATGTATCTGATGCCCTACTACATTACCTTATTCCCAGAGCCCAATATCTCTCGTCTTGCTGTTGTACATGTACCTGATGCCCTACTACATTACCTTATTCCCAGAGCCCAATATCTCTCGTCTTGCTGTTGTACATGTATCTGATGCCCTACTACATTACCTTATTCCCAGAGCCCAATATATCTCGTCTTGCTGTTGTACATGTATCTGATGCCGTACTACATTACCTTATTCCCAGAGCCCAATATCTCTCGTCTTGCTGTTGTACAAGTACCTGATGCCCTACTACATTACCTTATTCCCAGAGCCCAATATCTCTCGTCTTGCTGTTGTACATGTATCTGATGCACTACTATATTACCTTATTCCCAGAGCCAAATATCTCTCGTCTTGCTGTTGTACATGTACCTGATGCCCTACTACATTACCTTATTCCCAGAGCCCAATATCTCTCGCCTTACTGTTGTACATGTATCTGATGCACTACTACATTACCTTATTCCCAGAGCCCAATATCTCTCGTCTTGCTGTCGTACTTGTATCTGATGCCGTACTACATTACCTTATTCCCAGAGCCCAATATCTCTCGTCTTGTTGTTGTACATGTACCTGATGCCCTACTACATAACCTTATTCCCAGAGCCAAATATCTCTCGTCTTGCTGTTGTACATGTATCTGATGCCCTACTACATTACCTTATTCCCAGAGCCCAATATCTCTCGTCTTGCTGTTGTACATGTACCTGATGCCCTACTACATTACCTTATTCCCAGAGCCCAATATCTCTCGTCTTGTTGTTGTACATGTACCTGATGCCCTACTACATAACCTTATTCCCAGAGCCCAATATCTCTCGTCTTGCTGTTGTACATGTACCTGATGCCCTACTACATTAAGCCCAATATATCTCGTCTTGCTGTTGTACATGTATCTGATGCCCTACTACATTACCTTATTCCCAGAGCCCAATATCTCTCGTCTTGCTGTTGTACATGTATCTGATGCCCTACTACATTACCTTATTCCCAGAACCCAGTATCTATCGTCTTGCTGTTGTACATGTATCTGATGCCCTACTATATTACCTTATTCCCAGAGCCCAATATCTCTCGTTTTGCTGTTGTACATGTACCTGATGCCCTACTACATTAAGCCCAATATATCTCGTCTTGCTGTTGTACATGTACCTGATGCCCTACTACATTACTTTATTCCCAGAGCCCAATATCTCTCGTCTTGCTGTTGAACATGTACCTGATGCCCTACTACATTACTTTATTCCCAGAGCCCAATATCTCTCGTCTTGCTGTTGTACATGTACCTGATGCCCTACTACATTACCTTATTCCCAGAGCCCAATATCTCTCGTCTTGCTGTTGTACATGTATCTGATGCCCTACTACATTACCTTATTCCCAGAGCCCAATATCTCTCGTCTTGCTGTTGTACATGTACCTGATGCCCTACTACATTACCTTATTCCCAGAGCCCAATATCTCTCGTCTGGCTGTTGTACATGTACCTGATGCCCTACTACATTAAGCCCAATATCTCTCATTTTGCTGTTGTACATGTATCTGATGCCCTACTACATTACCTTTTTCCCAGAGCCAAATATCTCTCGTCTTGTTGTTGTACATGTATCTGATGCCCTACTACATTACCTTATTCCCAGAGCACAATATCTCCCGTCTTGCTGTTGTACATGTACCTGATGCCCTACTACATTACCTTATTCCCAGAGCCCAATATATCTCGTCTTGTTGTTGTACATGTACCTGATGCCCTACTACATTACCTTATTCCCAAAACCCAATATCTCTCGTCTTGCTGTTGTACATGTATCTGATGCACTACTACATTACCTTATTCCCAGAGCCCAATATCTCTCGTCTTGCTGTTGTACATGTACCCGATGCCCTACTACATTACCTTATTCCCAGAGCCCAATATCTCTCGTCTTGTTGTAGGCTGGTTACTCATCGCTATATATACAGAATGTTATTTGTTCAGCAAATGAAAATGTCGTAAAAATGAACGTTGATGAACCTGCCAATGAAAGAACTTAAATTCGATAAATAATGGCAGTACCCGGATGAGAGGATCAATGAGCGATAATCGACGCAATCTGGTTCCCGGACCTCGTTCCGCTTGCGCTACAGTGAGCCCGGGAACCAGGTTGTAATCGACGTATTAAGAATAATAAAACGTCAGTTTGACGTTTAATCATTTATTGATCAGATTACAATCCTGTGACAAAAATTATACGCTGAAACCGTGTTTGATTCGTTCTGTTTATTTCAATACTGTACTGTACACAGTAAACAATCTCGGTTTGTTCTTATATCATACATTATACATTTATCACATATAAGGTTAGTAGACATTTTTAGATTGTATGGTTTAAACATGAAGATTTGGTTGGTAAACAAGCTATAAGCTTATGTGAATACAGCTTTAAGATTATACAGAGAACATTCATCACTAATGTAGACATTTTAAAAGTAACATTGTGAAATTTTAAATTTGTATTCACTTATAGCATAAATAAAAAAAGGATATATATATATATATATATATATATATATATATATATATATATATATATATACGAAAAATAAGTTCAATCTTAATACAGGAATGACTTTATCATGGTGGAATGATTAAGTGTAGTATATGTGTGTTACCTATATATAGGATACAAAATTCGTTGCCATATTCGTTGTCATCGTGCCACACACACGTTCTATCTGCACTGTGTCGGACTCCTAACTCGATAAGTTTTGATACATTTAAATAAATTATTATATTTCTCAATACACACAAATACTTTATCATTCTTAAAACAAAATATCCATATCATGTCTGCATAATTGTGTCAATCATCAAGTTGCCAAATATCAAATTATCAAGTTGGCAATCAACTACTCATTAAGTTGGCAATCAACTACTCATTAAGTTGGCAATCAACTACTCATCAAGTTGGCAATCAACTACTCATCAAGTTGCCAAATATCAAATTATCAAGTTGGCAATCAACTACTTATTAAGTTGTTAATTATCAAATTATGAAGTTTCCAATCATCAAATCATCAAGTTGTCATTTTCAAATCATCAGGTTGCAAAATATCAAATCACACAAGTTGCCATTTATCAAATCATCAAGTTGTCATTTTCAAATCATCAGGTTGCAAAATATCAAATCACACAAGTTGCCATTTATCAAACCATCAGGTTGCCATTTAACTGTTTATCAAGTTGTCACTATCAAATCATCAGGTTATAAAATATCAAATCATCAGGTTGAAAAATATCAAATCATCAGGTTGAAAAATATCAAATAATGTAAGTTGCAATTTATCAGTTCATCAAGTTGTCATTGATCAAATCATCAAGTTATCAATTATAAAATCAGCAAGTTATCAATTATAAAATCGTCAATTTACCAATTATTTAATCTTCATTTTTTTCAAATACGATCTCATCTAAGATGTGTAAACGGTTAAAGCTAGTTACAGTATTTTTTTGTAGATGATGTATATACACTGCACTGTATATAAGTATGTATCTTATTATTAGATATTCTACGAAATACAGCTTTACATGATGTATTGCAATATCAACGTAAAGTACAGTTATTTTCTCTTCAATTACATGTAGCGCTGTATAACTGTAATATCCACAAATATCGAACTGCATATGACATAAATAGTTGAAAGACGTTTTGGAAATTGGAATCTTAAAATATGACACTTATTTGTGGACCGTTGACACGTATTTGTTTATGTATTTGTATTTATATTTTAAAAATGTCAGTAAGTTATACAATGTTGAATATCAACATAAATACTAAATTAATTGAATACATGTCTTGATTGTGTTTCAACGCCCTTTTCTAAGAAAGGATTAAGTCATGTCATTAAAGGCACTGTACATAGCACGTTGTCTGCATTTTATATGTTCAAACTTGCCATTTATAATAAAAGTTTATGCAATATATCTTTACTTAAGATGGTAAAAGAAGCTATTAAACGACCCGATTATCCGTAGTCATTGAAAACTGTGTCACGTACAAAAACGAGAACAATTGTGTGTTCAGTGTGATCACCTTTCAATAATTCGAGGATCGGAAATGGACCATAAACATTTCTTTTTCCAATTGGAACTCTATTGATTGTTTGAGGAGGGTTTTTTCGCAATTGGTAACATTTCTTTTCGATTTCGTGAGATTTCCTTATTTTCATTAGAAAACGTGTTACAGCCCCTTTAAAAAGTACAAAAACTGCAGTCTTGAATTAAATTAAAGAAAAGTCATCCCCAGGAACGGAATTAGAATTGTTGTCACAGCCGGAAGGGATGTTTGTGCGTTTCCGGTTGGGAAGCCTTCCGTGGAGGTTTTGGGTCCAGACACTGGGCATTCACAAGACTGCATGGCGGCGAGAAACTTGACCATGTCCACATTTGGGTTCAGAGCCCTTAAAAGGTCCATCATGTAAGGTCCGGTAAGGTCATTGAAGCATGGGTGTTTTCTAACTTCATGAATAGCAGCCGGACATTCTGGTCGGCATTCCCCGTAGAAGTTGCAGCTGTCCAGAATCTGAAGAACAAAAGCGGTAAATATCAGATAAGGTTATGCTATATTTGCCGTAGGTAGTCATGCTCGTATGACAACTCTTACCAAAGGGTCTAAAATCTAAAGAGTATTGACTCACACGCAGGTGTGAATTTTAGGGCAAAATGGGTTGGGCAACAGAGATGAAGTGATCAGGTTTCGTTTGGGAACTTTGTTCGACCATAGCAAACATGTATATCACGTGACATTCTGGTTCCCGGAGGCTGTTGCGCTGCGTAACTGGATTAAAGGGACACTACGTGTTTTTCATTACATTTTATTTTTATTTGATACAAACAAAAATATCAAATGTCCTGATTACGTCCAAATCATCTCAGTCGACTTGCATATGTATCCCCTAACGCTAAATATTGGACAATAAATAGCAGCTTAATACACGATGAGAATTAATGCGCCCCATTTATAAGTATACCAGTTATATGTTCCATTGAATAGTACCAACCAATATCTGTCTCTTTGTCAGCTACATATAAGTTATCAAAATTACGTTTGAACAATTGACGCGCGCCAGCCGCGGAACATTGTCCAGTTTTCGATCATAATAACGAATAAACATCTTAATTATGTAACTACGATGTACAGATTGGCACTAAAAGGGTAAATTTCGACAAACGTCATTACCTCTCGATAAAGTAACATCCTTGGTAACTTTTGACCTATGTTACTACAATAACATACGGAGTGTCCCTTTTATGACAGGTAGTTGTCACTAAGGTGACATGATCCCCCGCCGCAAATTAAAACTTCAAAATTGAAAAATAATGTCAAGATCAGCAAAATCGACTGGGCCCTGAATTTTCCCTAAAAGAACCACTGGTGTAAGATAATGATGAGAATCCAATAAACAGTTCTTGAGATATCGATGCCCCTGACAAGCTTAACATATCGACAAACTCAAAGTTAATGTCAAGGTCACCAAAATCTAATCAGCCCTTTTCCTTCCCTTGGAGAATCTATGTATAAGATATGAAGAGAATCCAGTGAATGGTTCTTGAGATATCCCGTTGACAAGCTTTACATGTATATTAACATGTCGAAAAACTCAAAGTTCCGCTGTGACCTTGAGAATAATGTCAGCCGAAACGCACGGCGAGGAATAATTGATATATTAAGCCAGTCGCCAGTTTCGCAGCGCAACAGACGCCGTTAGCTAGTCGCCAGTTAAGCAGCGCAACAGACTGCGTAAGCCAATCGCCAGTTAAGCAGCGCAACATACTCCGTAAGCCAATCGCCAGTTAAGCAGCGCAACAGACTCCGGGTACCAGAATGACATGAGCAGGTGCTTACCTTTGCAATAAGTTCTTCACGGATTTTATCCATGGGGTTGAACACCATGGCGAAAGGGCAGCCGTATATTGCCTGCTTTTCCACGTAACATATGTCAAAATCTTTCCACGTGTAGCACGAGTCGTGTCGGATGTTTTCGGCCGGGTAGTAGGTGATGAGCCCTAAACACATCTCGTCCTCGGCCGACTCTCCGAACATTGTTGTCGTCTTCTTCCCACTGCTATCGTACACACACGTCGTCAGGAGCTCATCCCCAGGAAGCAGTACATGAGGGGGGTTATACCTGTGGATGGAAATTAAGTATATTTAATTTATGAATATTATATCCTTGTCATGTTCATGTCATGTCTTAAACAGATTTGGGCATTATGTAATGGATAACACCTGAATGCGAGGGCGTTCTGGCAAAGAGAGGCCTTTGCCGGAGGGTCTTGAAAATTTTAAACTTGGCAATTTTGTAGATAGATTATCTTACTCAATGGGACTTAGGATTCCTTGCACTCAATAAATTTCATTTGGCAGGCCTTCTACTCTATAATACCCTGCTTATACTGTACAAGACCCTCCCAGCGGGGTATTATCCTTTATACCCCACTTCGGGTCTCGGTTCTATGGTTTCTTTTGTTGCAAGTGTAATTGTATTAGCCGATACACCTACACTTTTTCTGATATACCTACACTTTTTTTCTGATATACCTACACTTTTTAACAACTGAGAAGCAATGAAGTCAATTTTCTTAATTTCCAAATTCTAAGTGATGATACTTTATAAAATGTCAGATTATAAATGAACATATAAGGAACCTGGGGTCGAACCCGTGTCCTGTTGCTTTCTGGCCGAACGACCTAACCATTACACCACGAAACCAGTTGAAACTTTGAACATTTTTTCATGACCGAATGAATAAGGTTCTTATAATGCGTGAAATAATATCACAAATTTATGTTTTTCTTTTTGTATAAGAATGTAATTTAATTTTGAGTGCAAAATGTCTTAACATACTGAAAGTTGTTTCTGTTTTCTCTAAACATTAGCCATGCTGTTTATAGCGTCAGCTGTACATTTCAGCAAGATGCACGTGCATCTGCGTTGACAATGCCGTCATTGGGCCATATCAATTAGATTTCGAGCCCCAAACATGGGTAACCATACAACGCTGCACGGGCTGCGTTGTCACAGACGAGGCCGTATTTGGGTTGTGCGTTTCATGCACAAGCTTGTTTACAGCTGTATTTGTTTAGAAATATTATGAAATAGTATCCGCTTATACACTCGACCGTAAGTGGGGTATAAGACAGATATACCCATACTTTTCCGAGTGTATCGAATGATACCCTACACTTTTCCCCGTTGGAGCCTTACTCGGCTCCGCCTCGTAAGGGCACGGGGAAAAGTGTAGGGTATCAGTCGATACACTCGGAAAAGTATGGGTATATCTCTCACATACACTCTCAAATGTAAGGCCCTCTCGATAGGATTTGTAAGGCCCTGCCCCCTTTCTCAGAGATGTTCTCCCGAAAAAAGACTGAGTTCAAAGAGTTTTAAATGAGCCTTGAGGTATATAAGTCCTTATAGTTATTTGGTTATGGCTGTGGGTTGACAAATAGGTTGGGTATTATGTCCTTAAAGTTATTTGGTTATGGCTGTGGATTAGGGTTGGGTATTATGTCCTTAAAGTTATTTGGTTATGGCTGTGGGTTGACAAATAGGTTTGGTATTATGTCCTTATAGTTATTTGGTTATGGCTGTGGGTTGACAAATAGGTTTGGTATTATGCTTATTTTGGTTATTTGTTCATAGACAATTGGATATTGAAAAATCTAGATTCTAGATCTAGACCTCTCTGAGGTTATTGGTTGCTCGGTGCAGTGGTTAGCACGGTGGTCCGTGTTCGAATCCTGGACGCGCTTAGTGCTTAGTTGCATCTTTGAAGTCAAATACCTTCACTGCAAAATGTGAGAAGGGCCTTGAGCAAGCATGGGTGAATGGAAGAATTCGTGACCATCGTTTCCATATAATTTGGAAAACATCTTTGAAAGATAACTACATCTTTAAAGTACCATTTCAGTAGGTGGGAAATACACACGCAGATGAATGGTTTTGAAGTTATGTTCCGGAAATGAACCTATCCCTGAACAAAGTCCAAATCCGAAAATTAAATTTCTATGGAAACGAAAAATATTCAGAAATCTGTAAATAGTTAAATGTCACCACTTCATTTGGTGGATAAACGTATGAATAGTTTCAGCAATATATTATGAACGGTTTTCGGGTTCTGCTCCGGAATGATTATAAGGACTGACGAACAGACGGACAGGGCGACGACTATATCCCACGGTATTACACGTCTGTGGGATAAAAAAATCAACAGAAAACAAGCCGAAAATGAAATAACGGTAAACCTTACAGTATAAGGGTATGGTCATTTTAAATTCTTCTATCAATTATATTCATGGTTTCGATATATACCAAACGATCTTCATATTATTTTCTAAAATCATTACGTCATATGTGTAAGTGTTAGCCTACAACTGAGTGGGTATTATTTCACTTTCACTCAGTGAAAATGCAAATTTCAGTTTAGATTATCAGTATCTTATTTCAACCTGGTTCCCAGGCTTCGGTCCGTTTGCGCTAGAGTGTGTCACTGTACATAGCGCAAGCGGAACGAAGCCTGGGTACCAGGTTATGCCTTATTTCAACTTATCAGGATTTATAGAAATGAATATTGTAATATGTACGTGTGAACGTAGGGGTCGTCGTAGCTGTATCTCTCGTCAGGTGAGAGGTTCCTGACTTTTTCCCCGTCACGGAACTGCTCAATGTTGCCACGGATACCTGTATTTAGAGAAAATATTGACATAAACATTATATAAAGATCATTCTTTGAAAATAAGTCAGGTGTTATTCAGTATTTCAACAGCTTATTTGAACACATTGTGTTAGAATTATGTTTAAAAGTTTCTTCTTTCTAATAGAGAGAAAATACAAAAGATAATTAACGAAGAAAACAATATTCAAAACAATATAAGATACTTATCAATTTCAACGAATAATAATTTTCAGTGGAATTTTCAAACGTTGTGGAATGGTAAGGTTCTTTAAGTCATTTATTTAAGGCCCGCTCTCGCGGTACGATGTGTAGTTATTGCCTGTACTACTGTAGTAACCAACTTTAGTCACAATGTGTGGACATCTAAGTCGCATCGACTTACCACCTGATGTACAAGCAATGTGTCGATACTACAAGTTGTAACTACAAGTCGCTTAGTATAAACAGGCCTTTTAGAGTTTTTTTCAGATGAAATTAAATTATGTATTTTTCAGATACTATGATATTGTCACAACAGATCGCATAGTATAAACAGGCCTTTAAGAGGTCATTCTCTTCCCACAGAGGTTACTCCCTTCCTATTTCCGATCCTACCCTCTGTTGTTTTACGCTTGAAGTCGTAAAACAACAGAGGGTAGGATCGAAAATCTGAAGGGACTAACCTGTGTGGGAAGATTGAATGTTTAGAGGTATGTTCAGTTGATATTTGAATTATTTATTTTGAAGATACTATATCAATAATTATAATATAAAATGCTCTTGATAACCATACCCAAGTAGTGCATATGATTACGGACAGTCATGATGTTGACGGGCCCTGTTGGCATCTGAGTGTGGGTACAGTCCGAGGTACAGAGAGACTGGGTCTCGTGGAAGGGAGTGTGTGGGGGGATGTTCAGGTAGATCTGTCCAGTCTGCCAGTAGCCGGCGTTGAATGGACGAAGCTTCTTGGTCATGTACAGTACAAGCCCGGAAGAGTCTTCGTAACCGTCCATCGTTTCCGGGTTGCTCCAGTGCATCTAGGGCATAACAACAATGTTTAACAGGGGTGGATCCAGTGAGGGTTCGATTTATTTATATTTAAACTTTATATTTATTTATATTTATTTAATGTCAAACAATTCATATTTTTTCATTATTTGAATAAAATTCTCAGTTCACATTGTACCTGCATTGTGATCCATTTCATCGCGCTCTTGTTTATTTTGAAACCAGCCTCTACAGGAAGACATTCGCCGCTCATCCCCCTCGTCCAGATTGACAGGTAGTTTTGACAGCTGGAGGCAGCCATGTTACAAACCTCGGGAGTAACCAGAGGCTGAGCTGTAAATTATTTAGTAAATCTAGAAAATCCAATCAATCCAATAAACTCATGAGTATGTTAAATCAGATGATAAAAATACTTATACTTTAACCACTTGATGATTCTAATGGCATTTAAAGTGTCCATAGGTCAATAATTCAATAAATTCAGTCAGTGAAGTTAAGTAATGATTTAGTAAATCCATCTAAATATAATTTGATATTCCGACAAATTCAGTAAAATTGCATCAGTATCAACTTCATCAGGACATTAGTAACTTGTAAACATGCAGTAAATTCAATCAACCAAACAAATTGGAAATTTAAAAAAAAAACGAAATTCCGTTACCTGTTGGTCCACAGCCGTTGAGCTGTATGTGATGTAAAACATGCTCGTTGTCTATGTACGGTTTGGTGGCGATGAGATGGTAGTCCGTATTGTCCTCCAGCATGTCCAGCAGAAAGGTGAAACACATGTACGTGTACCGACTGGAAGGTACTTTAGTCATGGGGAGCCGCAGCGTTATGTTGAAGACGTCTGTCAAAATAACCAAACATGATAAGTTCTGGGTTCTGATCCAGTCTGATAAAAATCGACGGTTTTTCGTTGAATAAAAATTGCAAAAGTCTGATTAAAATCGACGGTTTTCCGTGGAATAAAAATTGCAAAATAGTGCATCTACCGGGATACGAACTCGTATCGTTCGTAGGTTTCCACGCCAAACCGTCCTTGTGGCGAGGAATTTACAGAACCTGTTCGTATCCCGGTAGATGCAAAATTTTGCAAATTTTATTCCTCGGAACAAGGTCGATTTTAAACAGACTGGCAAAAATATGATAAACCACATAACATAATTGATGGTGTAAAATATTGCCTTTTATAAATTATACCGTCAGACTTTTCATAGTCTGATTCCAGTAATGGTTTGACTTAAGTAGGATCACCTTTGCTGTCATTATCGCAGGTGAGTTATGAAATGTTCCGCAATACATCTTCGTCAGAAGGCACGCTGGGCGCCATTTTGTGTGGCTTATCACACTCTTGCAAAAATGGAAAAGGAGGAATGTGCCTTGTCCTAAATATGGGAATGGTGCTTGTCATCTACCATTGAGTTCAGGGGAGGTAACTGACTCTAATATGGGAATGATGCTTGTCATCTACCATTGAGTTCAGGGGAGGTAACTGACTCTAATATGGGAATGATGCTTGTCATCTACCATTGAGTTCAGGGGAGGTAACTGACTCTAATATGGGAATGGTGCTTGTCATCTACCATTGAGTTCAGGGGAGGTAACTGACTCTAATATGGGAATGGTGCAACTCATCTACCATTGAGTTCAGGGGAGATAACTGACTCTAATATGGGAATGGTGCTTGTCATCTACCATTGAGTTCAGGGGAGATAACTGACTCTAATATGGGAATGATGCTTGTCATCTACCATTGAGTTCAGGGGAGGTAACTGACTCTAATATGGGAATGGTGCAACTCATCTACCATTGAGTTCAGGGGAGATAACTGACTCTAATATGGGAATGATGCTTGTCATCTACCATTGAGTTCAGGGGAGATAACTGACTCTAATATGGGAATGATGCTTGTCATCTACCATTGAGTTCAGGGGAGGTAACTGACTCTAATATGGGAATGGTGCAACTCATCTACCATTGAGTTCAGGGGAGATAACTGACTCTAATATGGGAATGGTGCTTGTCATCTACCATTGAGTTCAGGGGAGATAACTGACTCTAATATGGGAATGATGCTTGTCATCTACCATTGAGTTCAGGGGAGGTAACTGACTCTAATATGGGAATGGTGCAACTCATCTACCATTGAGTTTAGGGGAGATAACTGACTCTAATATGGGAATGATGCTTGTCATCTACCATTGAGTTCAGGGGAGGTAACTGACTCTAATATGGGAATGATGCTTGTCATCTACCATTGAGTTCAGGGGAGATAACTGACTCTAATATGGGAATGATGCTTGTCATCTACCATTGAGTTCAGGGGAGGTAACTGACTCTAATATGGGAATGATGCTTGTCATCTACCATTGAGTTCAGGGGAGATAACTGACTCTAATATGGGAATGATGCTTGTCATCTACCATTGAGTTCAGGGGAGATAACTGACTCTAATATGGGAATGATGCTTGTCATCTACCATTGAGTTCAGGGGAGATAACTGACTCTAATATGGTAATTAAAGTGACCATTTGCAACCCACTAAATAGGATTATCTAAAAAAAATCATAATCTGTTGGTCGTCGACTTGTTGCCCAAAGCAATTCATTTCGTAAATGACAACTGCATGTTAAGTGTATAAAAGTGTGATTTATTCCATTTCAAATACCCAATGGCACGGCGCACAATGTACCTATCACATGCGTAACACGTGGCCAATCAGACAGTCACGCTTCATTGCGCACGCGGATAAATTTGAAGCTCGGTTATAAAAGTTGTCTTAATACTTAACTGCAAGTGTATATTGTCTCGATTTTATGCTCATTTGATTCCGACGACATATAATGTACATAGAGATAACAATCTGTCATTCTTTACAGAAGAGAAGAAGAAATATACTTTATTAATGTGTCACATGTTATTTTACATTATATCACATTATAAACAGACGTTTAAAAAGCAACATTCGGCCGAACGGCCTATGAGACACAAATGGACATTTTGATACCATAAACGTTTAAAATAGATGTTAAAATATAAGACAAACTGGATAAAATGATAAAACGATTTAGAGTGGGATACATTCACTACGACACCTAAACATTGAATTAAGTAGTGCAGAGAGGGGAACAACAAATTCACTATTTACTAAGAAGATCAACTGTTCTACCGGTGAAAGATGACAAAAGGATCACCTATTAATTTCCATAAATCATATCTTTTACAAAAGTGTATTACATTTGAACTTTAAGGCCAGACAATAGTTTTTCGAATCGGTGTTCACTGACAAGATCGTGAACTTATGCAGCAAAGTATTAGACGGTAATCGATACCATCTAAGTTATATTCAGATGATCTTACATTACAGTATCATTTGCACAAACTATTAGTACAATGCAGTCTGATTGAAATCGACTGTATTCCGAGGAATGGAAGTTTCAAGATCTACCGGGATACGAACTCATAACGTTCAGAGGTTTCATCGTAAAACCGTCTGATAACAGCCCGTAGACTCCCATGGTCTAACGCAATTCAGTAAACCAATCACAGGACCTCCAACATAAGTTTTCGGTAGGAGAAGCTATGGGCAGATAACTCCAAACGGTCTGTTCCGAATGCTTTCAAAACGGCGACCGTGTAAAAACTATGATTTGATTGGTCAGCTTTTTGACAGCGCTTTGTCTGCAATAAACTGGTACAGAACACGCGCCTATACGGGGTGTTCTCAGACCTTGTGGCGAGGAATCTACAGAACCTGTTTGTATCCCGCTTGATGTATTATTTGGCAACGTTTATTCCTCGGAACAAGGTGGATTTTAATCAGACTGAGTACAATGAAAAGAGTTAGGAAAACTACATTTGAAAGATCTTCTGTGTAAGCGTGATATTAATCGTTACCTTCCTCGTGTATTGGGTCACAAATAAACTCATCTGTTCCACATTGTAGGCCTTCATTTTTCCCATTACACTGTGGGCTTCCTACTGGCTCACACACACCTGCGGGAGAGAAGAAAAACGTATAAGGAACCTATTTGCTCAGTTGACGCCGGTAACTGATAGACGCTGGTCACTCATAGACGTCGTCACTATAAGCGTCAGTTTCTGACAGACGTTAGTCGCCAATAGACGTCGGTCGCTAATAGACGTCAGTCGGTCGGTCGGTCGGTCGGTCGGTCGGTCGGTCGGTCGGTCGAGAGAGAGAGAGAGAGAGAGAGAGAGAGAGAGAGAGAGAGAGAGAGAGAGAGAGAGAGAGAGAGAGAGAGAGAGAGAGAGAGAGAGAGAGAGAGAGATACAGACAGACAGAGACAGACAGAGACAGAGACAGACAGACAGACAGACAGACAGAGACATATGGACAGATAGAGACAGGTGGACAGACAGTCAGAGACAGAGACATATGGACAGATAGAGACAGGTGGACAGATAGAGACAGGTGAACAGACAGACAGACAGAGACAGAGAGACAGATAGACAGATAGACAGACAGAGACAGATGGGCAGATGGACAGATGGACAGATTGACAGACAGAGGAGGGGGAGAAGGGGTGAGAGAGAATGCAAGTGCTCTGACTGATACGTATTTATCCACATATATGCAGAACGACAAACACACAGACACACCTAGGCCTAATTTCACGCAAGATTCAGATACGTGTATACATGTAGACCTCGCTTACAAATCGACCCGGTCTTAAATATATGCAAGAAGCAAGATCAGCATGAGGTAGCTGTTTACCCGGGTGAGTGATCTGCTCGGTGCGTGAAGGAAGGGTCCCGTTGGTCCAGACACAGTACGGGTCGCCCAGCTCATCCCCGTTAGTTCGTCCATCCCCATCAGAGTCTAGTCGGCACAGCTGTTCAGACCATCGCTGTAAAAGGACGGACCATTTGTTTCTCAGCATTTTATAATGAAAGGCACTCTAGCACGTTTTTTGCATGTAATTTGTTCTTAGTTTTGTCATTCATTATTAAAGATAATGCAATAAATTGTAACATTTGAGGGTGAAACATCTCATTTCACGACCCATTAACCGTTTCATATCCATAGAAAATTGTTATCTGTATTTTTAGAAAAAAACTGCGATGTATAAAGCGACATTTTTGTGGGACTCTTTGGTGTGAGAGGAAGTTTTGCAGGTCTCATGCGATTGTAAGAGTGTCAGTTTAAAGGGACTGTACACTCAAGCGCTAAAGAAACGTCGTCATGTTTTCAACAGCATAAAACACGAACGACTGGTTCCGGAGAAAATCGATTGCGTATATGTTATATGGGGCCAAAGAATTAAATAATTTCATATATCAGAGTATAGTACTAATTCAGTGTATGTTCAAGTAGACCTGGGGTGTTAAATTGCTTTTTCAAAATTATTTTTGACCAGAATGTTTAGTATTTAACTTAAAAATGATAAAATGTAGAAAATTAATTATCAAAAGATGACGGCGACATAAATAACCTCCTTGGACTTAAATTTGTTGCCATGTCTTTACTTAAGGACGTCACCAATCATGCCAAAAAAGCCTTTTGGACTCTTCTATTTCGTCTAGTAAAGGTGATTTGAAAACGATGATATTAGGGGTATTTCAAAACGGGTGCTTCTGAGAAAAATAAACAGACAACAATTTGAAATTTGAAATTCAGTTGGCAACTGAAGACATGATTCAATTACCGACTCCCCCTTTATATCAAAGAGGAAGACTTCAGAATAAATATAATTTGAAACAAAAGTTGATGATAAAACAGCTTTTTCCCCCATCCTCGGTTACCCAGTTTTTTTATATATACTCCGTTACCCTCCACTATATCGGCCCTGGGAAAGTCCATCAGAGAAATCTGTACTCAAATTACCCGACCTTGGCCGGCGTGAGCCAATCAAACTGCTTCGCAGCTTGGAGCTGCGAGCCAGTGACAATTCATATCACTTCGTCGCAAAGCACGCGAGGTCATTTTGTTAGCCATCCGTCACCGGTTATCTTCCTTGACCATTTCAGTCATATTATTATTATCATATTATTGAACATCTTTGGTTAGTGACTTCGTCACGCCGGCCAAGGGCTGGTAATTTGAGTATAGATTTCTCTGATGGAGTTTCCCAGGGGTGATATAGTGGAGAGTGACGAAGCATATATAAAACCCTGGGTAACCGAGGATGCTTTTTCCCGAGAAACCAAATCACTCAATATGTTTACATTACGGCTGTACACGAACTTACCTTGCCATTAGCGTAGAAGGCGAGGCCAAATGGGTTCCTGTCCCCACCTCCCCATGCCCGCAGGTGCCCGACCCCACGCCACTTCCCCGCCACCTGGCAAGGATGGTTCACATTAAACCCGTTGGGGATGCGATACCGGAAGAATTCGTAGCCGTAGGCACACTGCATCAGCAGGACCGCTGTAAAGAACCTGACCGAAAAAAGAATAGTTATTAGTAGTTAGTCGTAGCATGTGATAGTGCAACTTCCAAACGCAAGGCATAACTCTTGCCAATCTGCATTACTGGCTGATTTAACCCTTGCGGTATTTCCCTCGCTTTGTTGTGTCAAGAAAGTGAATCGCTGCACCAGAAATGCATAGCGGGCCTGGATTTCTAAACACAGATTTCTTAAGGAAATACTGCAAGGCCTAAATCAGCCAGTAATGGAGACTGGCAAGAGTTATGCCTTGCATTGGGAAGTTGGTGATAGTGTTACCGAAGTCATGACGGAATTATTTTTCATGAATATCTCTCCCTTTGTAAAATGCATATGTTTACTTATTTTGCTTTTCACGCCTTACGGTGTACGACTTCAACATGTCACTTTAACACATCTCTTGACTCCTACAACCGCGTGCTATAGTAGGATATTGACCCGTTCTTGAGAACCATGCGTGATTGAAAAAGTCGATTGTTTCAGATGTTCCAGTGAATTCTTAAAAAAAACACCAAGATGGCACCATTACCTTCACGCATATACTGACGTTCAAAAAGAACATTCCACTCGATTTTAAGGTTTGTTAAAGAAAAATAACGTAACGTTTTATCAGTTTATAGAATTTCTCGAACTTCTTGTGACGGTCCTTATACACCGCTGTTTTAGTGACTGTTTTTTTCAGGCTGGACATGGGTCCTTTTCGTATACTTTTTGGGATTGATCCGCAATTTTTTTTTTAAATAGGAAGTTTGTTTTGAATGTCAGTACATCATGTGCTCAGATATGTGTTTGATGTTAGAAATTAAAGAACATGTATGTGTAGGAGAATGTCCTCAAACTGGCTATTAGTGTTGCACGTGGACCATGTTCGAGGCCGTTAGGCCGAAAATATGCTCCAAGTGCAAAACTAATGGCCAGTTTGAGGACATTCTCCTGCTTAAAAGAAAGTTTAAATAAATATGTCCTTTCTACTGAAATGCACGCCACAACGCACCTTATGTGCACAACTAATGGCGACTTATGCTCTACAATCTATATGTATTTCATGATCTTCTCCGAATTGTCAGTTGCATACCCTCTGCTGCCAAGTTATAATACGTAAAATCATCGGGCGTTTTCCTAGTGGAAGGTACGGTTGTAAACATTATATTTTGAAAGATTAAAGTAATAAATGATGAAACGTTGTACTTAAAAGAAAAAATTCGAATTACAAAATCAAAACCAACATGCATAGTATTTCATAATTCATTGATAAATTAATGGGCAATTCATATTTTACTTATTTGCTTATACCACCATGTTCTATTTCATATTGATAAGCTTGATTTTTAAAAGTTTAGATTACACAGATTCATCAACCCTATTAGGGCTAGGCCATGCTATTATTCAGTATATTTATCTTGAAATGTTAAGCTCTTGCAATTCAAGATACTAAGTTGAAAATTCATCTTAATATTTTGAACATTTAATTGAGTATCTAGAAAATTCATCTTACTATTTGAAAAATTAAACAAAAAAAGGGTTGAATATTAAATTTAGTATCGTGAAAATTCAAGAAACTACAACTTTAAAACTTGAATTTACAACAATAACAAATACTTTTTAATGTTTTAATTCAGCTTTAAAACTTGAATACAATTTGTAATTACAATTTTGTATCATTGGCATTGTACCTGGTAAGTTAAGTTTAAACATGTTAAGTTGAATGTTCAAGAAAGCAAGTTGAATCTTCAAGAAATATTTGAATTTTCAAGATACAAAGTTATATTTTCAAGTTATATTTTCAAGTTAAAATTTCAAGATTCTATGTTAGAGGATAGGATCTTGAATTTTCGAGCTAGCAAGTTGAATAGCAAGGTAAAATGTGCTAAATAATAGCGTAGCATGGTCGTGATTAAGTTGAATTTTCAAAATACTTGGTGTTAACTTTAGATTCTAAGTCAAGAATTGTCAAGATAAAACCATGCTTAAGACCCTGAACGCTTTCTGGACAGACGGACAGATATGTTTGTCTTATTCGGGACTGACATCTACGGTGGCATATTATACGGGGACATATTAGGGCCATCTGTTTTTACTTTTTTTATCTTGAAATTTAAAGATATAAGTTGAAATTTCATGAGCTACAAAACTACCTCTCACGCTGACACCACTGTCGTATTGTACGTCGCGCCATTTTCTTCAATTACAGAAAACCGTGTTCTATGGATAGGACTTATCGGGCCGAGTAATGGCGCTAGAGCACCTTTAAATACAACTTGTGAGAGCGGAATTCTTTAATACCATCTCCTTCGATAACAGATTGTGGGCGCATATTATTAATTATTACCAGTAACAAATAGGGATATAGATGTACATGAGTTGTTGTTACAATGAATTGGAGTTGCGTTGTTTATACAATAAAGAGTATTGTGGTACGAGGTTATATAATGTACGCGTTTGAGCAAATTAATTGGATGTAAGTTATGTCATGGCAAATACTGAGATTGAGAGTGATTGGAAAGTAGATGAATGTTTATCAAATAAATGAGCTTGTTGTACATGAAATGGATTAGGTAGAAACACTTAAATAGTATTGATGAAATACACACTAATATGAAATATAAGAATTGAATATAGTTTAGCAAAAGGTGGAAGGCACTAAAACTTAAATATCCGTCGTCTGTGTTTAGAGAGGAAGCTATCTTGTTGATATTTACAGCTTCATGAAGTACAGAGACGAAGGAAAACAAAACTCATGTATATTTAGTTCCTCCAAGTTTCTTCTCATTCCACTATGTCGAAATGCCGCCTACAGAGAACAAAGAAGGTGTTTGTCCATAAAGAATGTATCTTCATCATCTTAACTTATAGAATGCCAATCAATAAATGACACTATATTAGGCCTACTTGTATTTGGACAGCAAAATGCATACTTTTATTTTTTTAATGTTGGACACACTTTTTGTTATCAGATTGTACGTTGTTTTAAAAACATTATATATTATTTGTAATGAATTTCGAATGTGTTATTGTCAAATGTCTGATAACACTTGTTATGGGAAATTAATGATTAAAATTCAAAACCGCACATGTACTACTTTCAAAATACTTTGAATAAAACGTTAACTCCAAATGAACTGCAACCATTAATCCATTCCGTTATATTTTTTGTTTTAGAGTGAGACGTAAGGTGTTGTGGAAGATTAACACGCTCTTTCGATGAAAATAAACACAAGCAATGACATGTATATATTGACTTTCATCTGCTCACGTACACACGGTTTGAGTTTACACAAAAAAAACATTTTAGTTTAACTAACATGCGGTTCTTTGCATTATTGTGCTGCACCTATTTTATCGCAAACGAAATCGCATGGAGAAATCCCTATCTTACGTCATATTTTACTCGTCTCGAGGGGGTTTCCCCACTCAAACCACATGGGAGGAAAGTGGGTAGGCCTACAACATGTATGTACCATGGGGTACGGGTCAGTTCGTACCAAAACCAGTTCACCCCGGTTAGCTTCGTCTAGGTTGATTCGCCCTAGTCAATGTTGATGTTTGATATAATGAAGCTGTTGTGTGTTTTGTGCCGAAACCGGTTCACTCCGGGTCGCATCGTCCTTGGTCGGTTTGCCCTGATATATTTATACATAGATACAATAAAGCATAGCATAGTATACACATCTTTTTTGTTACAATATTCTGATTCATCTTGTACTGAAACCGTTTTAGATCAACACTCTGAGTACATCTACTAGCCATCAAATTAATGTTTTCTCATTCATTCTGTTGGAAATATTTGTCAAATATTTCTTCCAATCTTAATTGGCCAGTTGATTTATCAAATATCAATCGGTTAAGCAATTTACAACCTTGGTACTTATAAATATTCTTGAAATATTGAATGGTACAATAGGAAAAAACATGAACCTCTTGTGTATGATTAAAATCTTCCTCTTTCTGAAATATTCAGGCACCGCTCTCTTAAAACCTTCGTAGGTGAGAAAGTCATATTTACCATTCAATTCTTCCAAAGACATCATATTTCCGTCATCAGTCATAATGATCAATTGTTGTCACAAAATCAACTAGCATATTTCAAGGAAAGCACGTTAAAAGAGAAAACGTTTATCTTCGATTATTATATCAGTATGACGTGTTCGCCGTCTCATTCAGGCGAAGTAGAACAGAGGTTATGATCGGAAATCTGACGGGAGTAACCTCTGTGGAAAGAGAATGATTAGCCAATTGTTCCCTATTTTCACGTTTTTTTGCGATGGGTAGGATCGGTCAAATTATATTACCGAACTCACTCGCGACATGCGGTGTAATTATATGATCATATGTAATCAAAATATTAATGTAGGTCTACAATGCATACATGTAACTGATGTTTGGGGCGAACCGACCTGGGGTGAACTGGCTCTGGTACGAAGCGACCCTGAGGTGAACTGGTTTTAGTACGAACTGACCCGTGCTATGATTATGTCTTGATCCATAATTACAAATCCTGCTTTTGATATAACTTTGAATTTTTTTATATTACTAGTGCCGACATATACATTGTTTGTTTTGAAGATAATACTGACATTTTCTTAAACATGTTTTGTAAGACTATTATTTTGATATAGCTATAATTGGCATCTGTAGAATGAAATGCACTAGAAATGTATAGCACCTTATTTGAATTAAAACAAGCAGAGTCGGCCATATCGATCCCCCGCCATGTAGGAATTTTGAATATATTTATGCATTTTGAATATATAATGCATTTACTTTCTTGAAAATTGTTATAACTCATAACTAATAAGTGATAGTTCTAACCTGAACACGTTGATAGTCTGATTGAACTCAGTTTTACGATTTCCAGTGTGTCCTAGAAATAAATTTCTTTGCCCATGCCAAGATTCATGACCTTGATCATAGAACATAGAATAACAATTTTTTTTTACATAATATTTCATTGTTTCTATTCAATTAGTATAGGAATTCCTATCCAAATGTATCATGTAGGAAGAAAATAATAATAAGGCATAGTAATTGCAATGTTTCTAATGAAGGGTTTTAAAGATGACAAAATCATAAATACTGTGCCATTTGTCATTTTCTTTCTTCATGATTAATTTTAGACATCACTGGAGGTGTAACAATATGGTGATACAGTATCATATCGTGATACAAGGCCCACGATACAATATATTGTTTTGAAGGATGTGTGTCATACTACATACAGTATTCATAAATGTTCTTCATATAAATTCTAGTTTATAAATTCTAAAAAAAGATAGATTTGATGACAGTACCAAGTGAAAAAACTTGAAACTCTCCCGAAACAAGAAGTTGCTAGAGTTTCTCCAGAAACTAGAAGCTTTTAGGGTTTCTCAATCCATAAATAACACATTATGTCAAAGCTGCTGGTGGTGAATTCAATCTCATCTAAATTGGGAAGAATAAGGTCATCCAGTTTTAAAATATACCTTGGCTGTATTCTAAGTTGTACTGTAAATAATTGAAATGTATGGGGATACATATCCTATCACGACTCCAATATTGGTATATGTATTCTATAGCAACCGCTCTGTATCGTAACACCTAGACGTCGCTCAGGAAGAATATTGAATAGTTTGAAATTTGAGGCCGGAATATAGTTTTCCCTCTTCTTGGTCCTAAGTCCAGACTGTTTGCATTGGTAAAAAAAGAAATATTCTCAAATTTCCATGTAGCAAAAGGCACATCTAGACTACTTGGTTGACACCTGTACAAAGTTTCAGCAACATATATTGAATAGTTTTGAAGTTTGAGGCCGGAATGGAAAAGCCCGGACGCACAGACGGACAGACGGACAGACAGACGGACAGACGGACAGACGGACAGACGGACGGACGGAGCTCATTTCTATATCCCCCGCCAACTTCGTTGTGGCGGGGGATAATAAAACGCAATATCTAACGCAACGTGTGTAGTGTGCGCGGAAAAACGCATCGCATGACGCATCGCAAAAATAATCGGACGTTGTGTGCGCCCAGCCTTACTTTTATGGTAGATTACATCATAATATCGTTATATCGAGAGATTTGCATTCTCTGTAGAGTGTCTATAAACAAAACTTAAATGACGTGAAATGTTGACATTAAATCGGGTAACAAAGTTAATATTTGATTAAATTTTCATTCTGTTGGAATAAGGAGAGTTCTCATTATGGCCTACTTTTCCATTTAAACAGTTGTAACAACAAGGGAACAACTCTTCATTTTACCAAATGTAGCTAAAAGTGCAGTAAACATCGAATAAATACAGTCGACGTTGTTCAGTTCATCGGAAATAGTTTACTGTCATCTTGTTTGAAGGGAAATCTTATATAAGGTCATCGTCGCGTATATTTTCACACACCTTATATAAATTATTTCAGTAACTTAGTACTTTAAATGTGAGGCAGGTGACACACCACCAGGAGACTTGTATCATCAAACTACGATCACAAAACTATCCTAATGTTTACGTAAGTTTGTTTTAAGTGTGAATAAATATCAAGTAACACAAGACTAACGACAGCTTGTGACAAAAGTCAACATGCTGAAAAAAACGCGCTTTTGATTGGTTGAAAACTGATCTTCTGTCCCTCATTTCACTGGTCGGTCAAAGTTTGGTCAGTTGAACATAAGACCTGTATCAGTAATACCCTAGATGTAATGACATACTCCTATGACCCTTAACATTACAGATAGTATAACTAGATTGGTTAACTCCAACATCAGAGAATATAACATATGTTGGAGTACTAGTGCATAATTGATTGTTATCTAATTCAAAATGTATCTCATAAACTCTCACATTTGAATGTTAATTATATGGCGAACAATGAAATACTGGGATTTATCAGTGAAATAAAATGTCTATCAATCTACAGTGAAAATAACTTATATATGTGGCCAGTGACTGATATAAGTTGACGTCATAAGACAATGGTCTGACGTAACGAATTATATTATGACGTTACATTGTTACTGTGGTGACGGGGTGTTCCTTGCAGCAGAGGCGCAACATTAAAACGACGTTGTTTAGGCTCAATTACAAGGATAGCATCATATAATAATAAAAATCAGTCAATTCTTGACAAATACCATGTTATATCAAATACCAAAACATATTGTATATGTCATCTTTCTTTATAAAGGATGAATTAAATCACGTGACGCCTTTATCTGCTACATAATGGTACAATATGTATCTATTTCATCTTTTGACGGGTTACTCGTTTCGCACTGATGGTTCAGTCTTACATAAAGTGTAGGGACCAACTAAATGCATTTACTTATAAAATGAGTTGATATTTGATATCGAAGGAGTTGAAATTAGATTTAACTCCCTCCCGTTTAGTACTCTATACGTAACTTTATCGTCAACAAAGGAGAAGGCATACTATTAGCATACGATTGACATAGTTGCTTTTCAGAACCCAGAATGTAAAGAAGTGTCCATGTGATATACATGTATAACATCAGGATATGGAGGATACGATGCGCAAAATATTCATTAGTCTGCATATTTTTTAACATGAGTATTTATATAAGAGTATAATCCACCCTATCGACGCATGTTGAAACTGCTTGGAAAGATCATCCGCGATTGCACTGTAATAAGAAACAGTAAAACCATCGGTATAACTATTTTTCAAAGTGGTATGTTTGTAACTAGTACAGAGACTTGAAAAGTTTGTTAGGAACGACTGCTCGATCACATTGCAATGGCGTGCAATGTCAAAATGGTGTGTTTAGCGGAGCTGAACGATCAGCGCTGTTAGCTTTACAAGTAACGTCCCGCATTTATGTATACAATTTCAACCTTAGGCATAAAACTAATGGAAGGAGTAGCTTGCCTTGTCATGGCCCTGTCGTGATCGTCCATTCTTTATGGATAGGTTAACATGTTGACTTAGACTGAGGCATGCATGCATACGATTGTATGATGGGAAGATGGGGTGTTGGGGCTATGGGAGACACCCATACCTTCAATACAAATAAGGAACATGTGGATGATACAGGGGCTCCGCTGCACAAAGCCCTACGTTGAAGTTAACTCTCTTAGAGGATAACTTAGTGTACGGTTGTTTTGTACAACCCCAAGAACCCAACTACCCAACCTCCCTTTATTCGGGTGTATATATGGGTTATCTATCTCCTCTTTGAACCTTTTTAATGCTTATCATGCCATGGATTGCGATAAAACCTAAATTACATTTGACTTCCCCCAAACATAAGTATAATTCTCCCAAAATGATAGGAACTCTTTTATCTTTAACATAACCATATCATTCCGAGATACAGCGTCTTTAGTTTACTGTCTCTGTAATTTTTCATTTTTTAAAAAGTCACCGAAACAAATGGACGTAGATATCAACTTTGTTGTACCCATCTTGTACACGTCAATGTACCTGGTTGTCAACGGAGGAATATTCGGACGTTATGTAACTTCAATCTAGATTAATAGTATATACATATCTTTTCAAAAGTTAAGAAAGGATAAAACTCCTTACCTTATGGCAGCCATTTCGTCCTTACGGGTAGTCAGTATGTCATGTGCACCCGTGCGGTGTCCTGGGGTATTTGAAACTGCGTATGTTAATAAACGTAAGGTGAGCTAACTAGAGCGAAGAATCCTCTCTTCCAATGAAAGCAACGCATTCATAGAATGTTTTTGGACAGGTTGTTGACCTGGGGTTTGTTGTACCCGTACAGTTGAGGGTGTATATTAAAGAGAATAGATACAATAGGTTGGCCTTCGTCATATGTTTGTCCATATATACATTCTTAGAATTTGCTGACGTTGTTATATAGTCTACTGTTATAAGCTATACTATACTATACGTCAATATGTTTGTATAATCATATAATTTCACAATAAGTTTTATTTGAGTTTGCGCGTTGTATAAGTTGAGTCAAATAGTGTTTTCTTGCGGTGAGATGGGCAGCTGAGTTAGGTTTAACGTCGCTTTCAGGAGTATTTCACTTATATCATGACTGGAATGCTAGGATTATTGCAGGGAGAAAGTCCCCAACCCTTGTTATACATTGAGGTGAAGCTTGTGAGCATCGGCTGGAAATAGTAAACAATGGGCGTTACTGTGCTGAAATACAGTGTACCATTGCATGTATAACAGTTCTTTTCAGTAGCCAAAGTTGCGGGATTCGAACCCCTGACCTCTTCACCCAAAGCCTAACGCACTGACCACTGCGCTACCTCGTCTAGTTACACATAAAGGATTACACTTTATATCATTTTACATTTGTGTAAATTTACTAGACATTTACATTAAAGCTTAGAAAAAAGACCATGTGTATTACTTGAGCTTTAAATAATGATTTGCAATTAAGACCCGTTCACATTTTGCAATATGTAGCTACAACTGGTAATATCTCTTTTAAACTGTTTATATTGTATTCATGTATTGTTATTTGTGTATTGTATTCTACCAAAGACTTTTTGAGTGTAAGACGAATTTCCCATCTGGGATAATAAAGTTTATCTTATATTATCTTATCTTATCTTATCTGGATTTAACCTCACGTGCAAAAGAAAAGTCCCCATACAATATACGCGATATTTCAATCCACGGGCGATAAATACGACTGAAACGAGTTACATCATGTCTTCAGAACCCCAAAATACTACATAATTATGAATTTTTTTAACATTATCTCTTCATATACCTTAGAAAAACACGTTCTAAGAAATCGTCGTTTTGGAATCTCCTTAACTATATAGACGAGATAGAAGCGTCAAAAAGCGATTGCTTTGTGACGTCATATACAGTAGTGATGCGCCAACAACTTTCAATCAAATGAGGTCATTTATGTCGAAAACATCGTTCATTAATTAGCTTTCGACTTTTTAAAATAAAAAAAAACTTAAATACCAAACATTGTGGCCCAAAAACGTCTTGAAAAAGCGAGTGTGTATTTGAACAGACATAAAAATAAAAATATGATACTGTGATGTATGAAATTGTGAGTACTTCTATACAAAACATGTATCTATCGAATACACTACTTTCTCCTACATCAATAGTTCATGTTATACTATTTAAAAATGTGGGACGTTTCTTTTGCACGTGAGTATATCTAGATGATATCTATGTATATCAGATGACAAGTTGATACGACTCGGGTTTTCCCACAGTTGGTTACAACAAGTCGCAATGTGAGAAGAGACCTTTAAAGTTTAACTTTCACATCGGCTTAAGTAACATCTACATATTCAGACTTTTAATTATGTATCTGTGTGTGCTTCCAGTGAATAAATTTAGAATAATAATGAATGCATGCTTATGGCGCTACACAATTATTACCCTGAATGATTCAAACTTTCGGTGCCGCCTATGAAGCGCTCCACGCGATCGTACATTCCATACATTCCCATATCCAGGTACCCATTTGTACAGCTGGGTGAATTGAGCGCAAAGTGGATGAAGTGCCTTGCCCAAAGACACAACACAGTATAAGACAAATGTTTGGTGTCTCCACCGGGATTCGAAGAAGAAAAGAAGAAGAAAAATAATGTATTAAAGTGTCAAGCGACACAAGTATAAGGTACAGTATAACATGCAGAAAACATCGGCCGGCCAACTTAGGCCTGTTTGACACTAATTGACTAAAATATACATAATGATATAAAAGCAGTTTGCAATTTTAGTGGTATGTTGCTTTCTGATTGGATAAGACTAGGCCATGTGAGCGGTAACATTCTCATGAACACGACATTGTAGGTATTTGAGAAACAAATGTATTATGTTTTGTTCACTGGCTTGTAAACCGCTGCGAACGTGACATATATATATATATATTGTCGACTGCATTTGTACAACAGTATACATTTTTAAACCGTGCATGAGCAAGTGAACAAACACACTAAAACAGTTCATATGGCCACGTACACAATCTTATCAATCAAATGGATATTTATGATTTAAAATGGGACAATAGATGCAATAACAAAAAATTACAGGATGAAAACACGTTATTCGACCTTTCTATATATGGCCTGGCGTTTAGGTCCGTTTATACTAGTGTCGATTCGGTCAAATGAAAAGATAAACTAAAGTTTTCCTTGTTTTATTAAATAAATGTTCAAATTTTTATGCTGTATAGTTTATTTCTATATTATATTATGAAATTTACGTAGATTTTGCAGATATGATTTTGCTGACATTTAACTAATAATTGTGCAAAGAGAATTGGTTGTTTTTACTGATTTTATTTGATTAAATATCAGAATTTACGAAGATATTGATTCAGAGTTGCTTTTCAGATTTAATCATAAACGAAATGTTAACTATTAACTGATCATGTACTCAGATTTAATCATAAACGAAATGTTAACTATTAACTGATCATTGCTCAGATTTAATCATAGACGAAATGTTAACTATTAAACTGATCATGTATACTGTTACCTCACTGTTTCTGTTTAGTTTTGTCTAGATATACTTTCATGGAGATGTTAGTTGTCAGTTGATTGCGTGGGATGTGGGATGTGGGGTTTTGTTACTGTGTGTTATGTAAAATGAAAGGAACACTGTATACTTACGAATTTTACAACTCATGTCACAGTATTTTAGTTGTTTCCTAAGACACTTGGTGGATCGATTGTGACCAACGACCATGAAGTATGTTTTAATTAAGGTATACGCCACAAGATGTAGCATAAAGCGTACAATTATATCTTAAAGGGGCAGTAGCACGTTTTTTCGCTGAAATAAGTCGATGAAATGTATTTGAAAAATAAAGTCACCAATAGTAAAACACTCTTCTCTCTTCGGAAAATCAAGTTAAAAAAATGAGTGTACATGCTTCCATAAAGCCATGGGAATCGTTTTTGTCATTCGAAGTAATAAAATGTGTTCTCAATAAAATGGCTGCCATGCAAACACCGTTATTGCCACTAAGGATATTTTTGTGTGTAATAATATGTTTACCCTCTAAAGTAAATAGAAATGACATCAAAACTATCATTATAAATGAAAAATTTGAAAAAAATAAACTTTGCAAAGCACGTGCTCCTGCTAGGACATGGTCCGTAAAATATTCATTAGTTTGTATATTTTGTTTATTATCTGACTTTATAAATTTGAGTATAAGGTTAATCTTAGCATCTTAGTAACTCTTATCCTAATATAATATAAACTAATTTATTACCCATATGGTTGTAAATAACCGAGTTAATATTATTGATATGAGCACATGTGCACATATCACGTTTGCCTAGCAACCATTGTCTCACCGCGACCTCCCGGTTTGTGTCGCCTGTGACGTCATACAACGATTGTTCGTGACGTCACTGTAGCTTGCCGTCGCGAGAGAAGTGGGCCGTTCCCTGGCTATTTGTACGCGAATGAAATGGAATAAAATGGGTAATAAAGAAATTATTACACTCGAAAGTGTGTCATATGACACACTTCCTCGGGTAATAATCTCTATATATTATATACTTTGACATATCAGCGTTGCACGGTTGGCTGGAAATTGTAGGATCTGTTGAACAATCTGTTCAGCTCAAATAAGCTTAGTAATAATTAATTCACACCATTTGAAGACTTATATATTCTTTCTTTGAGTAAGTGGTTATATGTCATAGGTATCTTATTCACCTGACATGGCTACACTCGTACTAGTGTGTATTTTTATGTCACTATACACTGCCGGACAAAAGAAACGCCTACTCATTTTCAACATAAACTAAACGCCAAAAGAAATGTTACACCTCGTTGAATTTGAATATCATAAAAAGTTACGTGTTCAGAGGAATTTGCTTTGTTGTAACACTCCATCAGTTTAGTGTTTTGTGCTAAAATAGAAGACCTGTAGCTTTAAGTGTAGGAGAATGTCCGAAAACTGGCCATTAGTTTTGCACGTGGACAATGTTTGAGGCCCTCAGGCCGAAAATATGCCCCACGTGCAAAACAAATGGCAAGTTTGAGGAAATTCTCCTTTCTAAAACAAAGTTTAAGTAAACATGATCTTGCTACTGAAATGCACGCCACAACGCACCTTATCATGTGCACGACTAATGACGACTTATTCTCTATATGTATTTCATGATCTTCTCCGAATTGTCAGTTGCATTCCCTCTCCTGCCAAGTTATAACATGTACAATCATCAGGCGTTTTCCTTGTGGAAGGTGAGGTTGTTAACATTATATTTTGAAATATTAAAGTAATAAATGATGAAACATTGTACTTAAAAGAAAAAAAATCGAATTAGAAAATCGAAACCAACATGCATAGTATTTCATAATTGATTGATAAATTCATGGGCAGTTCATATTTCACTTATTTACCTATACCACCATGTTCTATTTCATATTGATAAGATAGATTTTAAAAAGTTTAGATTACACAGGTTACTATTAGGGTTATGCTATTATTCAGTATCTTTTATTTTGAAATGTTAAGGTCTTGCAATTCAAGATACTAAGTTGAAAATTCATCTTAATATTTTGAACATTTAAGTTAGTATCTAGAAAATTCATCTTACTATTTTGAAACTTCAACAAAATAGGGTTGAATATTCAATTTAGTATCGTGAAAATTCAAGAAACTACAACTTTAAAACTTGAATATACAACAATAACAAATACTTTTTAATGTTTTAATTCAACTTCAAAACTTGAATACAATTTGTAATTACAATTTTGTATCATTGGCATTGTACCTGGTAAGTTAAGATAATAACTTGAGTTTTCAAGATATTGAGATCATTTTTCAAAATGTTAAGTTGAATGTTCAAGAAAGCAAGTTGAATTGTCAAGAAATATGTTGAATTTTCAAAATACAAAGTTATATTTTCAAGTTAGATTTCAAGATTCTATGTTAGAGGATAGGATCTTGAATTTTCGAGTTAGCAAGTTGAATTTTCAAGGTAAAATATGCTAAATAATAGCGTAGCATGGTCGTGATTAAGTTGAATCTTCAAAATACTTTGTGTTAACTTTTGACTCTAAGTCAAGAATTGTCAAGATAAAACGATGCTTAAGACCCTTAAAGCTTTCTGGACAGACGTACAGATCTGTTTGTCGTATTCAGGACTGACATCTACGGTGGCATATTATACGGGGACATATTAGGGCCATCTGTTTTTATTTTTGTATCTTGAAATTTAAAGATATAAATTGAAATTTCATGAGCTACAAATCTACCCCTCACACTGACGACTTCCACACCACTGTCGCTTTGTACGTCGCGCCATTTTCTTCAATTACAGATAACCGTTTTCCATGGATAGGACTTATCGGGTCGAGTAATGGTGCTACACCACCTTTAAAAACAACTTGTGAGAGCGGAATTCTTTAATACCATCTCCTTCGCATATCATTAACTATTACCAGTAACAATTAGGGATATAGATGTACATGAGTTGTTGTTACAACGAATTGGAGTTGCGTTGTTTATACAATAAAGAGTATTGTGGTACGAGGTTATATAATGTACGAGATTGAGATAATTAATTGGATGTCAGTTATGTCATGTTATATACTAAACGAATACGAGATTGAGAGTGATTGGAAAGTAGATGAATGTTTATCAAATAAATGAGCTTGTTGTACATGAAATGGATTTGGTAGAAACACTTAAATAGTATTGATGAAATACACACTAATATGAAAGATGAGTATTGAATATTGTTTAGCAAAAGGTGGAAGGCACTAAAACTTAAATATCCGTCGTCTGTGTTTAGAGAGGAAGCTATCTTGTTGATATTTACAGCTTCAGGAAGTACAGAGACGAAGGAAAACAAAACTCATGTATATTTAGTTTCTTCTCATTCCACTATGTCGAAACGCCGCCTGCAGAGAACAAAGAAGGTGTTTGTCCATAAAAAAAATGTCTCTTCATCATCTTAACTTATAGAATGCCAATCAATAAATGACACTATATTAGGCCTACTTGTATTTGGACAGCAAAATGCATACTTGTATTTTTTTAATATTGGATACTTTTTGTTATCAGATGGTACGTTGTTTTAAAAACATTATACATTATTTGTAATGAATTTCAATGTGGTATTGTCAAATGTCTGATAACACTTATTATGGGAAATTAATTATTAAACTTCAAAACCAACGCACATGTACTACTTTCAAAATACTTTGAATACAACGTTAACTCCAAATGAACTGCAACCATTAATTCCATTATATATTTTTTTATTACAGTGAGACGTAAGGTGTTGTGGAAGATTAACACGCTCTTTCGATGAAAATAAACACAAGCAATGACATGTATATATTGACTTTCATCTGCTCACGTACACACGGTTTGAGTTTACACAGACAAAAACATTTTAGTTTAACTAACATGCGGTTCTTTGCATTATTGTGCTGCACCTATTTTATCGCAAACGAAATCGCATGGAGGAATCCATATCTTACGTCATATTTTACACGTCTCGATGGGGGTTTCCCCACTCAAACCACATTGGAGGAAAGTGGGTAGGCCTATGTACCATGGGGTACGGGTCAGTTCGTACCAAAACCAGTCCCCCCGGTTAGCTTCGTCTAGGTTGATTCGCCCTAGTAAATGTTGATGTGTCATATAATGAAGTTGTTGTTGGCCCCCATTAGAGGAAATACGGTATATTACCGAACTCACTCGCGACATGCGGTGTAATTATATGATCATATGTAATCAAAATATTAATGTAGGCCTACAATACATATATGTAACTGATGTATGGGGCGAACCGACCTAGGGTGAACTGGCTCTGGTACGACGCGATCCTGAGGTGAACTGGTTTTAGTACGAACTGACCCGTGCTATGATTATGTCTTGATCCATAATTACAAATCCCGCTTTTGATATAACTTAAAAAATTTGATATTACTAGTCCCGACATATACATGTACATATTGTTTGTTTTGAAGATAATACTGAAATTTCTTAAACATGTTTTGTAAGACAATTATTTGGATATAGCTGTGTTGGCATCCACATCTGCAGACTACAATACACTAGAGATGTATAGCACCTTATTTCAACTTTTTTAAAAATAAAACGCAATATCTAACGTAACGTTTGTAGTGTGCGCGGAAAAACACATCGCATGACACATCACAAACAAAATCGGACGTAGTGTGTGCCCAGCCTTACTTCTATAGTAGATTACATCATAATATCGTTATATCGAGAGATATGCACTCTCAGTGGATTATTTCTAAACAAAAATTAAATGAAGTGCAATTATGACTTTAAATTGAGTAACAAAGTTAATATTTGATTAACTTTTCATTCTGTTGGAATAAGGAGAGTTCTCATAATGGCATACTTTTCCATTTAAATAGTTCATTTTACCAAATGTAGCATTCAATCTGACGGGAACAATTCTTGGTCTCGGTTCTAAACTATTGGAGACTTTTCGCAAATTAGTAAACTATTGGAGATTTGTGTCAACAAACTACGATACAAAACTATCCTAATGTTTACGTAACGTAAATAAGTTATCGCCAGTTCTTCATGGGTGGGGTCAATTGTCCTATCATTTCACCAACTGTTCACTGGGCACAGCCGTTGCTCTCAGATTTCACTATGGCACAAGTGTTGAATGTACATCTGCATACCAAAAGTTTGTTCACCTGTCATGCAAATATCATGTAATGGAGGAGTGGCTGTTTATGCTTCAATAAGGCACATGCTTGGCTAACCTATTTATGACCTTTAACAAAAATGACCATTGGCATTGTTTTACCTGAGAAACTGTCTTTTTTAGATAAGATTAAATAATAAAACATTTATTACTACAAACTCAATGGTTTTATGTTTTAGTTGGCATTATTCTTATAAAAATGTCTCACTTTGCTTTTAAGGTGACTTTTTGAGAATATTTCACTTTTCTTAATTTTACATGTGATTCATATTTTATCAAATAAGCATATTTAAATGTAAATTTATTATTTATGTACACACTTTATTAGACGTGCGTGAGTATATCACGTTGTGTGTTTGCGAGCACATGATGTAGTTGATCAAGATACACAAGGAAGGTAATCAATATTTCAACAACCATTGCGTCGAATTTATCTTAAAGACGGAAAAGTATTAGGATTACATTCTCAGCTAGTTCGAATATGTTTTCAACACTATTAGGCATGTTATGCTTATTGCATTATTCCCCACGTGAATTACTTACATTCTCCAAGGATGTCTGGACTAAAACGCTGAGTCAAAACTTCACCAATTTAAATGTGTGGAGTGAACTAAAGGAGGAGTCGCTCATCATATCATCATCATTATAGAACAATGCCACGTTTCCTACAGTCGAGGCTGTGGTTACCACAAGCTGACCAGGCAATGTGCTGTGTATCTGGACTGGGGTAACACCACAAGATGGACCCTACAAGACGGTTACAGATACTTTGTTCCGTTATCAGGTAAGCTTGAATAACTTAGTTTAGCTGATTATAAACATGTATTTAGTTAATAATGACCCGATGCCGAGCTGTTAAGGCATATAAACTCGCGAAGGCGTAGTCCGAGGTTATTGCCATAACGCGAGGATATCGGTTCATAAATTGACTTACAGTCCTTACAATCCAAACATTTATTCCATTTCTAAAATAATTTGATGTATGCCTTTTATAGGAATACTTTGATGGTTTATGTGACATTACCGAATGAGACATTTACAATACACTCCTGATTGGAAGGTTTTAAAACTAAATTCTTCATTCCTTATATAAAGTAGACATAAACTGGTACGATTAAAATTGCAGAATACAGTATACATAAATTGGATGGAAAATAATAACCATCCTGGCATGACACAACAGAATGTACACCAACTGACATGGATACTCGGTAGCTCAAGTGGTAAAAGTGTCGCTTGACAATATAGAGGTTCAAGGTTCGAATCCCATTTTCGTTGTTATAAAACTTTCAATACTAAATTAATAACATTTCCAAATTTTACAAGACAATTTATTTGCGTAACTGACGATTGTCGTTACGAGATAATCAAACTGAAAATGTTATACGTAATTTAGCCCTCTTTGCTATTATTCTGAGAAGCAATCTATTTGCAGCAATGTAATTGTTTTGTATGAAATGTAAGTAAACTGCCAGGCAAAAGAAAATACTATAGTTGATTTTATCATATGTACGATTTTCAATTGCAAATATCTCGATATATTTACGATGTCATAATCTAAAACTGAAAAGTATAGGTGTTAAGTCAGCAGTCAAAAAATACTTCCACATGTTGTTTTTTAAAATGTATTTTAAATTTTAAATTATTTTGAAAAATTATTATTGATGATACACAACTGCTTATCGACCAATAAGACATATTCTATGTGAAAAATGTGCCTGATTCTGCACACATTTTAAACATTTTAAACATGGTAGAGGTCATGTTGGTCTTCTTTAAACGAAGATATTTTAACTAAAATTTAACCACACTGTCTTAATTAATTCATTCAAACTACTGCAGATAAGTATTATGTATCGCACCATAGTCAAATGCATCTGATTTCTTTTAAATATTGAATTAATCGAAACCAACTGAGGTGAGTACTCTCTTTTGCCTGACAGATGGCAGATGGTGATTGTAAGATAAGTACGAACCTGTGCAGATGGTGGTTGTAAGATAAGTACCAACCTGAGCAGATGGTGGTTGTAAGATAAGTACCAACCTGAGCAGATGGTGGTTATAAGATAAGTACCAACCTGTGCAGATGGTGGTTGTAAGATAAGTACCAACCTGTGCAGATGGTGGTTATAAGATAAGTACCAACCTGTGCAGGTGGTGGTTATAAGATAAGTACAAACCTGAGCAGATGGTGGTTATAAGATAAGTACCAACCTGTGCAGATGGTGGTTATAAGATAAGTACCAACCTGTACATATGGTGGTTATAAGATAAGTACCAACCTGTGCAGATGGTGGTTGTAAGATAAGTACCAACCTGAGTAGATGGTGGTTGTAAGATAAGTACCAACCTGTGCAGGTGGTGGTTATAAGATAAGTACCAACCTGTGCAGATGGTGGTTATAAGATAAGTACCAACCTGTACATATGGTGGTTATAAGATAAGTACCAACCTGTGCAGATGGTGGTTGTAAGATAAGTACCAACCTGAGTAGATGGTGGTTATAAGATAAGTACCAACCTGTGCAGATGGTGGTTGTAAGATAAGTACCAACCTGAGTAGATGGTGGTTGTAAGATAAGTACCAACCTGTGCAGGTGGTGGTTATAAGATAAGAACCAACCTGTGCAGATGGTGGTTATAAGATAAGTACAAACCTGAGCAGATGGTGGTTATAAGATAAGTACCAACCTGTGCAGATGGTGGTTATAAGATAAGTACCAACCTGTGCAGATGGTGGTTGTAAGATAAGTACCAACCTGTGCAGATGGTGGTTGTTAGATAAGTACCAACCTGAGTAGATGGTGGTTGTAAGATAAGTACCAACCTGTGCAGATGGTGGTTGTAAGATAAGTACCAACCTGTGCAGATGGTGGTTATAAGATAAGTACCAACCTGTGCAGATGGTGGTTATAAGATAAGTACCAACCTGTGCAGACGGTGGTTATAAGATAAGTACCAACCTGTGCAGATGGTGGTTATAAGATAAGTACCAACCTGTGCAGATGGTGGTTGTTAGATAAGTACCAACCTGAGTAGATGGTGGTTGTAAGATAAGTACCAACCTGTGCAGATGGTGGTTGTAAGATAAGTACCAACCTGTGCAGATGGTGGTTATAAGATAAGTACCAACCTGTGCAGATGGTGGTTATAAGATAAGTACCAACCTGTGCAGATGGTGGTTATAAGATAAGTACCAACCTGTGCAGATGGTGGTTGTAAGATAAGGACCAACCTGAGCAGATGGTGGTTGTATGATAAGTACCAACCTGTGCAGGTGGTGGTTGTAAGATAAGAACCAACCTGTGCAGATGGTGGTTATAAGATAAGTACCAACCTGTGCAGATGGTGGTTATAAGATAAGTACCAACCTGTGCAGATGGTGGTTGTAAGATAAGGACCAACCTGAGCAGATGGTGGTTGTATGATAAGTACCAACCTGTGCAGGTGGTGGTTGTAAGATAAGAACCAACCTGTGCAGATGGTGGTTATAAGATAAGTACCAACCTGTGCAGATGGTGGTTGTTAGATAAGTACGTATACCAACCTGAGTAGATGGTGGTTGTAAGATAAGTACCAACCTGTGCAGATGGTGGTTGTAAGATAAGTACCAACCTGAGCAGATGGTGGTTGTAAGATAAGTACCAACCTGAGCTGATGGTGGTTGTAAGATAAGTACCAACCTGAGCAGATGGTGGTTGTAAGATAAGTACCCACCTGTGCAGATGGTTGTTGTAAGATAAGTATCAACCTGAGCAGATGGTGGTTGTAAGATAAGTACCAACCTGTGCAGATGGTGGTTGTAAGATAAGTACCAACCTGTGCAGGTGGTGGTTATAAGATAAGTACCAACCTGCGCAGATGGCGGTTATATGATAAGTAGCAACTTGCACAGATGGCGGTTATAAGATAAGTACGAACCTGCGCAGATGGTAGTTTTTTTTATAGATAATATCATGTTTGTTCCGAAACATCGTTTGACAGTGATCGTCCATATTGAATGATCTTGGCACTGGTCTATTTTTGGAAACGAAATTATGTCACATGGTAATTTGACCCTATCGGGGATTTCTTGTCTATTTGCCGCGTAGATAAAGGAAACTGGAGCAATCATGTATGGCGGACCTCGGTAAACTCCCATTGTTAAATTAATAAAAACGTAGGTACCTCAATTACAATGTCAGCCATGTTATAATTCTTGAGCGACCTGATGCACCGAGTAACTGTATCTTTGTAACTGGGTCACTTATAGCTGACAGGAGATTTTAAGCGATAATATATGATTTATTTCACGGACTTAAATTAATTCCGTGTTTATTTCAAGCGAATAGTAAATCAAAAGTATGGGCTTGGCAAATGGCTCAGATTGCTAATGCCGTAATATTTAAAGCTTTAGGAAAATAACATCTTTGTCAATTTAACGTTTCGACCATGAATTCAAACTAACGTTTGACTTCGTGAAATGATGTTAGCGAATCTATCCCATTAGGTGACCAGAGTTGCCTCCCTTCCGCCCAATTGCAAATGGCTGCTCATCTCGCGTAAGACACAGAGTGCTTAACTAAAAGCTAGTTGGTAAATTCTGCAATCACATAAGTCACCTGTATTGAACACTAAACATGGATATATTCACCGAAATAGAAGAATGTTAGCTGGGTTGAAATCTATCGCAGAAAGTGCTTCAAAGGCGATGTTTTGTCTATTAAAAAGAGCTCGAAATATAAATATGCCACTTGATTGCCTATTAACGGCATTTGATGCCATGGTTGTATCCATTTTATTGTATGGATGTGAGGTATGGTATACGTCCATAATTGAAAGAACCCATTTGAAATTTCTGAAATTAGCTGCAGGTTTAAAATCTTCTACCCCGTCATATATGCTCTATGGAGAGCTCGGTAGGACTCCTTTGTCAATTCAAAGAATGATCTCATACTGGCATAAATTAGCGGGCAATAACGAAAAGGTAAAGTTATCTCAAGTTCTCTATTCATTCATATCCTTCAATTTTACTAATCATATTGGCACTATTATTGGTACATGTATAGTATATGTTAAACATATAATAGACACTTGTGGGTTGTCGTATATATTTAAAAATCCAACAGCATGTAATACCTCTTGGTTACTCCTGCGAATCGAATCAATTCTAACAGATCAATTTTATCAATCTTGGCGTGCTGATGTAACATCTAGCTCAAAGGGACAGTACTACCAACTTCTAAAAGAATTACCAAGTTTAGATTTAGATTAGATTTAGAACCGCTATCCATAGACCACCCATAGAAATTGGACGCTGGCAAAATATTGTCAAACATGATAGAATATGCAAGCTCTGTAACTCCCCTTCAATCGGTGACGAGTACCATTATTTACTTAAATGTCCTAAACTGAATAATGAAAGACCATTACTAATTGATAGCTGTTTTTACACTTGGCCGAACCTGATTAAAATTAAAACAAATGGCAAATAACGATATTAGAGTACTAAAGAAACTTGCAAAATTTATAAACATTATATTTAAGAACTGCTAAAAGAAAATTATTTTTGTTGATGAATGTATTTTTTATGTAAATATTTTATGTACATAATAGAGAATATGTATTTACATGGATATGTATGTGTATATTTGTCTCTCTCTGCTGTCTTGATTAAATTATGTATATATGTTTGTATAATTGTATTGCTCTTGTACCATCGTTGGTGGCAATTGAGCTTAATAAATGAATCTTGAATCTTGGTAAACGAACATGTGGCTCAAACTGCCTTGGTTACATGTGAGAAAAATGGTTTGCTCGGTAGATTTCAACTGGCGATGAACGTGTTTTTGGCACAGCTTGGTCATAATAAATTTGGACACACACTTTCTTTTTACATTTGTTAAAGTAATGTTTATGAAATATATCCTGTACATTTTGACGACGTTATCCGTTGTCACAGGCGTTAGAAATGTTAAAGCGTGTGACGTCAAAATGTTTCCAAAAAGTTCAATCACATGTCCTCAGTAATTTGCATCGATAGTCGCAGATGACCCGAACGGATATCGAACATATCCGTTTACTCTTTCCTCTTTTTGTACACATTGCGCCTTGACCCTTTGTCTCTTCTGTCTCTGGTTGCAAACTTGAGACTTCTTTCCTGTAGCGTCTCATATAATGTGTATCCTTGAACAGTCAGGTAGTTGCCTTGCTACTCACGTTAGAAATGTGAGATTACTGTCACCTCCAAAGGACACGTGCACATTACCTCTTAGCACTGAGTGGACAATGGATGCTTCATGAAACACTTTAGCATCTACTTTCAGAGTGTCCTGGAAATGTTTACGCAATCCAAAAATTCAGATTTGCAAGTTGGAAGTCTGAAGTTTCGATGTTGTTACAGAGATGGTTGCCATGGGTGATTTTCGAAATTGAAAATTGTGTCAAAAACAGCTATGCGGAATTGGCATGCGATGAACATTTGGGTGATTAGGTTGTCATTATCTTTGAAAATGAATGAATTGTTACTTTTCCTTGGTCTTCACTTTACTGTGTGGTCTCTTGAAAAGAAGTGCATGCTCTGAGACCTGCTTTGGTGTGGTAAGACAACGACATTTTCGTGGAAACGACACTAGACGAGGTACATCATTTGTTTCAAATGGACTGTACCAGACTTTGATTACCTACATGTATAGATTCCCCAGAATTACACTTTATACTGTATAGATTATAAACACAACATTACCGACATGACCGATTACATCCGTTAAGAACACATTTAGGCTTTCTTTCTTTTGGCCTATAGTAGTGGGTTTTATCATGTAATGTGTGACCGCAAGTTATACTATTGCTACAATTGCATGTTGTACTTATTAGTATATAGTATAATTCCGAGCCGTGAAAGAGGTGCATGTATTCATCAAATACAGTCCTGACATTTGTGTAAGGATTTATTATGCTGAATGAATGTAACTATCATCCTGGGTAAGGCGCCACAAACCTAAAAGCTGAATCTTAAGTTAAGTCTTAAGAGGGTGACCTAGTAAACCGACCATGGCAAGATCTACGCACTATTATGACGATAACACAATTTTTGTAAATAATTGATTACGATGATTAATATACATGAACACTTCCTTTTCCGAACAAATGAAGTCGATTGGAGCAGGAGGATGACATTCACAACTGAACGCTCTCAACTTAGATTGAAACGTAGGTCAAATGGTAGTGCCATGTTGGACAAAGTTAAATTTACTTGTAATATAATGGTCCAGTTTAATATTTTAATGGTCCTAATGTGTACCTTGTCCCCAAAAACGTTGAAATAGACATTCAGATCATCAAATTTGAGTGAATAGAATTTACGCTATATTTGATTATTGTGTTCCATAATAGACAAACACCATGTGTTATGATCTTAATGTGTTCGTTGCCCCCACAAACCTGGGAATAGACACCAAGATCATCACATTTGAGTTGATGGGTAAAGAGTAATGATCTTTAAGAGGTGTCGGCGGCCATATTGGACGCCATCTTGGAAAAAACACCTTTCCGGCGGTTCTATTTTGGTGAACTTTTAGTATGTTATTAAGTACACTAAACCTTACCAGAATCAGTTGAGAAACCTTTTGTAGCAATATTTTGGGGGTTGAGGGGGTATTTTCCTTACATTGACCCAACTTCTATCTGACAGCCAGATAGAAAATATATATATGTCAATTTCCCACGCTTTTTCTTCGTTATTACGACCTCTCTAGCCTCAACCGTTAAAGATAGAAAATCATATATATGATGAAAAATGTTCAGCTTAGAATTTCCAACGAGTTGACATATGATTTGTGAGAATCATAGAATTAAAAAAAAACTAATGATTAAATTTAGGGGGAAAAATTCATTATTTTCACTTTTTCCCCCCAAAAATAAAAAAAATATGAAAATTTTGAGAGGCCTCTCGAACTGTATGTGAGTAGATGGTTATCAGCTACAATCAAGCCAAATTTCATGCTTGCATCAAGATGTGCACAATTCAGTTGGAAAATTGCACTTACCCGCTGGCCTATCTAGAGAACACATCCATTGTATGATCAATCGGCATCCACTGTTTTTATTTAGACAGCATCTTCGCTGAAAGATGAGTTTTCATTTGTTAAAAAGCAGTATCGATACAGTACGAGGCTCCCATTTTCCCCGCTAGGGAATTTTACTGGAGTCGATGTAGAAAAGAGGTTAGGATAAACAATCTGAATGGAGTAACCTCTGTGGGAAGAGAATGGTCAAACTTCCAGGACGTTTGATTGTCTTGAAAACACCCAATTCTTCCATCCTAACCTATAATAATATATATGAGGTCTAGAATGCATAGTTTATATAACTGCCTGTAACCCATGTAATCCCTGACATATATATATATATATATATATATATATATATATATATATATATATATATATATATATATATATATATATATATATATATATATATATATATATATATATAGACAATACAAGAGACAATACATTAAGATCTCATATAATACTATAATACATATAATTGGAAAGAAAAAAACCCCCAAAAAAACCCCAAAAAACCATACACACACACACACGCACATGTATACAATACATACATATACGCACATACCCATACATTAGTACATTAGTGCATTAGTACCTGTCTACACCACATACGTACACATACCCATACATTAGTACATTAGTATATTAGTATGTACATACATGTATACACTACACACATATACGCGCATATCCATACGTTAGCACATTATACATACTAAGATACAAGCATACATACATACCTACATACATACATACATCCATACATTAGTACATGTATACAATACATACATATACGCACATATCCATTCATTAGTACATTAGTGCATTAGTACCTGTCTACACCACATACATACACATACCCATACATTAGTACATTAGTATATTAGTATGTACATACATGTATACACTACACACATATACTCACACATCCACGCGTTATCACATTATACATACACACATACTAAGATGCACACATACAAACATACATACATACATCATGCATACATACTCTTACTCCCTTCAAACTCTCATATTAACTCAACATCATTCATCAGGTCCCAACATCCAGCCATACATACTCTGCCACTCACCCACTACTAAGCCCTCATTCGTTACACTTATATATGTACATTCTCACTCACCCATATCAATCGCCAACCACCACCAAACGCTCACATTCACATCCTCACAGAACACACTCACATACACACCGATACAAATCCATCCACTCTCTCAGCCACTCACTGAGGTAAATACTCTATCAATCAGCATACAATACATACTCACACACCAATACACTTACCTACTCATCAAAACATACATCCACAGACACTCCAACCTTACACATACAATTATTTATTTATTTTACATTTTATGTATTGTTTAAAAGTCTACTTCTTCGCATAAACATGTTAAAAACACATTCAACTAAAAGGTGCTGGATGCCATCACAAGTCATTAATTTATTGTTTTTCTCAGCTGATGAGAGGTCCGCAATGTTCTCTTGAATACAGTCACTTCTAAGTAAGGGATATCTTAGATCATCATACATTGGACAGTCAATCAGGAAATGAACTTCATCCTCTAGAGTATCACAAAAGGGGCACTTCCGTAGATGTAGAGGTGTGGCAGGTTGTGTATACCTCCCAGATTCAATTGATAGACCCAGAGATCCACATCTGAGCTTGGCAAGATATTTTCTCTTATACCGTGGAATATTTTGTAAAAGATAACATTCAGGGAGTAGATCTTTCTTGTAGGATCTGTAAGTTCTGAGTTTATTCCCATTTAACTGATTTTTATCGTTCCATAGCGCACAAAACCATTGTTCATTATCTAACACATAGAGCCTTTGTTTAACCTTATTAATAAAACCTGTGGTTGACATTTCTTCTGCTTCAATAATATCAATACCAAGTTTTCCACTAAGGGAGATAACCCGTGATAACCAGGAAGATTTTCTTCTTTTTGACCAACTGTTTAATGAATCTAATAAAAGTCTGTTGTGTTTGATTAATCTTGAGTAGAGTCGGAATATTTCAATCCTTTGTTTAGTGATACAACTTTTCCATCCAAGCTCTCCTCTCACTGCACAGTTTGAAGTATTTCTGCTTACACCCAGGTACAGCCTGCATGCCCTATTCTGGACAGAGTTAATTGCACTATGCTCCTTAAAACCCCAGATTGATGTACCATAATTCAATATTGGCTGGACAAGAGAATCAAAAAGCTTGGTGAATGTGTCATATGGCATACCTCCAGCATCAAAATATTTTTCTTGTAGGCTTGATAAGGCTCTGCTAGCAGATTTGGCAATTTCCTTTGCAGTAAAGTTTAAGTCCAGGTGTTCATGGAACCAGATACCCAGATATTTATATTTATTCACAGTTTCTATGTTCTTTGTGCCACAACTAAACTTGGTGGTTGATTTGGTTATATTATTATTCCTGAAATTAATCACTTTAGATTTATCCACATTTAACTGCAATTGCCACTTAAAACACCACTTATCCACAGCATCGAACATTGCTTGTAGAGCTACTTCACTTGGGGCTATAAGCACAATATCATCAGCAAATAATAAAATTGATAAACACACATTTTCTATAGATATTCCACAATTTAAAGCATTAATATCTTCAGCTAGGTCATTGATGAACACAGAAAATAAAGTGGGGGACAAGGTGCAGCCTTGTTTCACTCCCTTCCTTACACTGAATGTAGGTGTCATATATCCGTTTACTTTCACAGCACACTGTACATCTTCATAAAGAGATTTAATACTGTTATAAATTTTTCCTGAGATCCCGGCCTTACACAACTTATACCATAAACAATCACGGTTCACACTGTCGAAAGCTTTTCTTAAATCTATAAATCCACAAAAAGTACTTTGTTTGGCAGATTTTCGATTTTGGATTATTGAATATAATGTATATATATATGTTCTTCACAGCTCCGCTGTTTTCTAAAGCCATTTTGTTCTTCTCTTAATAAATTATTGTCTTCAAGATACTTTGAAAGCCTTTGGTTTAAAACATCACAGTAGATTTTACAAGGTACTGAAAGCAGTGTTATTCCTCGATATGTCAGGGGGCATCTAAGATTAGTGCTACCAGGTTTAACTGAACTGAACTTTATTCAAGAACTCAGGCTGCAAACAGCAGCATAAGAGGTACATAAACATATATACATTGATACAAAATACAATATAATAGGTATGTACAGCTGGTATAAAGGTACATATGATTATAAAATCTATTTCTTGAACAAAGACATAATGATTTTACAAAAATTTGAGAGTTTTCTTAAAGTTCCTAGCTTAGTACAATTAAATAAAATATTCATTTTGTACATATTTGGCCTATTGTAATAAAATTTGTGAATATACTTTTCTCTTTCTGTTTGCAATATAGGACAAACAAATAAATAGTGAAATTCGTCCCCAAGATCGTTTAAATTACAAAGAGTACATTTTCTTTCATGAACTGGGATATTTTTCCATCTACCGGTCTCGATTGGCAGAAAGTGATTAGCTGTTCGAAATCTTAACAAGTTATTGTAATTAAAAAAATGTAGGTATTGTTCAAACTGGAGAGATGGATTTTTGAAGATATTGTATATAGTTGCTTTGGAAGAATTTTCAATTGTTGATAACCAATTTTGCTGAAAAATATCTTTTAATTTGCTTTTAACTATAGATTTTAGCCAAATGGTACTTTTGAAATTTTGAGATTTCCAAACAAAACTCAGTCCAAGATCATCAAAAATTTGTTTGATATAACATATCCATTTGTGTGAACATTTGCAAAAAAGAAAATCATTAAATAACAATTTATAAACAATGGGTGTAATTATACCTTTCCTCCAATGACTAGGTGTAACTCCATGTTCAAAACAATAGGTGAATATCTTATGTAGTAGATTAACACAGTTGTCATTCTTTAGAGCTTCAGCTGGGATTTCATCACATCCGGCTGCCTTGAGATTTTTTGCTTTATATATTGCATATATATACTTTATTTTGAGAATGTTCCATTGTTAGCAGTTCCACCTTCACAGAGTTATAGTGTATCATATCACAGGGTTCCTGCATTGGGGCGTTATACAGATTCTCATAGTCATTTTTCCACTGTGACATGACATCACTTGTATTTGATAGAACAGTCCCTTTATCATTAACAACCTCCATTGGAATAATTGGTTTACGCTGACTTCCCATGCCTATTTTTCCTATTTCTTTCCAAAAGTTTTTATCTTCGTGTTGATTCAGTAGATTATCTAGGTCTTGTTGCTTCCTCAATTGATGTTTGCGTTTATATGACTTAAGTAGGCGATCAAAGGTATTTCGTTCTTGAATATAGTCGCTTTTCAGCTTTTTCTTTGATTGATTTGAAACAGTGTTCTTTCTCCACCTCTTTTCAGCTGAACAGACAGAGTTCCACTTGTCTTGTAGTATATTGTCCCAATAAGGTTTCGTCTTGCACTTGTGTGCTTTAATCGTTTTAGGGAATGGCACTTTTCGTGAAGCTACTGTTTCTAATTCAGATATTAACAAGTGTTGGAAGTCATTGTAGGTCTTATCTATATCCTCCATGGCTTTAACGTTTTCTTGAATTGATGTAATAGTCTCACGGACTGATGCACTTATATTTCATGGATTAAGAAAGTTTATTGGGAAACCTTCAAATTTAAATCCTGGTTTTGCTGTTTCTGTGTTCACATTATTATTGCAAGGGGTGTGTGACAAATTATCCATAAGACCTGATAAGCATAGTTTCCACTTGAGCAGAGAATGGTCAGGCAATGATGATGGAATGTCAATATTATAGTCATTTATAGCTTCTGTCATTGGCTGGACTGTAAAGTCTGTGTATAAAGAAATCTGTTCATGAGGTACCAAAGCATAATCTACAACTGATTTTCCAAGTTTACTGATGTAGGTGTAGTTATCGTCTGATGAGCGACCATTTAACGTACAAAAATTGCAATCGGTTAAAAAATCCATGAGGTAATGGCCATAGGAATTTTCAGTATAGTCTATTATTTTTCTTGTCGGGATGACATCAACTCCTTCGATGAAATCTGAATTTGTGCCCATTCTTGAATTAAAGTCACCACAGAGAAAACTGATTCCTTGATTCTGATATAGACATAGTTGATTCCTGAGTGTGTTATAAAATTCTTCTGCATCTTGAACATAGGATGACCCAGCAGGGCTGAGATAGCACACACACATACAAACAGTTAGGTCATTGTGTTTACATTTCATCTCTAGCCACAGTATATCTTCCTCATTGCTATCTAAAACAGTAACATTAAAATTGTCTAAAACATCATTTCTAATAAAAAAGCCTACTCCACCTGATCCACGTCGGGCTCTAGAATGTGTTGATTTCCTGTTATTGCCCCACCAAGTATAACCTGGCAGTGATAGTCTATCATTTCCTGTTAAAAATGTTTCACACAATGCTATCACATGTGAATTATCACATAAAATAAGATTCTCTCTGAAGGATGAGTTATCATTTTCCTTAAGAGACCAGCCCCCACATTACCACCATCATCGATAATCCAGCGCTATTGTTCCGATAAATCTACACACAAGCGCTGGATTATCGAGGATGCATTACCACAAGTTGAGTGTTTTATTTATTACTCAACTCTACTTATCAATATTTTACTAAATAAATAGTCAAACCAACACCCCGCTGATCGGGAAAACCGTGTATGAATATCGATCAGAACAATTCAAATAGTTGTACCAACTGGAGCCCTAAAGATGCCTTAATTTCTAGAGCTGGGTAATCTAGACTTGATATGATTTTCTAGACTGGGCTTGTCGTCAATTGAATAGTTTGCTCTAGCGTCTGGATGACCGACTACACATACGCCTACAAACATAAAACACAAATAAATTTTGGTGAAATAGTATGTCGTTTTTAAAATTGATAGATAACAGACAATAACAAGCTACGAAAAAGGTTAACGCAGTGCGCACCCACCACATGACGTCATCGGAATGTTTGCACGACATGTTATCAAACATGTGTTTAACCAACTCATTGTTGTCTAATGAGTGATCTCACCACGGTTAAGTACTAAACAGTTGTTCTATAAGGAAGTCATTTTGTCTGGATCATCCCCCAAACTGTACATGCTAGCTTCACAAAAGTTGTAAACACGTGCAAACCATGATCCATAGATGTGCCTTTTAGGTGTATATTAAATATAAATTTTATTTTTTACGGTTGCCATGAAACCCTGACTTTAACAAAGACTCAATGAGAATATCTCCAAAACTATAATGCGATCTTCACCAGACTTGAGGTTCTTTTGGATCATACTATTTAGATGACATATTTGTGATTTAGACCTTAGTGTGAACTTTTTGGGTAACTTACATGGAAAGACAGGAAACAAGCCTATAGATATTTAATATTATATTTAAATGTAACATCAAAGAAACACTGTTACCATGCATTGTTTTGGATTTGTAATCACTTATTTGCCAAGTGAATAAAGGGAGGGAGAACTGTTTATTTAGGTGTCACCAGTTATACAATCATATAAAATCAAACAAGTATATATAAGGCCATTCTTGACTAATGGGACACTGTAAAACCGACATTCAAAGTCAATAAATAGATAAATAGACGTAATACATACCAAATTAACATATAAATACCATACATTTCACACATTCATACTTACTATCAAACAGTAGGATAGTAATATATCTACCCCCTGACATACGTATCTACATAGACATACACTTCCATACATATAAACATAAACCGGCATACATGCTGAGATAGAGATAGAGACAGACAGACATACAGATAGATGCGTGCGCACCCATCCATCCATCCAACCATCCATCCGCCCACCCATCCGTCCATCCATACACCCATCCATCCATTCATACACAGACACAGACATGCTCATACATACTTACACACATACATACTTGCTCACATACAGACATACAGACAGACAGACATACAGACAGACAGACAGACAGACAGACAGACAGACAGACATACAGACATACATACATACATACCTACGTACGTACGTACGTACATACATACATACATACATACAGACTAAAACAACACAGTTCAGGGTCCACTGCACATGGTCATTACCTCAAGTAAAAATGGACGAGTCCGATTAATGTGTATAACTTGTCATTAAAAACCCGTATACACCACAACTGTATTCATCCAACATTAAATATGTATCCATTGATGTGACTTTCCATCTTTACCTAACCTTAACTCGCTTTCACTTGTTTGTACAATGTACAAGGGAGTGAGTGAGTGAGTTGGGATTTAAAGCCGGTTTCAAGAGTATTTCACTTATATTGCGGCTGCTAGTATTATGGCATGGCCCGCAACGCCATGTGGCTATGCATTGCGGTGAAACCTGCGAGCAGCGGCTTGAACTAGCGAACCATGGGTGGTACTTCGCTGAAATTCAGTGTAGCATTGCTCCCAAACCGTACTGCGTGTAAAAGAGTGCTCTACTGCAGACAAAGTTGCCGTGCCCCTGGCGGGATTCGAACCCAGGACCTCTTGATCCGAAGCCGTACAAGGGATTGAATACCTTAAATATCTCTCGGTCGGTGTAAAGGAAATATGAGTAATATATTTAACTTCTTTCAATTGTATTTAGAAGTTGGATGAAAGGTGAACGAGTTCGATGGATATACAACTTGTGTATTGCAGGAGTGCGACGTTTGAGAGTGTAGACACTGGACATGATTACAAGATGAATATATTTACATGAATAGAGAACAAGTTTATACGATGTAATAGGTTAATGTTCTTAGATATATGATAGGTTTACATAGGCAATGAGGTTGATGTTCAAGGTTGTTACAGTATACAATGCAGACAGACAGACATATTGGTTTTTTTACGTCTGACCACAAAATATATGCAACATTAAAACGAGCCATTCCTTTTCGGAGTTATGAGAAACGAAAAAGATTAAAATGTACAGTAAATATTACAAGTATATATTAAAAGTACACTGATAAAACTCTAAAGAGTAAATAAAATATCCGTTTTGGCAATACTTGGGCTGGCCAGGATAAAACATAATTTAACATCATGGTAAAAACCATGCATGCGGTTCAACAAAATGAAGCGCTTCTTAGCGCTCATTGATCGCTCTTCTCTCTTGAACGACACAGTGCAAATTCCTCGAAGTTTGCTCGCTTTGCTACGTAGCGCTACATTGAGCAATCGCGTTCAAGAGAGGCTTATTGAGCGATTACTTTGAAACCTCTCTTGAACACGGCCCAGTTGCATATCCATAGAACCCATTCTCTTCCAGTAATATGTTTAATATTGAGGATCAGCCGCCCACCAATGCGTGACCGACAAACAATGATATCCATACCCTGTACTGTATAGTGTAGTGGCAGTGTATGGATGAATGGGTTGACCTCGACAGTAACCTGAACGGGCAATGAACTCAGGTAACTATATATATATAACATATACGTGTTCCTGCAAGGGTAAAATGAGTCATTGGTTTAACAGCATAACCTTGAACCATCCAATAATGTGCTAAAAGTTTATTTACATATGTATCTTAATATATAAATTGTTATTGAAACAGTTGCCCAGAAACATGTATATACAGCTGCATACGGAAAGTATTTTCACCTACTTATGTATTTCAGTGAAAATATCTTGTAATTTGGCGTGTATTTGAAGTATCGTATCGACGCGAGTACTAGACCGATCATTTGCATGCTTGAGTTTTATAAAAAAGACAATTGTGTGTTCCATAACATAATCTGATTTGATATCTAATAGTCAACTTTTTTTAAGTGACCAAGGGTATTTTCTTTTCAAAACTACAGTTTTTATTTTCTTCTGTGAAATATTCACTAAGTGATCAACTTGATCAAACATACGTTACTCATACATACTCATATCTGCAATGTTTTTGTGATGAAATTGAAATTCTCATTTAGTCGATATGAACACTTTTATTAAATAATTAATGAAATTTTAATTTCCAAATGTGACTTCTTCTGTCTATTTCATTATGCAGAATTTCATACAAATGAATCACAGGTTACGTTTGAGAATGATTTACATGATATTTGTCCTAATACACGTCTAGGTGAACAAATTGTCGGTATCCAGCTGTATGTATGCCTTTATCTGATACCAAAATATTTTAATATTTTGCAGTTTTTCATAGCTCATCAGGCCTGAAAGGCCTGATGAGCTTATGGCATGGCATTGTGTCCGGCGTCCGTCCATCCGTCCATCCTTCCGTCCGTCCGTCTGTAAACTTTTTGCTTTTTCGACTTGTTCTCCAGAACCGATGACTCTAGAGAACTTAAATTGCATGTGCAGACTCCTTGGCTGAAGAGGATTCTAAATTGTAGATTTGGTGACTCTGTGACCCCAAATAAGGGCGTCACAGGCCATAATATAACCTATTTTCATCTTCTTCTCCAGAACAAAAAGACATAGAAGGCTGTAATACATTGTATTGTGTGCAGACTCTTTAGCCAATGGGGATTCTGGATTGAAGATTAAGTGACCCTATGGCCCCAAATAAGGGCCTCACAGGCCATGACCTTAAAACCTATTTTCATCTTGCTTTCTGTCTTGCTTTGATGTGCAATAGTTTATATTATTTTCCTGATTTGGTGTCTTCGAATTAGTGAGCTTTGAACACCGTGACACATGTGTACGCTATCAAATTAAATTATGTGGTAAGAAGTAAAGGAGAATTAAAATTTAGAGCCCCAACCTCCTTCACCGTGGCTTCGTTTTAAAATAGGGGAGCCTTGTTAACATCTCGATTTCTTTTCAGCAAATGTAGGTATTTGAATGTCTTGTACATATATGAAATTGCTAATTCTTACAAACTTAAGCTTAGAACATTGCGAAACTTTAAGGATAAACTATGAGGAAAATATTTCATCGATTTATTGTTATTCTAACCATTCTCTTCTTCTGTTTTATATTTAGTTGTAATAAATGGAATTTGGACAATGGGGAAAGTTAAGGATTTAAACAATGGCGGATCCAGCATGTTACTTTGACGAAGCCCCCTTTGAAAATTTCTGGATTCGCCTTTGTGACCAGCAAACGAGTCACCAATTATACACAACCATCTTTTGAAATCTCATTTTGACTGTCGTATTTAGAGCATGACAACAGCCCCTGATAGCATGACAACATTTGTCTCATATTTCATTATTGCTTTCATTGTTTACCTTTACTTTAGTTTGACGTCATGTTATCTTTGGATAAATTGTTAAAACATGAGTATGAAATATTATACCATATTCTTAAACTTATGTGTCAATTTTGCTTTCAAGATACATCAGCGTTGGTATCACATCCTAGAATGAGCTGTTGAAGAGTAAATGTGAAGGATTATATCGTGACTGTCGAGGTTTTGATTGGCGTTATATTATACTTTTACTTGTATCTCTCACTGAAACTCGATACGGGTTTTATACGCTCTAATTAGTAAAGGTGGTCGCCTTGCAATCTGTAAAAGTATATGGTTACACGGTGTCAGCATAGGACGTGGGCCTTCTAACTTTTAGTGAAAATGACCAGCCGGCGGTTCAACAAAATGAAGCGCTTCGTAGCGCTCATTGATCGCTCAATGTAGCGCTCAATGAGCGCTTCTTCTATCTTGAACATGTTGAACGACACAGTGCAAATTCCTCGAAGTTTGCTCGCCTTGCTACGTAGCGCTACATTGAGCAATCGCGTTCAAGAGAGGTTTAAAAGTAATCGCTCATTGAGCGATTACTTTGAAACCTATCTTGAACACGGCCCAGGTACACATCGTCAGTAGTTTTCACAGAATCGTTTCACTAAGGATGGCGAAGATATGTTGTGTCCGCTACTATGGTTACCGTCAACTACCAACTTGGATTCCTAAAATGTATATTAAATAAACATTATACTTTAAATAGTCGATATTGGTACGATTCTCTCCCCACAGAGGTTACTCGACTCAGTTCTTCTATCCTAACCTCTGTTGCATATGGATCACGTTCTCGACTAGAGAGTCAGATAAAAAAAATATATAATTTTTTTAAATTATGAACATTTTCACAACCTTTTGTGGCCCCTTCACCAGGTTATAAATGAAGTACGTAGTACAATGGATGTTAGGCTTGCACGGTTTCGAGGCGAGGTGCAGAAGGACGTACTGCACAGCGCCAGTGAAAGTGGATTCTTAATAGAATTGTCACTATTTTGGTAACTGAAATTTCTTATTTCTTTATTTGTAAGTATTACTAATATTCACTAAACCGATTTATGTTTCAAACTAGTTTATTCAATTATTTCTAGATGGACATCTAATTTACTAAAAGTGCGAATGTTGTCGAACAAGGTTTATCAGAACCTATGTTTATTTGTTCGTTCATTTCTTTCCAGCGATATATCTGCCCAATTCAATGTGTTGATTAAAATATCTTTTTGTTTCAATACTGTTGGTAAATGAAGCATTAAAATTAGTGTTCTTGCTTCAAGATCTTATTCAGTGACACATTTAGCTCATTGCTAATGTCTTTTTCGTTGACATGTTTTATTTAACTTATTAAAAGTAGTTTTTTAAAAAGTGTCCGTGTATCAAATATCAGGACTATCACCAAAAAGAGTCCTGATATCAGACAGACAGACAGACAGACAGACAGTTTTTATTTGTAAAGGTGGCCATGAGGCCAATAGTACATGTGTAAAATGATGGTATAACACGTTTGCGCAACCTGTACAATAATATTGACATCGATAAATACTCGGTTACAATTAACAAGATGTTCGTAACTTAAATATGTGGTACAGCAAAACAGCTATCTTAAATAACAAATCAGTATTTTCCGTGCGCAATAGCATACAGAATTTCATTCTTGGTGGTTGATTATAGAAAAAATATGGTAGGTATTGCATTCGTAATTTTGAAAATCTAGGACAAATTAGTAATACATGGTATTCGTCTTCTTCAGATAACTTACAAAATGGACATTGAGTATTTATCATGTTTGTAGTTTTAGCAAATCGTGCTTCTTTAACTCCAAAGTTGTGGGCATTACATCTAAATTTGGTGAGTGCACGCCTTAATTGTGATGACTTGATTACGGACAAATAGAGTTCTGTAGTAATGCAATATTTAAATTCTGAATAATAATGTACACAGGTTGATGACGTTATTTCATTTAACCACTCTTGTTGATAGATGTCTTTGCACCTCTGCTTGAAAACATGGATGAAATGTCTTGTATTATTTACATTTTGAGCAAGCCATACATGTCCAAAACCATGGCTAAAAAGGATAGTTCTAACAAAGGAGACCCAATTGGTATCCTCTATATCATCAAGCGCTTTAAGCATTTCGTAACTGCTTCTTGAATATCTTGTTAATGGTTGTCTCATCAATCTTAGCCAGTATGAAATGACTCGACAACGGGCATTAATAAATAATGGAAAACGTCCACATTCCGATAAAATAACCTTATTGGCGGTTCTATAACTAACACGTAACATGAACTTACAGAACTTTGAATGTACTTGTTCAATATTTTTGTTGATGTTGATGCCCCATATCTCCGAACTGTATAATAAAATCGGTTGAATTTTCCCGTCAAACATCGAAAATATCGATAATGAACATGACACTTTTATGAATGGCTACAATTTATTGTTTTGCTTTGCTGAACGGGGCCCTGATTGGTTGCATCAATAGTTAGTTGTGCAATCAGGGATGCTGTATCAAACTTAGCACCGCATAACTGTAGAAACGATTGGTATGTGTTATTAATACTTCGCTCAAGATCAATTTATTTATGCGAAGTTTGTAAGGGTGCGAGAAACTATGCATGATGCAACATTTAATGCAACGGATATTTGTACGCTGGAACATTCAGGCGCCCGTTCTTTTGAGGGAAGTTTTAAATTACTAATTCATGATTTATTAAGCATTTAAAGTATATTGCAAGAAAGAATGATTGCAATTTTTCATATAACTTTAGAAAGGAAATGGTATGCAGAAGCAACCGAAGCAGACATAAAATATTTGTTCAATCATTTTTATCAAGATGGGTGACAAAATGTGTAAAAGTTCATTTGTATTGTCCGAAATTATATTAAAAATGTGTTTTAGAGAAGAACTCGAATTCCTTTGAAAATCAATAAGGATATGTGTTACAAGTACATAATATAAATATGGCGTTTTTGTTGCCATCCTTTCTGTTCTATTACCACATTTTGCATTGATAATTGGTGATGTATAATATATATGTTTTACTTACAGACAGATCTATAATTGGTAAGGATCTTTAGAACAAAATCAAATCATGATGATTAAAAATTAAAAATATTAGAAATATTAGAAACATAGTTATTGTATGTATTTAATTTTGTCTCTTCAAGATCAAGAAGGTATACACAGCCTGTATTTGTAATGAAATATAATTTTCATATCGCGACAATCCGATGAAATTTGGTTTCAAAGCAACCCTTTGATTAACACGCGTCAGTAGAATCTTACGTCAGATTAACAGAATTCCCTTTATTGCATAAAACGTAATAATTTCAAACTTTGTTATTTACACATATTTTTTTTATCACTTTATTTAAAAACGTTTACACATATTTGAAAAAATCCAAACGTCCCTGTTGAGATCGTTCGCCAACCTGACCAAAACTTGATCAAAACTCTTTGATGATACACAGGGGCTTGTATTGTTGAAAAACTAGCGATTTGATAGCATCTGAAGTCGACTTATATATATAGTGCTGGATCGTCGACTTCATATGCTTTCAAATCGCTAGTTTTTCGACAATATAAGCCCCTGTGTGATGACGAACCCCTCTTAGAACATCTTGATTAAAACTTCAAGACACCTCCGCGTTCTCAAGCAGTCTGTTTACTAAACATCCGTTCTTACAATTCGATAGTTACGACTTGTTGCATCCAACTTCAGTTGCACTGTAAGGCTTTTCAAGTTCGTATAAACTCATCAACTGTCAAACATAAACTCATGTTGGATACTAAAGATTGATACTACAAGTTGTAACTACAAACCGTACCGTGAAACATGTACATGTACGAAAGTAGACTATGCACTCTTCACAGTTGCCAAAAGAACTACAAACTATAAATACAAACTATGTCAGTCTTAAAACTTAAAACTTATCAGAGACAAAAGTTCACAAACTATTAGTGTTAAAATTGTCAGAGTGCATCCGTTCTGGAAGTCCACAAGTTATTAGTCATGAATATTCACAAAATAAATCCATTCTAGAAGTTCAGGAACTATATCAGTCGTACAAAGTTCAGTTGTTACAGTCTGAATCAGGCTCTCTTACTCTGCTTTTCTGGAGATTGGCTCGGACTACACTTGCTTATGTCCTTGTGCTTGACCTCTTCAGGATGTCGGACACTTTCCTCCGTAATAACAGCTTTCTGTAACTATAATAACAATTAACATAGTTTCTTCAAGGTAGATCTTCTGCAATTTTTCTCCAAATGGAATTGAAAATATTTCAACGTTTACAAAACTACATCCAAACGTTTTTACTTTGAAACGTTTACAAAACTACATCTAAACGTTTATTTTTTTCTTTAGAAACGTTTACAAAACTTAAGCGAAGCGAGATATTGAAAGACGTTTGCAAAACTAAAATGCAAACGTTTGATTTTATATAAAACCGTTCACAAAACAAAATCGGATGAGTCGGCAAACGGTGGATTAACCCTTCAAAAACGAACATTAAACATTAGGACCTTGTGTTTTAAACGTTCTGCTAATTATAATAAGTGGCGAAACATGTTAAATATTGGACAAAATTAATTGTGATAGTTCACAATAATTAAATGTTAAACTGCTTCCCTGGGTAACAAATTTCTTTAGAGAGTTACCATTAGAACTGCTAAAAGCAAAACAATAATACACGTTTTACAAAAGTTTTCAAAACGAGACCCATACGTTTTACCTCAATGGATACATGTACCTGTTTATTTCACTGATGATTGAACATTAATTTGAAATATCGTTAGATTTAAGAACATATTCCTAAAATACAAATCCTTTTTGAACAGATTATTAGGTTCTTACCTTTTGGAACACTCTTTTAAAGCTGTGGTGTCGGAAAACTGTCATCAAATATTCCTGACACAAAACTTTTCAAATTACAAATGGCCGCGGGAAACGACGTCATATGACCACGTGATGTGTTTGGTAACCAAAACAAAACGTTTCGCAAACGTTGAGATTAAGACAACGAAAACGTCAATCAAAGGTCCAGAATTTCATCTTTTGTAAAGATTTGAGAACTGCAGAGAAACGACTGAAACACGTTTCTCAAACGTCACAATTTTTTTTAACGTTTTAAAACTATAGGAAGACGTTGTGACTATGTCTTCCACAGGTACTCGGGTCGGGTTTAGCTGGACTCGAGTCCATTTTCTTGGGCTCGAGGACTCGATAAAAGATTACTCTATTTCACATTAATTTCATCCTGTGCAAGTTATATACATGTCGTGCCTGAAACAAGATTTAACAACAACTGCAGTGGAACCCCTATACGTCGTGGTTATACCACATTACCTTCCATACGTTACAAGTGAATAGTCACACCAGCGTTGGTCGAATCGGCTACTTTCATTGCCACAGTCACAAATTTTAGTGATAATCATACAATGCAATCAAATAAAATATTGAATTATGACATCACATGAAGTTTATACCAACATATGTAAGTGAATATGAAGCCTATATGGTTTATATGCCTTTTGTTCATTTATAATTCTATGTTGGTCGAATTGACAAGCAACAGTAGACAGGATCCATATTTATTACTGAATGTTACGCTTTTTCATTACAAAGATAAAATAAATGTATTTTCTTAATATTTCAGTTTATTTGTAAAAAAAAAGGCAATCATTTAAATCTTATATCATAACAGAATAATGATAATGATGCCGACATTTGAGGTGAAATAATTTATGTCAAGGGCATGGTCAAATCACCAGGGGCACAACCAATCAAAATGCGAGGATTTTAATAGATTGGACATAATCAACCCACATATGGAATATGAAACGAATTTACGGATTAAGAAGGAATGTACATCTATAAGCGGTCAATTTCTTAGTAGGGATGTGAATTTATCAACGAATTGTTGACATTGAATTAATACGTATCTTTCTAAACCTATAGAAGTAGGATAATATGTTTATAATAAATTCTATTTGTTTACTACGTCTTAATTATTATCATTAAATATCTCAACCAATTTCTACTTGATACTTGCCACCCTTCATGAAATGATCAAGACCATTCTCTGTTTATCAAAATGGCGGGACGTTTAACGACCTTGTCAGTTAGTCTTATATATACTGCAATGATTTTCAAGATTATCGCTTACTTTATAAGTTTATATGGTTTCGATTATAAACATTAGACATCACATTCATTCCTCGCTATTCCATATCGATATTTCTTACCCAAGCGGGCACAGATATGCCGGGTATTAAAGTTTTCATAATGGTCATGGGAATTACAGTTTTTCTAAATATAACTTGCGTTATGATTGGTTGACGGAACTACTTTGCGCTCATTCATGAATTGCTTAGCTATCTCGTTTAAGCTAAATCACATAATTGAACAATTTCGAGCATACCTAATTGAAGTCACACGTCAGTAAAACATATTAAATATAAAATCATGTTCAACCTAAGTTTCCGAGACCGTAATTACAGTACTAAACTTGCAAGGCGAAGCAGCATGCAAGAGTCACCGGCTGCACTGCCGTGACGTCATTGCTTTGTGACGTCATTAACAATTAGGTCGTGATAAAACGAGTTTTTAAGACAAATCATATTCAGATTTGACAGTAGGCATGAACAGAATGGCAGGTATGTTCTTTACTGACAAGTTTGAGACGTCTATCATACTATATCATTAGGTCGCGGTTGGAACAGTTGAACTTACATATAAAATACAACATGCATGGAGGCAGCCAGCAAATGGAACACAAGACTGAGACTCAGGTGTATGGGCCCGTTACTGGGAACTGGGTTGTCTGGCAAGGAGATAGAACTGTGACAGGAATCGAGCGCTGTGAAGAACTTCAGAACGTCAATGTCCATATCCGTTGTCCGCCGGAAGTCGAAAATGAGGTGTCGCATCTTTCCGGTCAAACATGGGTGTTTGAGAGCCTCGGCTATCGCTGCGGGGCACTCTGTCCGACACTCGGAGAAATAGTTGCAGTTGTCCAGAACCTGGCGACATAAAATATGTAAATGGCAATTCAGAATTAATTGCAATTGGTATGACCGGATGATTAATTCCTTTAGAAAAATAGTTGTAGGTGTCAACCTACAAACCTGGAAACATGTATGCATTGTAATGAATGGCATTATGACTAAATACGTTCGAGAAGTGGTTGCATTTGTTGGTCGTATATACAATATGTAAAATGAACCAATAACGTTCACGTTTACGTAATCGTTAAGAAAAAAAACTGATTGTAGTTGACAGAACTTTAAAAAAATAGTAATTTTACAATTCGATAACAAATATTGACAGTTGACATTCCCCATAACCGACTTCTGTGTATAAGAAACGCCTCAAGGCAGTTCCCTCCCTTTTAGGTCTTCATTATACAGAAAACCGCGGAGCCGTAATGTGTGTTGTCCTTTGCACACGCTCACCTTTGACATCAGCTCTTTTGTGTCACTACGGGACGTGTTGGAGAACATGGTTGTATCACACCCATTCAGCTTCCCTCTGTTATATCTGCACATGTCTACGTCATCCCACGTGACGCAGCTTTTCCGGGTCACGTGACTTAGCGGGTAGAAGGCGAAGAAGGAATAGCACATCTCATCATCTGTCCCTTCCCCGTACTGAGTCGTCGTTGCCTTGGAAACTGTTCTGTACACGCATGTGGTCAGCAGTCTGTCCCCGGGACGTATTTCAATCGGCTCCGTAAATCTGCGAAGTCGTTCACGACAACGTAAGATTGCGATGCTTGGGAAGATGACCAAATTGTTTAACGTTTTAGGAATTATTTTCCTCCTTTTTTCTTATTGAAACGAGGAGTTTTGTAAATTACGCACGATAAATTTCTTACAGAATCAAATATATTATGCTTTTGGTAGAAATAGTAATAATTATTCTTGTGTGCGATCTAAGAATTTTACCGACTGGTGTATAACGGGTCTATCGTAGCTGTAGTCATCATCTCGGGACAAGTCTCGCAACTTCTCGCCGTCTCTGAACTGCTCAACTTTGTGCTCGTATCCTGAGAAATAAGCAACTTTTGTTAATAAGAGTAGGCTAAAGTTTTCGGTAAATATTGAAAATTGAGGAAACATAACTGCGCATATAACTTATGCATTCAAATTGTTTCCAAAATGACCATTTCGGTAATTTTTACCAAGAAATAATATGCAGCACACTTGAAAATAGGAATAATAAGTATTGTATAACTTGAATTGTGGTTCAATGTTTTTCACAGTATAGCAACGCATTTGGAAGTAAAAAATACAAAGGATAACATGCAATTTGAAAACGTTCTTCTGGCATCATTGGTCACATTCTCTTCCCACAGAGGTTACTCCCTTCAGATTTCCGATCTCTGTTGTTTTCCGCTTGAAATCGAGAGCAGAAGCAAATTTCCCCAGCGGAGGAAAGCTGAACTTCAACCTCTATCACTGCTTCTAAACCAATGAAAACTCTTAAGGGTCTTGCTCATTAGCATATGTCCTTTGAATTTGTCTAATGTAAACGACACAAATGAACTATTTTTGGTAGTTGTCTCTGATTTGGTCTTCTTTATTTATAAGCATGTTATAAGCAATACTTTTCACAAAATCAAATAGCATATTTGGAGGAAAACACATTAAACGAGAAAACGTTGGTCTTACGTTTATTTTATCATTGTGACGTGTCAGGGGCAAATGTCACTTTTACAACGGCGTCGCTGATTGCACAACTAGATTCAATTGAACCAATCAGAGGGTAGGATCGGAAATCTGAAGGGAGTCGCCTCTGTGGGAAGAGAATGCATTGGTCAACGCCATTTACTTTTTTTTTTATTAATCTGTGAACATTTGCAAGATGCACTTTGCTTACATACATTTGGAGCTATAATTAGTTCTATAATCCAGTCTGATTTAATTCCACCGTTTTCCGAGGAACAAAAGTTACAAAATAGTGCATCTACCGGGATTCGAACTCATATCGTTCGGAGGTTCCTCAGAGATATCTACAGAAACTGTTCGTACCCCGGTATGTGCACTATTTTGCGACTTTTATTCCTCGGAATAAGGTCGATTTTTAATCAGAATGTTCTATAATCCTACCTAGGTAGTGCATATGGTTCAAGCCAGTTAAGAAGTATATTGGCTCTTTAATGATCAGCTCGGTACATTCGGAAGTGCATGTTGATTCTATGACATCTCGGGACTGGCCGGGTGGAATCACGAGGTGAGTTTGTCCTGTGAGAAAGAGACCGGCATCATACGGTCTCAACGTCCGTGTCATGTAAAGAATAAGTCCGCTTCCATCGATGTAATCCGGACGCTTGTCGGGGTTGTTCCAGTGATGCTGTTGGTGATGGAATAAAATCATACATATCCTATGACAAATCTGAGGATTTTCTGAAAATCATATAGCTCTAGCTTTAGAAAAACATGCCATAGTGAAACGATGTAATAATGTTTTATTTGGGATCACCAATATAACCTTTACATTATAAAAAAAGTGGGTTCGAATCCATACCTGGCGAAAACAAAATGAGCCCGTCAGGTAAACTTTTGACATTTACAAATACCCCCCGACGAATAATTGCAATAATGTAAATCATGCACAAACATAATGTAAATCATGCACAAACAGTGGCTCTGGTTTTACTATTGCAGATAAGTTCGATCCCAAATATAGCATTGTTAATATATATGAATCTAGTGTTAGACAGATCACCGCAAGATTTCATGACATACATTACTACTGAAATACTCCAAGTCATTGCTAATATTCCTCAGCAACATAACAATAGGTTCAAACACATTCATTGGTGTTCTAAATGACATTTTTAGACAACTTTGAAACTGTCTGAGATTGGCAGTATTCCAGTCGTATTCATGTAATGTGTGAGTCAAGGTTGTAGCTTGGGTCCATGGTCATTATTACCTGGATCATAATTCGAGATGTTTCATCTCCCCCTACCCGGAAGCCAGCTTTCTCATGGAAACATTGACCCGGAAGTCCAAGAACCCACGTGGATAACAGACTACTACATCCGGGCTCAGTCATGTAACACTTCTCCGGAGAAGGTTTCGACTCGCCTAGAACATGCACAAAAGACAAACTGTAAAGTAAATTGGTTAAAGAAAAGAATCTAATATACAGTCGCATTTGGAGATAACCAAAATGTATTGGCCAATTTCCTGGATGTTATTACTGGTTATCAGAATCGCTTGTAAATATATGCAGCTACATTCCAAATCATTGGACTAAATACCGTTTCGCAAGTAAGTGTATGGTAAGTGTTTAGAATACATCATTTCTTCTAAAGATACAAAACATATGGATTATAACCCTTTTTTTAACAAGATAAATCTCGAATATAAGATACCCACGGCAATAAAACACAGGCGGTCAATGGGACCGACAGTGTGCTTTGTGGAACAATAAAACATGTTCGTGATTTAAGACGTCAGTTAGAGCGTCGCTTAGCAAATGACTTCATATTTTATCCCACTTTGATTGCCAGTGAATGTGTGCTACGAAGGGAGGCATTAGTATTTTCAAAATATAGTTTATACAAATAACTTAAGGTCTATATACGGTTTTTAAATAAAAGTGAGTTATTGTTTAAGGGCATCTAATTATAAGAATTAGAAGACTCAATGTCGTGCCTTATCGTATACTAAAAACAGCAAGGAGCATAAAACACTCAGGGCTGCGCCTTTCAACGATAAAGCACGCCAACGCGTCTATTTCTTAAATTAGGGGCATAAATATTGAGGAGAGTTTATAATGATGAACTTCTTCATCACTGCTTGATAACGTTATTAGAACCATACCGAAACGTGGCTCTCTTATAGAATATATAATTGATAATCCATACATTCCTGTAATTATACAGATAATTTTCCATTTTCTCATATTTTTATCCACATGGATCCATCATTCCCCTGATTATGTACCACATTTCGTCTCGTATCACGTGACTATAAATCGAGCAATATTGGCAGTACCCGGGTGAAAAGACAGATGATCGAACATCAAATTTAAAATCACGACAACTCATTGGCTGTCAACATGCATGTTACCTAAAGCCATGTGTAACCATTGCAGCCTTCGTCAAAACGAGGGGAATTATTGGAGCACAGGTTAAGTTTAGCGCAAATATGATGCGCAACAGAGATGAACGACCAGTTTTCCCTATGCGTGAACGAAGTGACGACACAGAGGTGTGTTCAGAGTACGCGAGTAGCCGCTTCTGAACGACAACAAGTTCTCGCGTACTCGCGAATACACGCGTGACCACTTTGGAGCAGTCTCGCCAAGCGAGTTTTTACGATCCAAGATGGAGTCGCGTGTCACAAACTTTGATTACTTCATTTCTTTTTCTATTATTACCCCTCAATTGAAATTTGGTTAGTTGCTATGTGCAAGGCACCTATTTTTCCAAAATGGTGATGATATTCTGAAATTATCTTGGGAAGTACTCGCGACCTCAGTTTCCGTTCAGTAGACGTTCACGGGTACGCGCATACACGACAAGCGAGTACTCGCGGTCCTGAGCACGCCTCAGAGTTATTTCGATTTGAGTCGAGAGCGATACGTTGCCATCCTTGCTTTCTGCGTTCGCGAATAGGGAAAACTGGTCGTTCATCTCTGTTGTGCATCACATTTGCGCTAAACTTCACCTGTGTCATATTCGGATAAAATACTCTGATGCAAGACGATAACTTTCAAGCTGATAAGCTCTCTTACTATCGTGGCTGCACATGTACAGATCGGTGTGATGCATGACGTCCACGTTATCAGTGAGAGGCTTCATCGCTATAAGGTGGTAGTCCACGCCTTTCTCCAACATATCCAGGTCAAAGGTCATGCACATGTAGGTCGTCACCTCGGCAGGAACCGGCGTCGGTGGGAACGTCAATGTTATATTGAAAACATCTGAAATGTCACAAATCTCCAATGTAAAGGATTTTTCAACATGGGTAAAATTCTTCTTGCAGTCAATACACTTAAGGATTTCAAAATGCTTTTGAAAAATGTCAGCTATCATTTTAACAGTTCTATATCCTAGTAAGATATACATTATAAAATATGCAAGGATTATGACTGTCATCACTTTACGGTTCGAGTGTGAGTTATTTATGAGCGCTTCACAAACGTCAGCAAGCCAGCTTTTGAAAAAAAAGATGAACATGATTATGACTAAATAAATATTATGAAATCCATGTCAGAGGAAAATTTATATTTATTATTTTATATTTATATATTTATGTTCAAGGGAAGGGGGGGGGGGGGGGGGGGGGGGGGGTGGATCGAGTTGATATTTCCATTGACATTTTATGCTATTAACGATCATGAAAATATTATTTTACAAATTTAAAAAACTGGATAGACCATATCATTAACCATACATTATAGCATAAATCATCGAAAATATACAGTTTCTCCAACAGTAGTTGTGAAATAAGGTCTTTGTCATATATTCGACATTTGGGGACGATACCGCAAGCCGAATGAGAATATCATGAGCATATTTAGTATTGTGGCACGCCAAATACTATTTTATTAAAACTATCCCATGTCACTTTTAACTTTTACCTGAGCTGTTGATGCTGTCACAGACGAACTCGCCGGTCTCGCAGGTAATACCCTCGTTTGTACCTGCACACCTGGCAGAGCCCCAGGGGTCACACACACCTGGCAGAGAGAGCGGATAAGTGAGAGATATACGAGGCGCAGCCGATTATGGCTCCACGAGGAAAATAGGTATGGTATTATTTGATACACGAGGAAAAGTATGGGTATATCTGTATTATACCCCACTTACGGTCTAGTGTAAACGGATACTATTACATGATATTTCTAAACTAATACAGCTGTAGTGTAAACAAGATTGTGTATGAAAGACAAAACCCAAATACGACTTCATCTGTGACAACTACGCTCAGTTCGTGCTGCGTTGTATAGTTACCCATGTTCGTGGCTTGAAATCTAATTCATATGGCCCAATGACGGTATTGTCAACGCAAGCGCACGTGCATCTCGCTGAAATGTACAGCTAACGCTATAAACTGCATGGCTAATGTTAACATGGCCAAATTAAGAGAAAACAGAAGTTCAGTATGATATAACATTTTGCACCAAAATCAAATAACATTCTTACATAAAAAGAAATACAGAAATTTGTGATATTATATCACGCATTATAAGAAGTTTATTCCTTTGGTCATGAAAAAAGGGACAAAGTGTCAACTGGCCTCGTGGTCTAACGGTTAGTTCGTTCAGCCAGATAGTTCGTTCGGCCAGAAAGCAACATGACCCAGGTTCGATCCCAGGTTTCAAATGAAGCATTTGTGATTCAAGATTCAAGATGTTTATTACAGTAATACAGGCCTCCAGCCCAAAGTACATGTTTTGAAAACAAAATTTACATAGTAAAGAAAGAATACAAACATATAATTCAATTCAAAGGCAATATCAATAATGTAGAACAATTCAAAAAATCATTTCAAACAGGCATATAGGAATGAAGAAATATATGATATTTTATGTACGCTTTAGTCACTTTTGGTTTCAAGATTGTCTCCCTTGAACATCTGATAAGTCAAGTGCTGTTGCTTGTTAAAAGGGCATTTCTCTGTCTTGTTGCAGATAAAATAAACTTGGAGCTTTCAACGTTGTAATTTTTCATAGCATTGATGAAATTGGCAGTGTAACCATTATGGTTTCTCATCCAAGGGAAATATTTAGTCCTTAATTCCTGATATAAAGGGCATACAGCTATGAAATGCAACTCATCCTCAATTACACTCTGCTTCAGGTGATATTTACAATATTTACAAAAGCGCTCATTTCGCTCAATCTTCTTCCACCGCCCGACTTCTACTTCAAGTTTGTGGTTCGAACAGCGAAACCTTGTAAGTGTTCTTCTCAGGTTCTTGTCTTTGATATGAAGAAGATATTTTTCAGGTTCAAGTTGAGATTTGAACTGGCTGTAGCATGATAGTCTTGAGCTGGCTTGTAGGTCACTTAAGAACTGTTGAGTGAAACTGTCTGAAAGTCTAGATTTAACCAGTGAAAGAAACATATTGACATCTCCCACCCCTTGTTGTGACCAAGAGTAACTCAAGCCAAGCTTATTAAGGAGATTTCTCACATGTGTAGCCCATGTCACTCTTCCCACATCATCCAACTGTGCCATCATAGAGTAACAAGCTTTGGGATATCTGTGTTCAGGCAAAGTTGATACATTCAGCCAGTACTTTATACATCTGGTCATATATACAACATGGAGCGGTATTAACATAAGCTGTAAGCTTGTTTACCAATCCGGTTCCTTTTATGGAAATAAATATGTTTAAATCATATACAACATGGAGAGGGTATCTTCCAAGCTCACCATAGACAGCTGAGTTATTTGTGCTTGAGTTCAGGCCCAATATCTTTCTGCAGAATTTCAGGTGAATTTGTTCTACACAATGAACAGTCTGAAAACCCCAAATGTCTGAAGCATATGTCAATATAGGAACTATCATTCTGTCAAATAAGAAAAGTGCTTCCTTGTGATCAAGACTGGCTCTGTATATAAACCTGAGCAACATATTCATAGCCTTCTCTGCTTGTTGAGAGAGAGATGAGAGGGCTAAGCTCCATGAGAGTTTACTTGAAAAGAATACACCTAGATATTTGTAGGAGTTGACAACTTCTAGTCTTTCACCTTTCTAATACCACTTCTCATTAGCTCTCAGCTTTCCTCCTCTTCTGAAGACAATGATTTTGGTTTTATCCAAATTCACTTTCATACCAAAGTGATTACAAAATGTCTCCAAAGTATTAATTTGCTGCTGCAGTCTTCCAACAGAGTAACTCACACTTGCTATATCATCAGCATACATGAGTGAAATGATGTTATCTATATCTGTATTTACAAATATTCCCTGGCAGTTATTGGCTTGATAAAGTGAAGACAGTTCCTTTAGAAAGATGGTGAACAACACTGGGCTTAGCATGCACCCCTGCCTGGTACCCACTGTGCAGCTGAAATATTCAGATAGGGTCAGATTTTTCACCAACACACAGGGCTTTAGCTCGGAATACATTGAAGATATAACATTGAAACATTTCCCTTTCATTCCATTTTCCAAAAGCACATATTTAAGCAAATGATGCTGCACACTGTCAAAGGCTTTGGAGAAGTCTATAAACAAGCAGTACATTCTTCCTTTGGACTTAGATAGGTGTTTTTGAATTAGAGAGTGGAGAACAAATATATTATCTCTTGTGCTGTAACCTTTCCTAAACCCAGCCTGATCCTCAGATTGTAGGTCATTATCCTCACACCATTTGACTATCCTGCTGTTTAAAATCCTTGTAAATAGCTTTCCTATCACAGAGAGTAGGGATATCCCCCTATAATTGTTGGGATCATTCTTGTCACCTTTCTTGTGAAGAGGAAATATTACAGCTTCTGTCCATGCACTGGGGAATTTTCCTGAGTTGAGAATAACATTGAATAGTGCCTTGATTGGTATGATCAAAGAGTTTATTCCATGCTTAATATGCTCATTCATCATACCATCAGGGCCTGGGGCTTTGTTATTTGACAGTTCTCTCAGGGCATTCATTATTTCATGGTCTGTGATTTCATTATCCAGTGTATCATTTGTAGGCGAGGGCTCATATGTGGCTTGGGTTAATCTGTTTACAACCACTTCATTAAAGTTCTCATCTACATGATGTTGTGTGTTACTTAGCAACTCCTTGAAATGGTCAATCCAGTCAGCTGGTAGAATAGTGTTGACTTTAATATCACTTTTTCTTTTATATGCTTTAATGCTTTTCCACAAATTTTGTATTGATGTTACCCCTGTATCCAGTCTTAGCACACTATTAACATTCTGCCTCTGTTGAAACTCCCTTTTCTTCTCCCTGCACAAGTACTTTAGTTTGCTGCGCATAAGCCTATACTTTTGGAAGTCACTATCTGTGTTAGTTGCTCTAAACCTGTCCAATTGTCTATACTTTTCAGTTTTGGTGACCTCACACTCCCTGTCCCACCAGTCTGGCTGCACCTCATCCCCTGCTGTGTTCACCTTTCTTTTCAGCATCCCACTTGCTATAGTAGCTTCACTGACAGAGTGTGATAGTATAGACTCAGCCTCATCAATATTTTCTTCATCTAAATGAGAGTTGAATTCATCCCAGCATTTAGACCAAGTGACACCCACTCTGTTTCCATACTCTTGTGCAGCACACTGTTTCCACTTGAGTCTGTCCCATTGGTGAGTGGCATCTTCTTCTGTTCTAACTGTAGTACTCTTCTCTGTATCTAGAGTGCAGCTTAGAGGAAAGTGATCAGAGTCATCTCTGGGTAAAATTGAGAATTCCTTCACTTTACTGTACAAGTCTGTTGATACAATGAAGTAATCCACTGTACTTTTTCCCAAATGTGAAGCGAACGTAAAATCTCCATTCTTGTCAGATCCAGCTCTTCCATTTAGCATGTGCATTCCAAGAGTTCTACATAGAGATAGGAGAGATTTACCAAATGTATTAGTTGACTTGTCTTTGGCATTTCGCCTAAGTTCGAATGAGTCACAATCATATTCTAAGTCCAAGTGTTTAGTATCATCATCCGAAATGAAATCCTGTTCACATCCCACTCTGGAATTCATGTCTCCACCAATAACAAGTTCTGTCTTTTCACCATATTTTTCAAGTAGGTTCAATAACATGTTTTCCATAGTGACTATTCCATTTGGCTCGTCACTCTTTTCATAGTAAGATGAATTTTCTGGAGCTACATAAGTAAAATAGAATAAAATGTTACATTCAAACAAACCATGCAAACTATCAACATAGAAAATAATGCTGTCATCCGAGGCTGCATTGACCAAATCAAAGAAGCTAGTAAGAGAGTCTTTTATGTACACTGAGATACCTCCAGCATATCTGCCCCTGCCCCCATATTCTCTTACAACAGAGAAGTGTCTATAACCTGGCAGGAGGTCAGAAAACTCATCCTTTGTTTTTGCAAATGTTTCATATAGGGCAATTATATCAAAGTTACAAAGAAAATGAACAAAATTATTATTTACATGTTTCCTTAAACCACTCACATTCCAAGAGAGTAGCTTTAGAAAATCAAGTGCACATGTACTTTGGCTTTGGCCGCACCCCTATGATTCAGGCCCCGCCCACGGCGGCAGCTCTTCACCATCCTTAGGAATTATTGTGTCCAGCTTCAGATCATAGTTGTAAGCTTGACCTGCAACAACAAGAGTGTCATATCGGAGAAACACTTCACTCTCTCCGAATTGGCCAGATTGTTTAGCCTTATCCATGTAAGAAAATAGTTTCTGACGTTTAGCTCTGACGTCAACACTTAAGTCTTCTTTAACCATAACAGGAGGTTCACGCTCGTTTTCTTCTTTGTACTCGCATCGGTAACGTCTGTAACATTGCAGTAGTTGCATCTTGTGCTTGTATCTCCCCAATTGTATACAAATAGGTCTGGGTTTCGATTCTTTACCTTTCTTCCTCTTTCCTAGACGGTAGGATTTTTCAATTGGAAATGCATAGTCATCATCACAGTTAGGTATATCAAACTGTTCTGAAATGAACTGACGCACAAGATGCTCTGACTCTTCCCATTTTTCTTTCCCGTCTTTCTTACTTTCTTCTATTCCCATGAATAACAGATTACAACTCTTAGTTGACTCTTCCAGCTTACTCACTCGTTCTTGTAATTGTTTATTTTCCGTTCTCAGTGATTCCACTTCTCTTAGAAGGTCTGTGCTGAACTTATTAAAGTCTGCTCTCATACCGCTCAGGTCGGACCGGATGTTTACAAACGACTGTTCAAATTTCCCCTCCATGCGTTGAAGAGTTCTCAACACGGCTGTATTCGGATCATCACTATGGTTTCCTGCTGATCTGGTATCCGGACCCGGGTTTTGTTCCACCGAACCACTTATCACAAGCAGCATTGCTACCAAGCACGTCAGTCTTATTAAAAACTTTGATGGTCCAAATAGGCACACGATCCGCCATGCTCTGACGTCATCATAACAATCGGCTGTTAGTTTTCCTCGATGATTGGATGTCAGTTTATTTCTGCAGTCAAAATGTCCAATACTGATCCTCCATTGCATTAGAGAGATCCCCATATTGCCTTTGACGTCAAGTTTAGCAACAAAAATGTTAGAACTTAGATACAATTAACAATTTTAGCCAGAGCTGCTGTACACATGACCACCATGTTCGACCGCTAGGTGGCACTTCCTCATTGTCCTCATTTGTAAATGTCTTATATGTTCATATATAATCTGACATTTTATAAAGTATCATCACTTAGATTTGAAAATTTTGAAAATTTACTCCATTGATTTCTCAGTTGTTAAAAAGCGTAGGTACATCATAAAAAGTGTAGGTGTATCGGCTTATACACCTACACTTGTAACAAAAGAAACCATACCAACGAGACGTAGTTGGGTGTAAATGTAATTGGGATCACACCTAGATCTGGTAAAATATTTGTTTTAAATCTATAACGACCCTTCCATAATACTTGTTGCACCGAAACTCGCCAGTCATCATCAAAGGCTAGTTTACATGCAACTATCACTGCATTTCTGCATTTCTGCATTTCACGTTTCGATATACAAGTAACAATATATTCAACAATATCTTTCTAGGTAAATGGTTTGCCCTAGACTAAATATTTTGTTGTTTGACAACATGGTATTAAATCACCAATTGTCCTACTTTGGTTGTTTGAAGTCTAATGCATATGTCTTCGCCATGATGTAGTACGGGTGTGCCCAATGTTTTATCATTTAGGTTTATCGCAGTAGTCTCTATCTATTTGAACACATAATGATTGATTGACTTTGCCATACTTAAGAAGTTTGTGCTGATAAGAACCTCTGTGTAAAAGCCTGGTAGTTTACAAATGAACTGTTTGCGACCAGACACTGCAACACACATGAGAATATTCCTGACCTTACCTGGATGTGAAATGTTTCTGTGTCTTTTAGGGAAGGTGTACAGTGTCCACTCACAGTCAGGGTCCCCCAACTCTTGACCATTGGTCAGTCCGTCCCCATCAGAGTCTAATCTGCATAGCTCAGAGGTCCACTGTACATTTAGACAACACGTGTTCAAGTTTTGGAATTTGGACATATGCTCACTCCCATTATGTTACCTTTGGATATTCTAAAGGGACTGCCGCACGTTTTAGCAAATTTTATTTTCGATTTAGAATGATAGTTTATTTATATTCACTTTAGAGGGTAAAACATCTTATTACACCAACCAATTAACCGTAGCGGTAATAACGTTGTTGTGTATAAAGCAAAAATTCCATGGCGGCCATTTTAATGTGAACACATTTTATTATTTCGAATTACAAAAACGATTCCCATGGCTTTACCGAACCATCTATACACTCATGTTTTAGCTGGATTTTCCAGACAGAGAAGAGTATTTAACTATTGGTGACATTTATTTTTCAAATACATTTCATCAACTTATTTGAGTGAAAATACGTGCTACTGTCCCTTTTACTAATTAAAGATGCATCCATTGAGTTTCATCAGTCTGATGAAAATAGACCGGTTTGCGAGGAATAAAAGTTGCAAAAGAGTGCATCTACCGGGATACGAACTCTTATCGTTCTGAGGTGTCCTCGCCAAACCGACCTTGTGGAGGAATCTTCGTTCTTCGAACCAGTTCGTCTCCCGATATGCACTATTTTGCAGATTGTATTCCTCGAAATTTAATCAGACTGTGTGTTTCATGAAATTATATTTTCTTAAGTACGTGCCAACATGTGCAGAAACATGACATATTAAACAATATCAGCCCAATTTTGTCTTTTTGTCTGTCGTAAATAATTTTCCGAAATCACGTTTGACTAATTGACGCGCGATCGCGGTGTATTGTCCGGTTTCCGATCAGACATAACTTTTATCTTTATATATATATCGTCACTATCCTGAGTCGACTATCATCGAAATGTTAATTTCGGCAACAATCAATATTTCTTGATAGAATGACATAATTTATAACGTTTGGCATATGTGACCCCCATCAACACAATGGATGCACTTTTTCAGCGTTTGCAGACCTTTTAAAATTATCTATATGTTTACCACGATGAAGTTGTTTTTGCAATCCTCACTGAGGATAAGTTTAAACGCGTAAGAAGAAATCGGCGCAAACTATTCTTTTCATACTAGTTCGAATGTTCGGTGACAGTGAACCTGCAGAATTATCTCACTTGCAAATTTAGTACAAGTTTTGTGATTTTTTGCAATAGTTAATTCATCTGACACTCCATAGCTCTGCTTCCTACCTGCTTGTATTTTGCAAAGTCTTTACCAAAGCTGTTCCGGTAACCTCCCCCGAGAGGGTTCATATGTCCGACCCCTCTCCACAGGTAGTTCGGCTTGCAGGGGTGAGGCACCATGTCCCCATTAGGTATCACCTCCTGGAAGTGTTTGTATGCATTGACTTGAACCACATGTGAATTACAGAGATGATAAGACTGGCTGGAGGAGAGATGTGTTAACTCACAGGACAAGTTTAACGCAAATATGTTGCTCGACAGACGTATCATAACCAGTTTTACCTTTGCGCGAACGTAGTGGCCAGTCATTTCACTTTAAAATTCACCTGTGCTTCAAGTTAACTACGGGACAAGTTTAGCGCAAATATGTTTCGCAACAGAGATGAACGACCAGTTTTCCCAATGTGCAAACGAAAATTAACTGCTCTTTCATCTCTGTTGGGGAACATATTTGCGCTAAACTTGTCCTGTGGTTAACTTGAAACATATCTATTGATGGGATTACCAAATTATTCACTGTTAAACTGATTATCAATGTCTTCTTATGACGTAGCAAAGCTTCATGCAGTTAGCGTCTGTAAGATCGGTCGGTGTAATAACCTGTTGAAATCTACCATAAACGAAAAAAAACGATATTTTTGTAAATTGCTCTTATAAACTAAACGCCAAAAGAAATGTTACACCTCTTTGAATTTGAATATCATAAAAAGTTACGTGTTCTGAGAAATTTGCTTTGTTGTGTTGTAACACTCCATCAGTTTAGTGTTTTGTGCTAAAATAGCAGACCTGTAACTTTAATGGTAAATAAGTTATCGCCAGTTCTTCATGGGTGGGATCAATTATCATATTTTCGATCATGCAATAATTGAATTCGAAATAGATTATTGTACCGTTTTCAAGCATTTACAGAAACGTCGCACTCTTGGAATAAAGAAGTTGTCACCCATACATTCAATCAAACAGAATTTAGATCGACAGTTTTTAGAATGTTATATTGTCTGTATTAACATAATAGAGAACAGTCGATCTAAATTTATTTAGATTGTCATACACCCGTCCTTAGGCCTATTGTCTTCCAATTTCTTGAACGCCACTCAAACAAGTTCAGTAAATACCTGCTTTTCAGTAGTAACCATAATCAGAAGTTATAGAAGACAGTATTAGGGTTATATACCTATTTTATTTACACTGATAGCTAATATACTTCAAATTACATGAAGTCTAAAAAATACTCAGTGAAATAATAAGGAAGATGTCGATGGCATTTTTTAATTAAGCTGATGATTTTATAGTTTACTCGTATATACATATATTTACATAATTTAGTAAATGTGTCGGTCTACTTTTCAATATAAATTTAAACGAGTAAAAGAAGATTTTATTGAGGTTACCTTATTGAAAGCATTGTTGGCCTGTCCGGTGCGTTAGACATATATCCACTGTGATGTCACTGGTTATGTTTGATTCATTCCAGCGGCGTATACACCGATCATGTGACCGACGTACGTCGCTCTTGGAACAGGCTCAAGTTGAATCAAATGTATCGGCGTACAGACAGGAAGAAATTAGTAGCCCTCAAACTAGCTTCAATAAACATATCATTTATATGATCAAGGTAACTTTTAAAACTTATTCCGAAACATGTGTTACCGTGTAGTACATAGAGATTATTACCCGAGGAAGTGTGCCATATGAGTTTGACGAAACGAATGTGAATGTTTGTATATACCGAGCGAGAGCGAGGGTTATACATACATTTGCACAAGTTTCGTAAAAGTCATATGGCACACTTTCGAGTGTAATAATTTCTTTATTACTCATTATATTCCATTTATTCGCGTTAAATAGCCAGGGAAAGGCCAGCTTCTCTTGCGACGGCTAATGTGATGGCATGAACAATAGTTTTATGACGTCACAGACGACGAAATACGGGAAGTCGCGGTGAAGCAATTGTTCCTAGGCAAACGTGATTTGTGCACATGTGCTCATATCAATAATATTTACTCGGTTATTTTCAACCATATGGGTAATAAATCATTATGAATAACACATCAGTTGGCTATCTAACTGTCAAAAGCAACCTCGTTAAAATGAGTTATGAAGTCGAGTGGATAACATTTGTATTTATATATTTACCCGGCCATTTCAAACAGACACGCCGTTTTCGGCGACGTACGCCGGATGGTGCGCCAGGTCCCCAATCAAGCACGTCCACGGAGACAACTAGCTAAGGTACATAGCTCTGACAGACGTCAGAGCTATGGAGCAGCCCCATAGGCCCCAATGGAGGAATTCCTTTGTCGCACTTTCGCGCACTTGTTACGACTTTCGCGCATGAACTAACCATTGAAATGTCTTTATTGCATTAATATCTATCCGTCTGCCCCATTTTCGGTCGTCAAATCTTAGGAATAATATATTTTCTTAGCCATCAAACATCCCAGTCGATGCTTCGATAAGGGCGTCGCCATATTGAATGACGTGATACCGGGGATCCCCTTCCAAAAATAGATCCACTCGCGTGATGCACCAAGACGATACATGTTTGACAAGAGAATAGTCGTTAAATTACTCTACTGTTGATTACACTCATTTATTTTACTTGTGAATATATTATTTAAATGGCGAGTAAAATAAAATAAATATGTAATCGTTTTGACTCAATATGCTGAAAATTGGATTTAATGGGACAAGAATCACATATTCATAAAATACAAATAAATTCAAAATCAATTTATTCTATAAAATATATGTGTATATTATACATTTGTGTTATTGAATTATGACTACGAAGTTAATCGTTGTACATCTGTATTAAAGGAATTTTATAAAAAGATAACTATTAAAGGTATCCTGAAAGAGTTCTCTTTGTAAACGATACAATGTCATCTGCTTTGATGGTTCATTTTCAACCCCTTAAACCTGGTTGTGTTATTTTTCAGCTCTATGCTCATTATATGACTTTGTTTATATGTGACTTCCAAAATAATTTAAAAAATCTACTATAAATGTATCACACACATAAGAAAGCAAAATATTTAAGTAAATAATGTATGTTATGGTGGATGTTCTATGCAATCTTTCTTATATATCTACTAAATTGCTTGTTTTCCGAGACTTTGTTTTACGTCTTTATGCGATACCTTCAGCAGATGAATAAAAATAAAAATCGAAAAAGATTCTTATATTATCAGAAATGACGCTAAGGATTTAAACTAAAAACTAAACGCACTTACAATGTGAAGTCATACTTATGGTTTAAACGTATGTATTTACCGAATGATGGGATTGGCAAACAAGAGTGAACTCTTTAATGTCTGGAAAAATCTTTTGTAAGACAAAAATAAACATGGCCCCTTAAAACAAACCTCGTCAAATTCATAATGACAAATATCCCATTAGATTGTTAATTGTTGATAATGACGACTAGTCATAGTATATTGAAATTATTTCATGTGATTATTCAAGGGGTACCCAGAGAAAAGGCCCGTTACTTTCCTTGTGGACTTTTAGAAATAGTTCGATAATAATAACAATATATTTATGCATAGCGCATAGTTTCAGGCAGGCGATTATTTCAGACGTATTTGACATATAGATGAATCTAATGTTAGGTATTCCAATTGTTTAATATATCCAATTAAAATATCATGATATCTGTACGGTTTAAAAGAGTTCGGTTTGGAGATTTAATCATAACAATACGCATATATCCAATGAAAGTAAAACTGTATATTGCAGACTTTTCAATATTTTCATCGTGTTCGAAATTTAAGGAAAACGCAAAATGTTGAGAATGAGGTTGTCTTGCCTCAGATGAAGTTCAAATATACACATGTTAGTTCATTTATGTATTTAAAGCTTATGAAGAACAAATAAAACGTATGTAGTCTTGTCTTCTGCACCTTTTCCCGATTAAATTTTGTTTTTGATAACGGTATCATCCCCATCAGAACAGTACTGTTATACGTTGCAATCTGTAATGTATACTTCAATTTGAACGATTACATAGACGTTGCATCTGCTGTTTGGCCTTTACTCTTTTAGTCTATGACTAAATTCTCAACTCAAATACGATTACTAGTAATTAACCAGGGGTAGAAACCAACCTGAAATGGTCACTAGCCTTTTGTAGCTTTCAGATCTTACTAGCCCAGCCAAAGTTCATCTAGCCCAGTAACAAACAGACAGGAGACAGAAAACAGATGATTAATAAATGATTTGCTGTATTGCAAATTCAGAAAAACTCTTTTAATTTCAAATTATTAACTCATTTCACTTCAACATTATTATATTCCCATTTACTAGTATTGGCTAGAATTTTCAAAGAGGGACCGCGTGGGGTCAAAATGAACCTTTTCAATGCAGTAGCATTTCTTAAAGTACTAGCCCAGACTTATTCCAGCTAGCCAAATACATCTCCATGATCATTTCACCTCCTTTGAACTACCAGTTTTTACACTCTACTAACCCAGCTTCTTTTTCACTAGCCATGGACTAGCGGGCTAGTGCTAGTTTCTATCCCTGACCTTTTCATATTGGAACAAATGGACTTTGCAATTTTCATACCAAAACACAATTCCCAAAATACTGTTACTAAACTAAATTAGTTTGGAAACTTTAATATGAGTACATAAGATTCTCTATCTGTTATAACGCGAGACAATTGAACTATTTAGAAATTATGGGTTACGGCATGGTCTTTATCTATAATACGCACATGTTATGTTTACGTCAAAACTAAAAATTAACTATTTACATTTATTTCCAAACGTCAACGTTTTGCATAATAATGTATGTGACATAAAATTGAACAATGAATTTGATTCCAGTATGATTTCAGAATCTGAAGACTTATTTCTGTAAATTGTCCTTAGATTATCACATCTTAACATGGTGGTTATTATCAGTCATAGTATTATAAAATATATCTGTTGTACTTTTAAAAATAGATTATTTCATACTGAGCCGTTTTTTACAAGTACAAAATTTAATTGGAGTTAGCTGTGAACAATATAATTTACACAAAGGAAGCTGGACTCTATAAAGCATTAGTTAATCACAGTTTATGTATATCAATGTAAATCAATTTCGATTATTGTAGAACGGGTGCATCACGGGTGCATCACGCGAGTGGATCTATTTTAAGAAGGGAATCCCCGGTATCACGTGATTCAATATGGCGACGTGCTTATCGAAGCATCGACTGCGATGTTTGATGACTTAGAAAAAATATATTTCCTAAGATTTGACGAGCGAAAATGGGGCAGACGGATAGCTATTAATCCAATAAAGATATTTCAATGGTTTGTTCATGCGCGAAAGTCGTAACAAGTGCGCGAAAGTGCGACAAAGGATTTCCTCCATTGGGGCCTATGGGACTGCTCCATAGCGGTAATGTAGTGGAAACGATAGGGAGAACGGAATACCGATATGTTCTCTTAGCTAGGAGACAACCTACCATCGTTTGAGCCAACGCGCTGGGTCAGTTTACCTAACCCAACTCGGGATATCGGGGACAGCTTATGCTAGGGACCTCGCGGATATTCTACCTGAGCAGCTCATGACCCCACACAAATGGCCGAATGGGAGTGAGTCACGTGATTTTATTTAGCCCGCTTTCACTGTATGGGACCTGCGTCGGCAGGAATCATTTTTTAACGGGTATTGGTTACGCTGCTTCACCCGGGTAGGCTGAGGTCGTGCTTTCGAAAAAGTGTTAGTTGTAAAAACATTTGAATTCAAGATAAAGTTTACTTTCTATGTACCTTTAAATGATTTTATGATCAAGACGAAATGTTCAAGCAAAAATTCCTAACTTCTGACTGTAATCTGTGCATTATTTATATATGGAAGGGGATTTGTGCCAGAAATGAAGACATGTTGACTTGTAACTTGTAAAGTGTAACATGTCGTTCCCAACCATACAAGTCTCGAAAAGACAAGTCCAACCATGCAAAACTAACATTTTAATCCTGTCAATCGTAACTTCGCATTCTCAACTTTGCAAAGTTGAAATTCGAAAAGTCAACTTGTCATTTTTAATTATTAAATCTAAATAATATACACATTTTGTAATGTTACAAGTTACGTTTGACAAATGAAAAATGGAAAATGAAGAGTTGCAAAGTCGGCTTTGTAAAACGGACTTTTGCATTTCGAGACTGACATGACTTGTATAGTTGCGAATGCAATGTTTCAAATTACATCTCTACATGAATTCGCATTGACCATATTTGGAAGTTTCCCGAACATTGCCGATGTTTTCCGAGGACGAGAGGCATTTGCAAAAAACGAGATCTCCCTTGCCACTGTCCCAGATGGGGAATCCCTTAGTCTATTTTGAGCCCCACGTTGGACGAGTTGACCACGCCTCTTGAAATCAAGGGACGTAACTCTTGTTATGTCCTACAAACAAACGCACGTTGTTAGTTCACGGAGCGCTACTGTCACTTAAATTCCGTATGATAGTGTCGCTTAGTAATTAAATGCCAAACGAAAATACCAATTGAAACTTAATTCTTAGGTATTCCAATTATTATTTCAATATAGTTTAAGGACACTTGACAAACAATTATTTTAGTTGCAACGCAAAACGAATGCGGAAGTAATGTAAATGTGGGATGACACTGACAGACATACAGGATCGCATAGCTTGATTGGCATTGATGCTATATATGATAAATGTATCCGATCCGTTATCATAAAACTTATTTCACTTACATATAAAACTGCAGATTTACAAATTGAAACCATATATAGACATCCTACACCCGAAAATATTCATTACTTTCTGTGCGTTCATTTACACATTATCTTCTCTCAGTTAAATCATGTCAACATTCACTTTTTTTATACTCCAATTTTACGTGTATTCAGTAAAGTCTTTTGCATTCAGAAATGAATATCCAAGTTTTGAAAAAGAAAATCTTGTTATTGAAAGTATATAAACGTTAGTGGGGAAGAAATTGAAAGAAATACATAAGCCAGTGTTGACAACTTTATTATTAATTTTAAAATATTTTAAATGTACCACAAAGCAATGATCTAAATCAGGGAACTTCATATACTTCTTTTAAAAAAAATAAAAAAATGCATTTCACTTTAATTATAACTGAAAACTGTTCTGAGCAGCAATAGGCCTATTTCTTATTCTTACAGACAGATAATCAAGGGGAAATGTTCTTTAGCTGAGTTCAATTTATCTCTTTTAATTATTTTACAAACTTTTCTCAACTAGTTTAAATTATTTATTGGATTTGAATATGTTAATTTATCTATTTTAATTTACTTATCAAGCAACCTATATTTTTAGTATTTGAAGCAGTGAAAAGTGTATTGTTGTGGGACAGAAATATATTTGTCCATGATTAATATGTCCATTAATTCTATATAAAGAATCAATTAAATTATTGAATTCAAGTATGAAATGTAAATCATAAGCCTAGATCAGTTGTTTCACACTTTAAACAATAAACATTCAACTTCTACATGCCAAAACATGAAAATAATTATGAATAAAGAATGCAAACTGAAAATAGAATTGTATTACTGTTAATTTCAAAATATAATTGCACTGTTGAATTTAAAAATTGAATCGACTGTAACATATACAGGATATAAAAAAAATTTAAAACGTACAATTTCACTAAAATTGTCATTCATGAATACATTAACATGCGTATTGTTTTCAATAATTAAATATGTGTTTTATTAACTCATATGAAACGATGATATTTTTTATTTAGATAAAAATTCCGATAATTAATGTTTTACAACAATATGTTTCCCCTAAACATACGTCTTTTACCGTGTCTATTTAACACTTTTGTTTGTTAGTCATTACTGTAACAAACTCATTGTAGTAGAAATATATATCAAATTATTAATTTAAAAGTTGAAAGAAAAGAAATGTTCATTCCATGAATGTGTTGTCAAGGAGAAACACAACACAATCCGGCCCGAAGTTGCAGAATGGGCTTCTTTATACACATATTTCAAGGATTAGTGTGTTTGAAAAGTCCAGAAACTGTACTAAGAGTGTGACATTTTTAGATGTTCAGTATATATTTATAAATAGAGCATTCTACACAAGAAGAGAGCTGCTAAAAATGAAAATAAGTCATTCAAATATTTGTTCTTTCTGTAAATCTGAAACAGAAAGTTTCCAATATGTTTTCATAAATGTAATCACGTAAATGAATTTTGGGGGAATCGAAAGTTTAATGAACAATCGTCTTTTATCACCCAAAACTGGCTCCCTAAGTAGATTGTGCTTGTGTGAGGTCATGCGATATCGACAAGCGATATCTACATTTGTAGATTAGTTCTGCCCAGAAAGGAATCCAAGTTGCGATTCCATGAAAACGAGGAAAATAAATACCGAACTGCGACGGTCCAAAAGCTGAGACAGGAATTTTGTGGACCCAAACCAAAGCAGTCCGTGACACTGACAGTAATCTATGTAAGAAAACCGCTTGAAATTACGTAAGGTTTATTTTGAAACTATTTATCATCATGTATTTATTTCCAAAATGTCGATAAATTATCTAACTATAATCGAATGTGAAAAAAATGTTGTTGTTTTTTTTACAAAAGACGCAATCTTTTCTTTATACCCAATTGATACAGACTGTCCTACTTATGAAGGTATTAAACATGTAGTTTTATATTATGTCAACTCATTATACATGTATAGCTATCATTATACCCGAGTGTAAACTGTGCAATCCTGTATACCCTTTTACAATAACATGCACACACAAAATGTCAAAACCCTTCTGGATCACAAGAAAATGTTCGATCTAATACTTGACTTACACATTTTAATAAACTAACTTAAATGGGAATACGTCACTGATTCAAAATACAATGATCTGGATTGGGAGTGTTTTAGTTTATACATATACAACTGCGTGTATAGCAAGAAAGGATTTACTCCAACTATCTTGTATATTTAAAAAAACCAAACAAAGCATACATTACAATAGTATAATATCACAAAATACATATATATTAATCTTGACCAGGAAGCATATTTCTTAAAAGTGTGTTATTTAGAACTGAATACTAAATGAATAGACAATTTACAACTTTTCTCTAAATGTGTTCAATTATTTATGTTGCTTCTGCTTGCATTTTGCTTGCAAAATTCCGGGATCCGTCCCTGACAAACATTATAGTGACCAGTAATGCTGCCTTTAAAATTTGTTAGAAATCTATATATATATATATATATATATAGTTACTTTATTCTGTCCATATGATCAATCTAAATATATATATTATTAGTATGCCTGATTGAAACGAGAGCAATATAAATTACGTTCCATTTCTATTTGAATAAGATATTCCTGCTTGCTTTGTTTCAAAATCAGAAAATGAATTTCAGCACAGATAAGAGGTAATAATTACACAATGTGACATTAAATATGTGCCCAACCATCTGGCTGGTGTAACACAGTAAGGTTTACTTTTTGCCAGCTCGCAACAGAAATAACCGCGTCTCGGGCGTTCGGGCGGGCAGTTGTTTCTGTCACAGTAAAATGCGATGGTGTCCTTTAATGTTTTAGTCAATGTGCTTTTGTCAACAGTATGCTAATGCTAGTATGCAACTTTAAAATATGTGTTATAGTAGATGCTGGGAGATGCTTGCCAAGGGAGTAGTCATTGTTGAACATTGTATTTATCGGATCGGGATTATTCGTTCCTTTCCGCTAATTTCCGTAATATTCCAAATATGGTCAATGCGAAATCGTGTAGAGATGTGATTTGAAACATTGCAATCGTAACTATGCAAGTCGTGTCAGTCTCGAAATGTTAACTTTGCAAGTCGTGTCAGTCTCGAAATGTTAAAGTAGGTTTTACAAAGCTGACTTTGATACTCTTCATTTTCCATTTTTCATTTGTCAAACGTAACTTGTAACATTACAAAATGTGTATATTATTTAGATTTAATAATTAAAAATGACAAGTTGACTTTTCGACTTCTAGATTTCTAGAATTACATTTCAACTTTGCAAAGTTGAGAATGCGAAGTTACGATTGACAGGATTAAAATGTTAGTTTTGCATGGTTGGACTTGTCTTTTCGAGACTTGTATGGTTGGGAACGACATGTTACAATTTACAAGTTACAAGTCAACATGTCCTCATTTCTGGCACAAATCCCCTTCCATATTTATATAGATATGACAAAATATATCTCATATTCTTGGAAAACATTGACTATTTAGCTATTATTCTTTAAAATGAAAACATTAAACTTTAGATTAGATATATAGGAAAATACACTGTATTGAAAGTGTACATCACTGTTTGAAGTGATATTTTGCATTATCATAGTCACGAGAACGAGTTAAACATTTCGCCTGTTGCTGTACCGATTTTTTAACATGCGACGTAATTTGAACAACGTGTTACGATTTTAGTTACACGTTTTGAGCTACTTCATGATTTATCATTTGTAAATAAATATGGAATAATCTAAATTAAACTTACACCTTTTGCTACGTACAACCTTATCTTGTTGAATAGATGGATAGAACTATTGTAGAAGAGGAGGACAGTATGCTTCATGCAGGTGGCAGCACGGATTTAGACTTCATCAACGTGAGCAACGTTAAGGAAGTCCAAACAGTAACTGTTCCTTTACAGTCATTCTCCAAGAAGCTGCACAATTCAGAGACATATAATATCACGACAGAAATGTGAGAGCTATGAAATGTAATTGCTAAGATTAAAGTGTTTGTGAAAAGGGTACACAAATCTCTTCATGTAAAATAAGTGGTTTTGGAAAAGTAGGAATAAGAATAAGCCATTAATGCCATTACCACCTATTTCAACTTTATTTTGGTAATCAATTCATCATAATGATTCATTTGAGTGACTTGAAACAACAGGTACATTGAAACACACCCCTGTAAGCACAGTGAAGGATATACAGCAGTTTATGGCTGAAACTTTTTTCCAAAATATAACCAGTAAAATATATAGTAGTAAAATCAACAAGAACACAGAAGTAGCTTTTGATGAAAGTTACATGAAATAGAAAATGATAAAGTCAACAAATGATAAAACAGAAGTAGCTTCATTCATTCTCGCTCTGAATATGACTTAGTAAAAAAATACAAATTTTTTAAAAAAAATCACCAATTCAGTTTAAATTTCGCACTGTACCTCTCCTAGTGGTGAAGAAGATATGTGTCAAATGTGAACAGGATGAGATGAATATAGTTTTCCTGTAATCGATCGGACCAAAAAAGTCTTCGGACGGACGGGCGGAATCGTTGGTATTACTATATACCCCCAAACGTTGGTAGGGGGTATAATTACTGTTTTGTTCTTGTTTCGATGCAAACTTCTACAAAGGAAGCAAGTTGTTCCTCCGAAAAACATAAATAAACTCACGTGCAAAAGAAACGTCCCCATACAAAATACAAGATATTTCAATCGACGGGCGATAAATGCGACTGAAACAGCGTTACATCATGTCTTCAGAACCCAACAATACTAAATATGAATTTCAAAACATTATCTATTCATAACTCTGAGAAACACATTTTTTTAGAAATGGTCGTTTTGGAATCTCCTTAACTAGACGAGATAGAAGCCTCAAAAAGCCAGTTTTGGCTTGTTTTGTGAGGTCCTACAGTAATGACGCGTCAACAAATTTAAATCAAAGAAGGTTATTTATGTCGAGGATATCTTTAATTAATTAAATTTCTACTTGTTCAATGTTTTAAACTTAAATACCAAATATTGTGGGCCAAAAACATCTTTAAAAATCGATTTTAGCACCCCATGTCTATTTGAACAGATGTAAAAATAAAAATTGCATACTCTGATGTATGGAATTGTGAATACTTCTTTACAAAACATGTGGCTACCAAATACATTCAAAATCTACTTTCTCCGACATCAATATTTCATTTTATACTGTTTTCAAAATGTGGGGACGTTTCTTTTGCACGCGAGTCTACTACTCACAGCAAAGCATATTTCACTTTGTTGACCTCACATTACAACTCTTCAAAATTAAAAACTGATGGAACCACCCATACCACATTACATCGTATCAAAAATTAATTCACAAACTTGAAAATAAATCGTTTCCTTACAATAAAATGCGGTGGAATAACTCCAGTTCAGCCTGATGTAGATTACTCAACAACCTAACCACTTATACATAATTACATAATACAACATAGTTCAACCAGCGAGCGACACACCTGACTTAAACAGTGTAACATCTTGTCTTTAGAAGCCATCTAAACTAAATTTAAAGCTAAACAATATCTGTTCATATTTATGTGAAACACGCGTTTTAAGATATCGTCATTTTGGAAAATTCCTTAAAAAGGTCCATCCATTGTGTTGTTGGGGGTCACATATTCCAAACGTTATAAATGTAGTAATTTTATCGAGAAGTACCGACTGTTACCGAAAACTACTCTGTTGATGATAGTCGACTTAGTATATTGACGATATGAAGGTAAAAGTAGTGATTTCTGATCGAAAGCCGGAGAATGTACCGCGTTTGGCGCGCGCCAATGAGTCAAACGTAATTTTGGAATCTGATCTAAAACAGACAAAATAAAATAATTGGGTTGATAATGTTGAATATGTCATATAACTACTGTGCATGTAAATGGAACGTGCAGTTTATGTTTCTGCACATGCAAAATGATGTTACTCGATTTCATTTGGAAACTAGTAATTATGATATATTAGGCGATTGGGGACGAATATGCTAGCTGAGTGAATTTGTTTGTATTGTAAACAGCACATATGGTGAGTTGGAGCGTATTAAAGCTAAATATTTGTGTATGAAACACAATGGATGCACCTTTAACTAAATGAGATAGGAGAGCCAAAATGGCTTTTTAGCTCATCTGGCCTGAAAGGCCACATGGGCTTTTGGCATGGCATGGTGTCCGGCGTCCGTCCGTCCGTCCGTCCGTCTGTAAACTTTTCGCATTTTCATCTTCTTCTTGAAATTTTGTGTGCAGACTCCTTGGCCCATAGGGATTCTAAATTGTAGATTTCGTGACCCCGTGACCCCAAATGGGGTCACAGGGGTCACATCCTTAAAAACCTATTTTCATCTTCTTCTCAAGTTCCAAAGGTCTAGAGAGCTGAAAAGTTTTGGCAGACTCCTTGGCCAATGGGGATTCTAAATTGTAGATTTCGTGACCCCTTGACCCCAAAATGGGGTCACAGGGGTCACATCCTTAAAAACCTATTTTCATCTTCTTCTCCAGTTCCAAAAGGTCTAGAGAGCTGAAAAGTTGTGTGTAGACTCCTTGGTCAATCGGGATTCTAAATTGTAGATTTCGTGACCCCTTGACCCCAAATGGGGTCACAGGGGTCACATCCTTAAAAATCTATTTTCATCTTCTTCTCCAGTTCCAAATGGGGTCACAGGGGTCACATCCTTAAAAACCCATTTTCATCTTCTTCTCCAGTTCCAAAAGGTCTAGAGAGCTGAGAAGTAGTGTGCAGACTCCTTGGCCAATGGGGATTCTAAATTGTAGATTTCGTGACCCCTTGACCGCAAAATGGGGTCACAGGGGTCACATCCTTAAAAACCTATTTTCATCTTCTTCTCCAGTTCCAAAAGGTCTAGAGAGCTGGAAAGTTGTGTTCAGACTCTTTGGTCAATCGGGATTCTAAATTGTAGATTTCGTGACCCCTTGACCCCAAATGGGGTCACAGGGGTCGCATCCTTTAAAATCTATTTTCATCTTCTTCTCCAGTTCCAAAAGGTCTAGAGAGCTGAAAAGTTGTGTCAGAGTCCTTGGCTAATGAGGATTCTAAATGTTGTAGATTTCGTGACACCGTGACCCCAAATGGGGTCACAGGGGTCACATCCTTAAAAACCTATTTTCATTTTCTTCTCCAGTTCCAAAAGGTCTAGAGAGCTGAGAAGTAGTGTGCAGACTCCTTGGCCAATGGGGATTCTAAATTGTAGATTTCGTGACCCATTGACTCCAAATGTGGTCACAGGGGTCACATCCTTAAAAACCTATTTTCATCTTCTTCTCCAGTTCCAAAAGGTCTAGAAAGCTGAAAAGTTTTGTGCAGACTCCTTGGATAATGGGGATTCTAAATTGTAGATTTAGTGACCCTGTGACCTCAATTGGGGTCACAGATGTCATGACCGCCAAAGCTATTTTCATCTTGAGATAGTATGTGCTCTTCAAAGGGAGGTAATTAAACAACAGTGATGAATTAAATGTTCAAGAGTGTCTTTATTTGAAGGGGATTTTATATCTGGCCTCAGAGATAGGTCAGAGGGGTAAGGACCTATTTCATCTCCTCCATTTAAAGTGCTTCCTATTTGTTGTACCTCTCACCTTGAAGTTGACATTTTGAATTAGTTAATGTATAAAGCCTGATGAGCTACAGAGCCAGTGGCTCTATTTTTTTATAATGACGACCTACATGAATAATGATGCATCAACAAATTTAAGTCGAAGAAGGTACATTATACCGACAATATCTTTTTCTAACATAATACCCTGTCAATTAAGCTGCTTTTGTATAAAATCAGTATCGTAGGAACATTTTGTCGCTAACATTTCATCATCTAAAAGGTAATTTAGTTGTTTTATTCCGTGTCCTTTAACATTTTAATATTGCGATTTGTTTTCTAAAATCGTAACACTGTCATTTACTCACGTTCAAAAATGGTAATGGCAAGTTCAAAATACGTAACATTAAAAAATAGGGTGCTTGTGTTTGAATGGAAATGTTGAAACAACGCGTGAATTAAATAGATTGCAGTCAGTTTTTACATGAAGATAAGAGGTTTTGAACACCATCTCCATAATAATTATTAAACGACTTCTTTGTTAATAAAAGATGACCAATGTTAATGAAATCCTACCAACTTCTTAACAAATGTATAAATTATCAGCGAACAGTAACACATATTACCATAGAAGATCCGTCTCTTTCACTCACGTGTTTTTCTAGTGTAGGGGTACCTCCTCGTTGCAAAATCGGAACACCCGGGTGAAGCAGCGTAACAAATACCCGATAAAAAATTATTCCTGCCGACGCAGGTCTCATACAGTGGTTTTGCACGTGCACATCGCCATGCCTTCGAGTATAAAACCAAGCATGAATAAAATAATTACTAACTTCGGAATGTTTCTTATTTTATGTGAATGTCCTTTGACAGTTTCAAACCAAGAAAGATAAGTAAGTAAAGTTTATATTCATAAAATTCTTTCGGGGTTATTGATTACCCACGGTTTGATTGGCTGACTTTTCATTGTGATTGCAGTAATTAGCATAATTACCGTTTTCCTTTAATTTCCGAAAGAAACCCGGCCCCAAAATGGTTTCTTGTGTACAGTAGAATCAATGTTGTAAACCTTTTGCATTTGCACATAAACGGGCCCGATACCTACCCCCCGCAATTGTAACTAATTGTATAATGTAGATTTCCTTCCGGTTTTCGCAAAATGAATGACATGGAACTAAAAATTGTCTTATATGCGATTTTATGTGCGCTTCTTTATGGCGTTCGGCTACATGTCTTTAGTAATTATTAATTGCTCCCTGTGAAGAAAATCAACACAAAGTTATTGTTTAACTTTGCAAAGTTAAATATAAGAAACAAATTTGGTTTTATTTTCATGACAACCCATAAACAAAAAAAACACAGATACTCTGAATATTTTCTAGCCGAAAGATTTAATAAATAAGATATTGATAATGTCATTTATTTTTCGTAAACATAAAAAAAAAATTATTATTAAAAATCATAATTAAATCTTACCTTGCAAGCGGAAAACGTTTTCTTGGGAAACACAGAGGGGATGTCATTCCTATCTCTAGGGCCTTTTCCACCGACGAAATGATCGGAACAAATTTCCGTGTGTTTTGTCACTGTGAGGTCCCGCCGAACTAACTTTAGTCGTCTAATCCAGAGCGACCTGACATATTTATCAGACGGCAATCGATGTAGAGAAATGGTGCTCTTTCCAAGAGACTTACCCCTGAAATTACTGCAGATGCAGCAATATTGCTTACCCATAACTGAATTGTTACTGAAAGGTCGACCTAAACAAATTGATGGCACCGCGATGGCGTCAGCGATTAACTACTCGGCGGAAGTGGTATCTCCCAATTGGAGAGTTCCAAACTAAGAACGGTAACTCTGTTTGGACTTGAGTTTTCGGAAAGGCGAATAAAGGGTAAATCGTGTTGTTCACACTTAAAACTGTGGAATAACTATTCGTCACTTAATCAGAAACATGCTTTACAATATGTGAATATCTGTGTTGTTCTTATTACAGTGTGATATAATTTGATTTCTCTTTATTCTTATGCAGCGACACCCAGGCGAGTAGAAATGGCGGTTGATGCAATCTGGAACGAGTCCGGTTTGTGATTGTGCCGTTGTGACGGTCTTGAAAACATGGGTATCTGATAGAATCACACGTTTCTCGGTTTGAAGCTGCGTGGTGCGATGCAACGTATCAGATTAATTGCATAGAAATTAACTGTGCGGAAGCGTGTGATCCGTTGTTGCGCTTGTGGACATGAAATAAAATGCTGACAAAATCGGGAGTTTGTGATTGTTGTGAGGACGTTCGTAGTGTTATAATTTAAACAATATTTCAAATAAATACAATTTAAATTCTCAGAATATGTTAGTGTTTCGAAAATGTTGAGATAATAATAAATAAATAATAAATGTACCGAAAGTTCGTCATTTGAATCAGAGACCATAAAATGTTATGGTCTCTGTTTGAATCAACAAAATAAAATTGATGATATGGTGACATGTATGGCTGTTGGATTAAATAATTGTCAAGGAAGGAATTAAATGGTACGTCACTGTACAGTCAATTTGAAACTTTTTTGAGCAATATGAATGATGTTACATACAAATCAAATCAATGAAAACAATGTTTCGTTTCGTCACCGAGTTCGGATTTTACACCACACCTTATAGTTGGCATTTCCGGAATAGAGCCGGAAGGGCATTTCAGGCATTGTTTTGAAACTTTTTTTTACATGCTCGAGAGGTTCAGTTGTTACGATGGATTAAAAGCTCCATGTTGGGATTCAACACCCAATAAGGTAATGCAATGACTCCATAGTGATAATGAGTATTATCCCCCACGTATTTCAGAACAATTTAGGCTAAAGGAGCGACACCCGCCATCTTGGTTTCGTTTTCAAACCTCTCGACTCGACTATATTCGTGGCTTATATTTCAAAACATACACAACGACATATAACAAAACTTACCGCTTATCCTTTATTAGGTTTCATACTAATTGGACATGGGCAACTTTGTGTTAACTTACTTACTTTTCGCCCCAAATTACGCTGCTAAGTCGATTCTACCTGCAAACAACATAGAAATACAACTCGCCTAGACGGCAGTGACGTCACTATACGGACTTCAATATGCCTCTACGCTCTCTCGTTGGTCAGCTATATTTAGATACAGAGGATACTTTGTCATAAGCCAAATACATTACATGCCCAGCAATGACTCTCAGGTGTCGGTATATAAGTTTGATAATGCCTACACCAATGACCTTTAATGGACTTGGACCTCCCACTCGGTGTCACCTGCTTTGTCCCTATAAAAACACATTTGGGCACTCTTTTCTTTTCTTGTGGTCTCCTCACCGGGGCCCATATTCTCGAAAAAAATCAAATCTCCTCAAGTTATTCACAAAGATCAGTTCCTGCCTTGGTCCCTTCACTTACTGTCTTCAACATGGAAGCATGATGGATTTCAGCTCTCATCGTGTGTATCATAATCAACCTCCAAGTAAGTGAAGTTATGAGTCTATGAAATATGTGTGTCAAAACTGTCACCAAGATTTCCAGGAGAAAGAATAGCAATGCTCATTCCCCTTAAACTGGTTAAAGGAGTCATTTAGAGTTACTTGTAATGACATGATCTTTTTGTCTTTGGGGGACCATTACTTGTATTTAATTTCAATATACATCTAAGAACGCCAATACTGCTACAGTCAATACTGCAACCATCTCAAAAGTGGCAGTTTTGACACACAGGGTGGCGGTATTGAGTTTTCGTTGCTTTTAGGTGTGTACACTTATTAACAAACTATATGGAAATTCATCCTGACCGGTAGCAGAAGTGACAAAACTTGTGGTGGTTATGGACAAAAATAATTATTTGTGTGAAAATATTCATCTGTGCTTATCCTAAGTAGGCAATGAGTAAATGTTTTAGTCATTTTTGTTATTACAATTATTGCTAACTGTCTTTGAAATTAAAAGTCTAATTGGTTATCTTTTAAGAAAGTTGTATACAAATATTGGTAGCAGTTAGGACAAATGTGGTGACGGTAGTGACATATTTTCCAGTATGGAGCAATGTTAAGATGTTCATGCAATTAATTATGGTTTTCTGGTGGCGAAACACTTTTTAATTTAAGAAGTTGAAGAATAAATATGATTCCGAAAGTTCAAGGTTCAGTTGTAGAAGATCACTGGTATACTTTTGAAAGTAGTGGCAGTTTTGACAAATCAATCAAATATTTAAAATTATTGATTGATAATGGTTTTAATAAAGCATAAATTGTAAATTATAAAATATTGGCCTTAATCTGCTTGACTCCAGTATCATTCATGTTCAAATTTTGTAAAACACTCTTGACAATTGCAGTGGCAGTTTTAATTAATTATGTTACATGTGGGGGATGTATTATGAATAAAATAATTCAGTAACTTGAAATATTATTTCATATGAATTATGAATGATAATATTGAAAACAATTGAGGTGGTGAATAACATTTAAAAATTTACAAAACAGGTTTAAATTTAAATTGTTTACAATGCAGTGGTTGTAGTGACATTTAGATTAGTTTAATTTTTTCATGTCTTAATTTAATTTGAAGTCGTAATGTTAAGGGAAACCTCTTAATGTAATAGTTTCCTATGTAACAGCATTTGTTTTTTCTAATTTCAGACAAACATCATTGAAAATGGCATCAGAGAAATCCCGTCATTTTCTGGGACCAATTTGTCATCAAGGCTCAATGTGTAGTCCAGGAACCATCAGGAACCAAGACTGCTTTGTCTGTGAAGCATCAGTCACCAAGGCTACCAATATAGTCCAGGAACCATCAGTCACCAAGGCCACCAATATAGTCAATGGACCATCAGTCACCAAGGCTACCAATGTAGTTCGGGAACCATCGGTCACCAAGGCTACCAATATAATCCAGGAACCATCAGTTACCAAGGCTTCCAATGTAGTTCGGGAACCATCAGTCACCAAGGCTACCAATGTAGTTGGAAACCATCAGTCACCAAGGCTACCAATATAGTCCAGGATCCATCAGTCACCAAGGCTACCAATATAGTCCATGAACCATCAGTCACCAAGGCTACCACTTCAGTCCAGGAACCATCAGTCACCAAGGCTACTAATATAGTCCAGGAACCATCGGTCACCAAGGCTACCAATGTAGTCCAGGAACCATCGGTCACCAAGGATTCCAATGTAGTTCGGGAACCATCAGTCACAAAGGCTTCCAATTAAGTCCATGGACCATCAGTCACCAAGGCTAACAATGTAGTTGGAAACCATCAGTCACCAAGGCTACCAATATAGTCCATGAACCATCAGTCACCAAGGCTACCACTACAGTCCAGGAACCATCGGTCACCAAGGCTACCAATGTAGTCCAGGAACCATCAGTCACCAAGGCTACCAATATAGTCCAGGAACAATCAATCACCAAGGCCACCAATATAGTCCATGGACCATCAGTCACCAAGGCTACCAATGTAGTTCGGGAACCATCGGTCACCAAGGCTACCAATATAATCCAGGAACCATCAGTCACCAAGGCTTCCAATGTAGTTCGGGAACCATCAGTCACCAAGGCTACCAATGTAGTTGGAAACCATCAGTCACCAAGGCTACCAATATAGTCCAGGATCCATCAGTCACCAAGGCTACCAATATAGTCCATGAACCATCAGTCACCAAGGCTACCACTTCAGTCCAGGAACCATCAGTCACCAAGGCTACCAATATAGTCCAGGAACCATCGGTCACCAAGGCTACCAATGTAGTCCAGGAACCATCGGTCACCAAGGATTCCAATGTAGTTCGGGAACCATCAGTCACAAAGGCTTCCAATTAAGTCCATGGACCATCAGTCACCAAGGCTAACAATGTAGTTGGAAACCATCAGTCACCAAGGCTACCAATATAGTCCATGAACCATCAGTCACCAAGGCTACCACTACAGTCCAGGAACCATCAGTCACAAAGGCTACCAATATAGTCCAGGAACCATCGGTCACCAAGGCTACCAATGTAGTCCAGGAACCATCAGTCACCAAGGCTACCAATATAGTCCAGGAACAATCAATCACCAAAGCTCCAAATGGAGTCCAGGAACCATCAGTTATAAAGGCTTCCATTTAAGTCCAGGAACCATAAACACATATGAAAGATCGGTGTTGGTTCAGTTATGATGATTTGTTTGCAAAAAGAAAACCCTGAACCAACAGGCATCATGTGTTTTCAACAAGGAGTGGACACAAACATATGGAAAACTATTTATGTAAACCTTGAAATGTGTTAGTTTTACTGTTTTCGTGTAAAATGATCAACAGACTTTTGAGGTAACAGATTTTTTAAATTTTGGCAGAGATTTAATGTAAGAAATGAAAAGTTATAATTCTATACTATTGCAAAGAGTTTCAGTTTGTCAATACTGCTTCCATACTTGTCCATAACTGCTACCATCGCAAGTATTAACACACAATACAAATGTTTATTAAATACTGATAAAAAATATATCAAACTGACTTTCAAGACACTGGATATCACGTTATTTTCATGAAAACTGTTCATTAATCATAAAATATTTATCTAGAATAGAATTTGTACACATGGGAGTCAAGACTGTCACCAGTCAGGTCAATACTGTCATCACAGATGTCAATACTGTTACCATCACTGTTTACTTCATTTTGTATTAAGCTGGGAACGAACAGAATACTTGTTGTACAATTATTAACTGTGATGTTTTATGTTAGTTTTGATCATTCTAAACTGTTTTATGTAAAACATTTGATTATTCATCAAGATTCTCATTTAGTTGCGTTAAAATGTCAATACTGTCACGAATTGGGTCAATACTGTCACCAGCAGTGTCACTAACTGCTACTTACTAAAAAATGGTAATACAAGAAAAATAAAACTTTTTAAAGATTGTATTATTTTGATAATGATTTGGTAAGTTTCTAAATAGGGATATGTCAAAGTGATGGTATACAGTTTAGTTGGGTGAGTTAAATATGAAGATGTTTTCATTTCAAAATTCAATTAATTATTATTTTCAAATCAAAGGGAGTCATGAATAAACTATTTGTTAAAACATGTTACTTTATATACTTAAAACATATACCACATCATCAGTAACACATGTCAATTAGTCAAAAATTAGTTTTGTATATGTACATTTTTACTATTTCAAACATTTTTTTCTGGTAGCAGTATTGACGTTTTTTTATGGCTAATTACTTAATTAATAGTTACAGTTAAGATTGCATATTTCTTGTTCAGATTATTCGATGATCATGCAATACTTATAACTAAAAGATGATGAGTTTTATACACTTTTGTTTTTTGTTTTTCTAAGACCGAAAAATTGCACATTACAGGATTTTGACTCATTTAGGTTATTTATTTTCTATCTCTGTGATAAAGGCATGCAGATGACAGAGAAGGAAATTTTCACAAAGGCATATACAGGTTACAGAAAGGGGTACTGTTGAATAAATGTGTGACAGCGTGTCATTGTTCTAATTTTCATATCAAGTGTAAAACATATCGATATGGAATAGCGAGGAATGAATGTGATGTCTAATGTTTATAATCGAAACCATATATAACCTTTTAAAGTAAGCGATAATCTTGAAAATCATTGCAGTATATATAAGACTAACTTACATGGTCGCTAAACTTCCCGCCATGTTTATAAACAGAGAATGGTCTTGATCATTTCATGAAGGGTGGCAAGTATCAAGTAGAAATTGGTTGAGATATTTAATGATAATAATTAAGACGTTGTAAACAAATAGAATTCATTATAAACATATTATCCTACTTCTATAGGTTAAGAAAGATACGTATTAATTCAATGTCAACAATTCTATTTCTACTAAGAAATGGACCGCTTATAGATGTACATTCCTTCTTAATCTGTAAATTCGTTTCATATTCCATATGTAGGTTGATTATGTCCAAGCTATTAAAATTCTCGCATTTTGATTGGTTGTGCCCCTGGTGATTTGACCATGCACTTGACATGGATTATTTCACCTCATATGTCGGCATCATTATCATTATTCTGTTATGATATAAGATTTAAATGATTGCCTTTTTATTTTACAAATATACTGAAATATTAAGAGAATACATTTATTTTATCTTTGTTATGAAAAAGCGTTACATTCAGTAATAAATATGAATCCTGTCTACTGTTGCTTGTCGATTCGACCAACATAGAATTATTAATGAACAAAAGGCATATATACCATATAAGCTTCATATTCACTTACATGTGTTGGTATAAACTTCATCTGATGTCATCATTCAATATTTTATTTGGTTGCATTGTATGATTATCACTGAAATTTGTGACTGTGGCAATGAAAGTAGCCGATTCGACCAACGCTGGTGTGACTGTTCACTTGTAACGTATGGAAGGTAATGTGGTATAACCACGATTATAGGGGTTCACTGCAGTTGTTAAATCTTATTTCAGGCACGACATGTATATAACTTGCACAGGATGAAATTAATGTGAAATAGAGTAATCTTTTATCGAGTACTCGAGTCCAAGAAAATGGACTCGAGTCCAGCTAAACCCGACTCGTACTCGAGTACCCGTGGAAGCGCATATTCTTAACACATTGGTTACGACCAAAGTTAAGACTCCTTAAGGCTACGAACGTTTCGAAAATAAGGGCCCTGTCTTGCAAACCCATAGTGACCTTTTAGCCTTAACAAGTACATCCTTGTTCTTGGAAAATGTGTTGATAACCAAATCAACCCAAGTGCTTTCTTTGAAGACACTTGTAGGCGACGTTTCTACAAGGCTCGAATATGACTCCTAAAAGGCCGGTGCAGCGATATTTTGATGTATTGCCTTTCCAATCAGTTCCGGACATGCGCTGAATAGTGCATACGCAACAGTGCTAGAATTGTTGTTGTTCTGAGTTTTATTACGTTTTAGAAAATAGTGAAAACATTCCCAGGGTCTTCTCTCTTCAGTTTCATGAAAACGTAAACATGAAAAACGTCGTTTAGTTCATTTGTTTATTGAATTGTCCGATGAATCAATATCACGCAACATAGGAAAATAATGTAAAAATAATCAAATACATCAGTTCAAAATTTGAATAAATATACAAGGCATGAACGCGTGCCATCCTAAACATATAAAAATAGAGCCACTGGCTCACCAGGCTTTATATAGGCTACATTAACTAATTCAAAGTGTCAACTTCTAGGTGAGAGGAAGCACTTTTAATTGAGAAGATGAAATAGCTCTTAAGGTCCTTACCCTCTGACCTATCCTTGACGCCAGAGATAAAATCCCCTACAATTAAAGACACACTTGGAAATTTAATTCATCACTGTTGTTTATTACCTCCCTTTGAAAAGCCATAAAATCTCAATATGAAAATAGCTTTTCAGGTCATGACCTATATTTCGGGTCACAGGATCACGAAATCTAAAATTTAGAATCCCAATGGGCCAAGGAGTCTGTACATGAAATTTCAAGTCTCTAGGGTCAGTGGTTCTGGAGAAGAAGATGAAAATAGGTTCGAAGGTCATGACCTCTGTGACCTTTATTTGGGGTCGCAGGGTCAGGAAATCTACAATTAGAATCTAGAATTCCCATTGGCCAAGGAGTCTGTACACAACTGTTCAGCTCTCTAGACCTTATGGAACTGGAGAAGAAGATGGAAATAGATTTTTAAGGATGTGACCCCTGTGACCCAATTTGGGGTCACAGGGTCACCAATTTTACAATTTAGAATCCCCATTGGCCAAGGAGTCTGTACACACAATTTCAACTCCCTAGACCAAGTAGTTCTGGAGAAGAAGACGAAAATGAGAAAAGTATACAGACGGACGGATGGACGGATGAACGGACGGACGCCGGACACCATGCCATGCCATGAGCCCATCGGGCCTTTCTACAACAAGAAATGTCAGGAGAAAAACCTGAATAGTAATGATATATTTAGTCGCAGATTAAACTGGAAAGTCAAAGATTCAAATTATGATTGGTTGAATAGGGATTTCATTTCTCCAAAACTGTCATGAGATTCCAGTATGTTACTTAAAGCTGTAGGGTTTTATTAAAAACAATGTTCTCATGCTTCCTGATATTTCATATTTGGAACCTCTTACAAATACCTACAACTTGTAAGAATTCATATTTACCAAAACTGTAATAAAAGACAAACAATATTAATATAATTAATATACTGACAACTAACGTGTAGATAGATAATCAAAAGTCAGAAACAATAGGTAAAATGGTTATGTATTAGTACACATATTGAAATATATTTTTCGTTAGTAAGCAATTAAATAGCTTCACCGTGACTGTTTGATGTGGGGATTTGATTTTATCTGATTATGATGACGTCATAGAAATTCATGCAATAGCTTCAGTTGAACAATTTACGTTGGATATGTTCCAAATGTCAGTAAAATACAAATAACTGTAAAATTGCTTGTTACAAAATTTACGTTTCACATGATTTTAATATTTTCTAATTGGTATAAACACTTTCCAGACTTCCAAGAAGTAGGAACGAGTTTCACATTGTCACATTAGAACCTGAAGGAAGGCTTCTGGATCTTCAAAATGATACTTATTAATAATATAGGTTTTACACGGAGCTTACATTTGATGGTCAAAATTTAGAAAAGAAGTACAAAAGAGAAAAATGGCGCCATTGCCAAAAGCCTTGTGAAACCGGAGGCGACGCCAGCTGCTCCAGTTACGGGAGTTGTGGTTCTTGGTGTTTCCGGTTCAGGTAGGCCCTTGATTTCGCAGTTACATGACTCAAAGTCAAGAAGGAATTCCAAAGCAACAGTGTCAACGCTCTGATGCATGTACCTGCGACCATAGTGCCACTCGGAACCCCGGAAACATCGATGTCTTCTGGCCTCCATCACAGCAGGAATACACTCCTTCAAGCACAGACCAATGGCAACACATCTGGCAAGGACGTTGTTGTAGAGAGGTAACAGAGAGTGGAATGGACGTTTATCCACGAGACCAGGCCAGTCACAGTTGGAATCAGACCCAGAGATGGGTGTGAGAGCTGGAGGTGCTTCTGGTGGAAGACCACAGGCACAAGATTGCAGACGCATTAGGAAGTTGATTCCGTCGATGGATCCAAATAGTCTGTTTATGAGAATGTCCCACGTGTCTCCTGTCAGACAGTTGTACTGTTTGGCTCTCTGGACAGCGCGGAAACATTTCTGGGTGCATGCCTCGAATAGGACACAGTTTTTCGTAACGTCAGTTAAAAGAAGAAGGAGGGCAGGGTCCGTGAAATCAGGGAACTTTTTGATGTTGCAGCCTTTATAAGAAGTGCCCCTCCTTTCACAGCGAGATAAGGACTTATAGCTCTCCGCGGTCCTTACATTTGAATTCTGCTTAGGGTAGTAGGTTATGAAGGAGAAGCACATCTCATCCGCCGTGGCGTCTCCGAACTTGGTTGTGTAGTTCCTACCAATAGAAGAGTAGACGCATTTCGTCCTCAACTCGTCCCCGGGGCGCACCTCTATAGGGTCGTCAAAGCTGAAAGGATATATAAACCCTAAAGAAATCTAAAACGCTAAGTATATTGATATTCAACTACTGATTGAAAAACTAAAATCAACGTTTGTCTATAAGTATTTTTGGCCACAAACTGATCAAAATAATCCAATCATGTTATATTTCAAGTTTGTGAGTCAGTTTGTGATCAGCCATGAATGATCAGTTTCAGATATCTGTAAGGTGATTAGGTCTGAGCGAAAATAAACATGCTAATCTCTATATCAGTTTATTTTATTTGTTTTGCAAACATCCTTTTATCAAATGGTACCAAATATGTAATGGATAACACGTGAGTGCGAGGGCCTGCTAACAAAGAGAGGCATTTGCCGTAGGGACGATCCGAGGGCGCATTAGCTCCCGAAGGTCTTTCCGTAGGCAAAGACTTATCATTGCTAGAACGCACGAGGATGAGGGTGTTAACTATTTTGTATACCGAACAACAAAGACTAATGGGAGTGCAGGTAATCCAAGTAAAATAAAGCGCACATAAAATATCATGGAAGATCTCCGACAGCAGAATACATCTCAACAATCAACCCTTTTCAGTCACCAGTCCTTCGTTGTCTAGCCTTGAGCTACAAAGAGAAGTGTTACGGGTTTGAATCCCGCATTGAATTGCTATGAAAATTTTAAACATGGCTAGTTTGTGGATTACTCAATGGGACTTAGATTTTATTGGGTGCAAATAATTGTACTTGGTGGGCCTTATACTGGATAATACCCTGTTGGAAGGTTATTCTGTACAAGGCCCTCTCAGAGGGGTATTATCCAGTATAAGGCCCTCTCAATAGGAATTGTAAGACCCTAGTTCCTTTCGTAGGGACGTTCTCCCAGAAAAACAACTCAGTTCAAAGACTGTTAAATGGCCTCTGAGGTATATAAGTTACTGTAAACGATGAAGGAAATAATTGCTGAGCCTTTTCCTTTGTGATCCTGACTCACAATATTATGGATATCACTAAAGAATCATTTGTGAAAGAAAATAACCGTCATGCATTTACACAGTACTTCACATGTCCCCATGGGTCATGTCACAATACGTATTCCTTCTTCATCTCCGGAACCACAATTCCTAGAAACCTACATATTATGTACATTGGCTACATCGGCCCCCTTGACCACTTGTGATAGTAGAAATGAGGTCCCTCTGACCTGTCCTTAAGGCCATAGCCGTCACTATGAAGCTGAAGTATTATATTCCAGAATTAAAGGCCCAACAAAACTGAAATCTTCTGTGTTGTCTTATACTTTGCCAAAGTAAGACATGTTTTAGACCTTTGGTAACTGTTGAAAATGTATATTTATATTTATTGATATTTTAGTTTGGTGAGCTGCATGTACATGGCCCATGGTTCACTTGCACATTCTTCTGGGGTGAATGTGAAGGTGTGATGCCTCAATGAAGGTTTGTTGATTTTCAAATTCGTAAAGCAATTCTCTCAGCTAATTTAACAAATGAAGAAAATTTTCTCAAATTAGTAGTTTTCTGTATACTTACAGGTGAAGTGTTGGGTTGTCGTAGTTGTAGTATTTATCTATGGCAATCTCGCGATGAATCACCCCGTCTCTGTAGAGTATGAGAGATTGATATGTTCCTGTGGGGATAGAAAGTGCTATTCATTATTATATAATTGAAGATGAGATACTCTTTTTCTATCAGTGAAATACACCCTCTATCGACCTACAACGGCGATAACCTTTAACGTCACTCACGTGAGTTACGAATTCCCTATAATGGACGTTTAGCATGTTGAGACATCATTTAACTGCGCCTTGTGAAAATACTTTATCCAGAATATCGAAAAAAATTTGACTGCTGAAAAAAGCACCTTGTGTTAGTAAGGCTACTTAACCATGGCCTTGTCAACTCGTATGTCCCTTGTCAGTGTGGTCTACCATGACAGAGACACGGCAGTTGGACGGGAATGAAGAATAGATTATCATTGACCTCAAGCTTAATCTCTATCATCATTTACTCTCTGAGAAAAATAAATATGTGCAAAATTTCTTTCTTGCTCAGATGGTGGAGAATCCGGGTTTGTTGTCATAGCTTGTCATTATCACTACAATATCCTTAAATCATTATTAGGATAGTGTGAACATTTTGACATGATTACATTATTTGGAGGTTTTACATCTTGTTGTATGCAAAATATGCATGTCCAATCTTTGTTTTAAAACAACAGCTGCAGTAAGTTCCCAGAGTTCCAAAGTTGATAGTTACATGTAAGGTAAATACCTTTTGTACTGAGCCCCAAATTGAAACTTACCAAGCATGCCCATTCTTTGTTTAGAAACAGCTGCTATAGTAGCTTCCCATACTTCCAACGTTGATGGTTACCATGTAAGATAAATACCTTTTGTAGTGAGCCCCAAGTTGAAACTTACCGAGCATGTCCATTCTTTGTTTTAGAAACAACTGCTATAGTAGCCTCCCAGAATTTCCAAAGTTGATGGTTACCATGTAAGAAAAATATCTTTTGTAGTGAGCCCAAAGTTGAAACTTACCGAGCATGTCCATTCTTTGTTTCAGAAACAACTGCTATAGTAGCTTCCCATAGTTCCAAAGTTGATGGTTACCATGTAAGATAATTACCTTTTGTAGTTAGCCCAAAGTTGAAAATTACCAAGCATGTCCATTCTTTGTTTTAGAAACAACTGCTATAGTAGCTTCCCAGAGTTCCAAAGTTGGTGGTTACCATGTAAGATAAATACCTTTTGTAGTGAGCCTCAAGTTGAAACTTACCTAGATAGTGCATATGGTTAAGCACAGCTGTAACATAGATGTTTCCTGTCAACGACTGCTGTGAGCATTCCCCTGGGAAAATTGACTCCCTTTCAACACGCTGTTCTCCAGGTGGAATCCACAGATAAAGCTGTCCTGTCGTCAGGATGCCAGCATCTGCGTCTCGTAGGTTAGGTGTTAAGTACATTGTCAGTCCTGAATTGTCAGAATAGTCAGTTCGACGAATAGGATTGTTCCAGTGAATCTGTAACATTAGAGAACACATGTTGGAGACCTATGATTTACATAGGGAAAAAAAGCTTGGAACTTCAAACACATTTCAGTTGAGTACCTAAATTGTTCATGAATAAATATTGAAGTTCGTCTTCAGGAACCTTTATTTTCTATAAAGCCAGGCTAAAGAATGACTAGGTTACCGAATATTTGGGGTCAAAATGTAACAAAATATACAATTTCTTTATTTGGAAGGTATCCTGAGTAGCATTTTCTTCCATTTCACTCAAAATCATCGTGGGAAAATCCGTTAAGCAATTAAATATTTGTTTCGCCTAACTGTAAAGGTAAATTGATTAAAAGTGTATATTGCTTTTTCTGTTTATATATGTATAATGCTAAAGAGGTGAGAGTTTGATAATAAAAAAAAAGTATCTGTCCATTACCTGCAAAGCCACTTTTTTGAAGCCTTGGACTCCCACCCTGAATCCCATGGTCTGGTGCAGACACTCCCCCGCGCTCCCTGGCGTCCACACACTGATGATGCTGGTGCAGTTCTCACCCGCGTTCATCCCACATTCATATGGGAACTGAGTGATTGGAGTATCTGTTGTGTTTGGAAAAAAATCATTGTAAAACTCTTCCATGGGAATCCTATTTCTGTTAAGGCGCTGTAGCACGCCGTTCTTCCTGAAAAAAAGTGTCCTCACAAAAATGTAAATAAGTGTTGGCAATGACTAAATAATACTCATCAATCGATAAAAAGGATTCTAAAACCAATGTACATGGTTCTTCAACTTCAACTTTATTCAAGTATATAGGCCCCTGGGCCCAAATACAGGTACATGGAAACACATATTTCGTATACAAAAATAATATTAAGTAATAATACGCACAACTTACGAGAAGTAGATAACATGAACATAATAATTAATCGCAAGAAATTTCATTTAGCTTTTTACAACGTTTTTCATAGGCATAATAAACATAGTGGCTTAATTTTTTCAACATGTAGTTATCGTTAGTAGTAATAATTTGTTTAAATGTATACATGTTTACATTTCTAATACTTGGCAGATATATTTTTCTTAAATCATTATAATATGGACACACAGAAATAAAATGAAATTCGTCTTCTATTCCTTCATTACAAATTGGACAAATTCTAGACAACCTATCAATTTTCTGCCATCTACCCTCATTAACCTTTAAACGTAACAGCCCCGATCGTAATTTAACAATGCTTTTACGAAATTTAAAATCCACTATTTCAAATAAATATTTCTCCGGTGTAAGTAGACTTTTAATTTCTCTATATGTATCATATCTGGTACTGTTATTCAGTGTAGAGTTCCAATTTTGAAAAAACATATCTTTTGCCCGTATTTTAAAAATATTGATGAATTGTACCCTATCTCCTATACTTTGCGAAATCCAAACGAAACCAAATCCATGAGAAAAAAGCATATTTCTAATTTCTGAGGCCCAAGTTTTATGGCCGATATCATCCAAATGAAGTGACGTATTATAAGATTTCTTAGGTAAACGATCTTCATGCATATACAAAATCTTCATCCAATAGTTAAAACTGCGCACAGCAGAATTAATATATAATGGGTATCTACCACATTCACCATACACAATCGCATTAGGTGTTTGTGGACCGACATTTAAAAAAATCTTACAGGCAGATAAATGAATTTTTTCAATATTTTCATATCTTTTGACCCCCCAAACTTCTGAAGCATACAAAAGCATTGGTTGTATTTGACTATCAAATATTTTAAAGAATACATCAGGCGAAAGAATTCCAAGTTTTTTCAAGTTAACACTTATTTCTGTAAGAGCTCTCTTGGCTCGTAAGGAAAGATCATCAAGTGCTTTTGTCATACTGAGATTACAAGTGAATAAAAATCCCAAATATTTATAGCTATTAACAATTTTCATTTGTTCATTATTTAAGAACCACACATCGTTCTTCGATAACCTTCCACCCTTCCTAAAGATAACAATGTTTGATTTTTCCATATTCACAGTTAATCCCCATTTCTTAGTATAAGAAGCTAAAATATTTAATTGGCACTGAAGGCCACATTGTGTGTCTGAAATTAATATTACATCGTCAGCAAAAAGTAACATCAGTATTTGAATCATATCAGGGAACATTTGAATACCATGTTTTCCATTTTGTAATATCTCTATAGACAATTCATTAATGAATAATGAAAAGAGCATTGGACTAAGCATACATCCTTGTCTTAAACCGAATGGACACTCGAAGTATTCAGTTGTATTTGAATTAAATCTCACACATGATTTAACTGACTCATAAATACCCTTTAAAGCATTTAACATTTTACCACCAAGTCCGTAGTTTGATAATAGAATCCACAATCTTGATCTATCAACTGAGTCAAAAGCTTTCTGGAAGTCTATAAATGCGACATATACTTTTCTTCTTTTCTTACTTAATGATTTTTCAATAATAGAATATAATGTAAAAATATGGTCTACAGTGGAATACCCTCTTCTAAACCCAGCTTGGTTTTCGGATACTTTGTTCATTATATTTGCCCATTGCGTAAGACGTTCATTTAATATGCTGGTGTAGACTTTGCTTACAATACTCAGAAGAGATATACCTCTATAGTTATCTGGGTTTTTTGTGCTTCCTTTTTTATGTAAAGGGATAATGCTTGCCTTAGTCCACGATTCAGGGAATGATCCGTCACTAAAAAGTTTATTAAAAAGAGATAAAAGAAATGGCATTACAATATTTTCGGAACATTTGATCATTTCCGTTATGATACCATCGACACCTGGAGATTTATCATTTTTCATTCTTTTAATAGCTTTTCTTATTTCGACCTCAGTAATTGGAGATTCTAATATCTGTTTTTCAATATCATTCATCTCGACACTCGAACATGTTTGAAACTCTGTGTTATCGTCGATTTCAACTTCAGGTCTATTAAAAATAGTCTTAAAGTGATTATGCCAGGTTTCGCCAGATATATCTGCACTGGGAGTTCTTTTAGTAGAAATACTTCGTAATTCCTTCCAAAATAATTTAGAATTGGTTCTATATTCGTACAGCTTCCTAGCTTTAAATTGTTGTGTCATTTTCCTCCACTGTCTACATTTGCTTCTATATTGGTTTCTTAAGTAACAGTATCGAATTTTATTGGTGACAGTTCTAAGTTTTCTAAAGTATCTAAGACTCTTTGTGGCTTCTACCTTAGCTTTTCGACAATCAAAACCGTAAAATTTCCGATTTGAGTAACTAGGACGAGATTTTCTTTTCATACAATCAGCTGCTTGTAAAATATAATCAACAAATGACGAGAGAGCAATTTCAGCGTTTGATGTTACTGTGTCGATTAATTCATTAATGATTCGCTTATTACATTCAAGCTTATCTAGAAACGCCTGTTCATACTTTGTGTTCCACTTATACTTTTGATTACTACAATTTTCATTCTGGGGAAGTTCACTCATATATTTACAATTAAATGTAAGAACAAGTGGCATATGCTTACTTTCAGTTCTATCACATACTTTTAGACTGGCATACTGTGAAAACAAGTTGATAGATGAAATCATATAATCTATGGCACTGCATCCCTGCTGTGATATATAAGTATATTTGCCAGGAATATCTCCCTCAACCCGACCATTCAATGTGTACAAGTTAAAGATAAAACAGAAATTAAGTAGCAAGTTTCCAAATCTATTTACAACCATATCTTCAGAAGAACGTGATTCTAAGGGAACTGGCTCATCTTCTGGGAAAACATTATCACACTTGTCATATTCAGACTCTGGTGGTTGATTTCCGTCTCCTATTCTCGCATTAAAATCTCCTAAAATCAAAATCTCGCAATCTGTCACATAATTTGGGTTCTCGAGTAACCATTCTTCTATCTGTTGTAGTAACATACATTGTTGGATAACTTTGTAATACGATGAACCTTCTGGTGGAATATAAACAGCAAATAACAAAATGTCGCGATCCAGGTTTATAATTTTTTTATCAAAGCGTAGACAGATTAAATTGTTTATATCGATTTCAATATTGGAACAAAAGTTTGATATCGACTTCTTTACAAAAGCGTATATTCCACCTGAAAGTCTGCCATATTTTGATGACTTAAGTGCCTTGCTAATATACAATTCATAATCACCAAGTTCAGGTATAGCTAAACATGTATCAAGAAAAGTTTCACTTAAACATATGAAATCAAATTGAAGTAAGAAGTCTAAAAACTCTCCATCATGAAGTTTGTTAGATAGACCATCAATGTTCCATGACATAAATTTAAGAGGATGGTACACAGAGTGAGGGGACGGACAATGTAGTTCAATTGTTGGTGTATCATCAGGTTGAGTACTGGGGTCTGATATATCATAGGCCCGGCCGACTTCCTATCGTGGTGTATCATGTTGCGGGTTTGACGTAGAATTCACCGGAGTAGATGCATCATTGACCACAAAACTAACACTATTCACAAGTCTGCCCGTTTTTGTCGGAGTGCCATACGTTCTGTTTAAAGTTAAACGGGGTTGTGGAAAAAGCGGTCCACGCATTTTAGGCACAGTATATGGGGCATCATTTTTGTCAGTGTAAAGTTTCCCATTCTTGAAGTATGCTCGCACTCCCTTCTCCTTGTGCTCATTGATGGTATCACGCTGCCTTTTTGTCAAATCGTTCGAAACGCCAATGTTTGATTTCTTAAGTTCCGATCGCAATGAAAGCACTTTAATTTTGATATCTGATGCCGCTAATTTGGCTATTAAAGGGCGGGTGCGTTGACCAGAACGTTTACCCACGCGATGCGCGCGTAAAATGTCTGCAGGTAACCATGACGGATTAGCTGAATGTTGGTTAAGCACATCTACAACAATATGCTTACAATCGTCGTATGTCTCGGTTTCACCTTCCTTCAAATTATAAAATACCACATTGTCTCTACGACTATGCGCCTCGAGTCGGTCTAGGTCGTCGGCATGGCGTTCAATCCTATCATCCATCATGTCAAACTTTTTTACTATAGCTTCAACATCTGCGTACAATAATTCCTGTTGATTTTCGACTCTACATGAAGTCTCCTCCAGAGTGTCAACTCGTTTTTTTAGATCAGTGCATTTGTCATTAACTTCATTTAATTGAGTCTTAACTGAGTCCATCTCCCTTTCAAATGAGTTTCTAAATTCTTTCATGCTTTCCAGAATTTCAAGTTTGACATCGTTTAAATCCTTTATAGTGAGACTAGCAGGTCCTGGGTTAGATTCAACATCATTTGCTAGAATCAACTGATACCTGACGACAGGTGCAGCGGTGTGACTCGCTACTTCACTGACACAAAAATCAATATTTCTATACGGCCCATTGAGTACAGGTGTATGGCTTGTGACGTCACTCATGTAACTCAGGTGTAAACAAAGATGTTCACATGGGATATACCTTGATAATCGATCAAAAGTATTTCCGTACTTGATCACAGCAAGAGTAACTGACAAATATACCGTGAAGAACACGGCACATGCACTAAGTCTATACAGAAAGAACCAACTTGCACCGTGACGAGTATACGGTGTATACATCCCGACATGGCCGACTTGTTTCGTCCCAGGTGGGTGAGAAAACAAGCCAATCCTGGCTCTGTACAAGCCTATATCAATCATAATTTCGTTCAATAGACACAGAAATACCTTGGATTGTCTTGGGTTTACGTTCACAGTGGTTCCATTCCTTTGATGGGCTATATTTGCATTAAAATAATGGAGCTCTGAATATGTGGACACTCACTAGGGGCGTGTAACTCTCTATTCTGGTTCTGTTAAGTCCATCTTCCGGACGCAACGGGCCATATATATACTTTTCTCTGGCAATTAATGGATGGAAGGCAATCGATGGAAGTCTAATGACATATATTGGTGAGGAATAAAATTGTGTAACATCGTCACGGTATGGATGATTCGCTGTTGAAAACTAGGGCATTGTGGTAGACTAATTTTTCCCTCATCAACAACAATATTTTACAAACAAGTGAAATATATAGTAATACAAAATGGAGTCCTGTAGATGCTGGGGAATCTACACTTTTCAAGAGTGGGCTGGACGCCTTTTAAAAAGTCTGCGGTATGGTCTTGAGGTCACACTAGAACTGAAGACAGTGGCGTATCAAGAATTTCTCAAAGCACTCCCATCTTTTGAGAAAGTGTGGGGGTCACTTTTTGAAAAGGGGCGGGGGTCACCTTGGGGGAACGTCAAGATCCATGCAAAACATTTCAAAAGAGGGGATATGTATATCAAGAAACATCATAAAACAGGGCCAGATATTCAAATATATCTACCAACGACGACGGGTAGTCTGTGACCAGCGGAACAACCCGCTCCGTGGAGCCTCATTAATTAATTAATGATGATTATCACTCCCGTCAGATGAATTTATGAGGTGTGTTAAATCGCCAAAAACACATGTTTATGCAATAATTATGTAATTGTCATCTACGGAATTACCTAGTTGGATATCTAAACATTCGATAAATGGAAAATTTAAGTTGTTTGATTGAAGATTTGTTCGGGCAATTAACAATCAAAATGTTCCAAAATTATGTTGAATTATGACTATGGCCGATAATGAGCTTACTCCAGTCACGTCACAGAAGTCTTCCCTTCAGGGGCCACACCCCTGCAGACTTTCATTCTGGTCGTTGGGGCTAAATAAGGCGTTTTTTTTAAAAAAAAACCTGTATATAAGTAATTTATGGACCGATTTCAGAAATTTAAAATCGAGCAATTTTCAAATTGACATCACATTTTAATGAATCCGATTTTGACCATATGTCATTGTGTCTATCCTTTAAGTCCCCTTATCCATCGAGCAGCCATTTTAATGTGGCGGCTCGAAGATAATTCAAGTGATCTGACCGATGTAGCGATACCTAAGTTGAGTTTTGAATATGGAACAATGATAAAATGGTTAACCATATTGCTGTCTGAATTTTCAAAACCGGATATGACCTATATGACCTAGACTGTAGGCTCGTTACAACAGGAATAAAACTTACATTCAGAAATACATGTAGAAATACTGAAAGAGTCATTTAAATGTTATTAATAAATATGTAAAAGACACGATAAGGACAAGAAAACATTGTGTCCATATGTCTATGTATATCAGGAAACATCATAAAACAGGGCCAGATATTCAAATATATCTACCATCAAGATTATCGGCACATGACGTCATTCTCAATATTCACCACGCATATAAAAAATAAGGGAGGAAACTCCTTACCCCCGATGCAGCCGAAGAGCACGATGTGATGGACAACCTCTGTGTTGTCGATAATGGGTGTGGTGGCGATCATGTGGTTGTCTGTGTCTGGCATGTTGAAGATCTGACACATGTATGTCGTCTCTTTGGCTGGAACTGAGATGTCTTGCAGACGAACATCTATGTTCACGACATCTGTGGGAATAAATCGTCACCATGTTCAGAAGTGGATCCAGGATTTTCTTCCCTCCCCTTCTTAAAAAGTTTACAATGATAACATACCGTTACCAGAGGCGACCGATCTTGGACCTCTCTTGGAGGTGGTAATGGAATTGATGGGGAAGATGGGATACATTAACATCGTCTCTCTGGCGATTAATGGAAGGCGATCGATGGAAGTCTAAGGACATATATTGGTAAGGAATAAAAACGTGTAACATCGTCACGGTATGGATGATTCGCTGTTGAAAACTAAGGCACTCGGGTAGACTAATTTTTCCCTCATCAACAACAATATTTTACAAACAAGTGAAATATATAGTAATACAAAATGGAGTCCTGTAGATACTGGGGAATCTACACTTTTCAAGAGTGGGCTGGACGCCATTTAAAAAGTCTGCGGTATGGTCTTGAGGTCAGACTAGAACTGAAGACAGTGGCGTATCAAGAATTTCTCAAAGCACTCCCATCTATTGAGAAAGTGTGGGGGTCACTTTTTGAAAAGGGGCGGGGGTCACCTTGGAGGTACGTCAAAATCCATGCAAAACATTTCAAAAGAGGGGAGTAAATTCGAACCTCCTGAACTCTGCTCTAGATCCAACGCTCGGATACAAACTGTGAAGATTGAGAAATTAAGGTCTACTCTCAAACCAGAACTGAGACACTTAGCATTCGAACAGTTCTGCACCTTTGAGTAAAGATTAAATTGAAACGTCGCCATACCCCAAAATCGTTTCATACAATTTATATCATGACAGGTGTGAAAATGGAAAGTGTTGTTAAACGTGAGAAACAAGTAGTGTTAAAGGGGCTGTAGCGCGTTTCTCGCAAATTTCCCATTTACTTTAGAGGGTAAACCATCTTATTACACAAACCAGTTATCCGTAGTTGTAAAAATGTAATAATAATAATAATAATAATAATTTAATGGGTATAAGCAAAAACTGCATGGCGGCCATTTTAATGTGAACAGATTTTATTATTTCGAATAACAAAACTATTCCCATGGCTTTACCAAACCATGTACACTCATTTTTAACTTGATTTTCCGAAGAGAGAAGAGTGTTTTACTATTGTTGACATTATTTTGCAAATACATTTCATCGATGTATTTGAGCGAAAAGACGTGCTACTTCCCCTTTAAGACATTTGCTTAACAATCCCAGACACGCATGATGATCTCCCCCTACCAGAGGTTCTGACCAGTCTATACCTTCGTGTGTTATTGCTGGACAGTCGAACTCCTTTGGTTTACAGGCTTCTCCCACCCAGTCTTGATCCTTGGCCAAACATTTCGGGTCGTTCCATGGCTCACAGATGCCTGTACAGTGAATGAAAAGGGTACAATTTAAATGCAAAATAATAATTATCCAAGAAATCTTCCTGTTCTAATTTTCGAACAATCACAGGAGAAGGTTTACGTAAAATGGCTTGCGTGACAGAGATGAAGTGACCAGTTTTCCCTCTGTCTGGCAGTCTATTCTGCGCTAAACAAAATTTACACATCAAGCGTGTCACATATGTTAAAGTGTGGTATATTGAGGAACACAGGGGCTTTTATTGTCGACAACTAGCGACTAGAAACTAGAAAGCATATATGAAATCGAAGCCCCTTACACTGTAAAAAGTTAAAGTGCATGGTTAATGCAGCTGAGCTTTAAATAGGCCACATACGAATTCAAATTGTGACGTCATATCTCATAATAAACTAAGATTTCGTAAAATGATCCTGATTCGGATTTGCTCACTGATCTTCTATTTTAAGATTTACAAACGTGACTTTGACAATAATGATGTCCTTGTTTTAATCTTATTACAATCTGATGACATACACTCAATCGCAAAAGAAACATCACCATACAAAATAATTCAAAATCCAAGAGTGCTAAACACTACTGAAACAGAGATACATCATGTCCATCTGTTCACATCTGACGTTTCTTTTGCGGTTGCGTGTATGTCCTCAAAGCCTCAAGACATACACAGGTTGGTGTACCGTATTTCCTCTAATAAGCGCCGGGCCTCTAATAAGAGCCGGGGGATCAAGGGTAGTTGGGGAAATAAGCGCCGGGTCTCTAAAAAGCGCCGGGTCTAAACCATTAGATTATTGCACCCTTAGTTTACTTCAATATTCTATTAAAGAAATAAGCACCGGGCCTCTAATGAGCGCCGGGGGATCAAGGGCTGCTGAAAAAAAAAGCGCTCAGGCGCTTATTAGAGGAACTACTTTAAGATTAAATACCTCGTCTCCCACTTGTATACCAAACATTTGAGTGAGTGAGATGACCGCCATCTTCCCACGGCAAAGTGAAAATGTATCGAGATATCTCCATTTTTTACCTTGCCTTCAACCTAGCCAGAAGTGATGAAACGAATCAACGACACCTATTGTGATCACGAGTTACGTCCCTTACCATCTGCTAACATACAGCCAATGAAGTCGCCGTTTACATTCGGAAGCAATTTAAAATAAGCGACGATCGACCAAGTCACAGAGGCAATACAACTTTCTTCTGATTGGCTTATCCGATTAGCCTGCAGTACGTTAAAATCATAGCACTGAAAATGCGATGGTTAAGGTCAAGGGCGGAAGGAGAAGATATTGAAATCTTTTCGTTAGGCCTGTGACTTTGTGAAGAAGGATGATCACAGGGCATAAATCTCTTACTAAGACTCATCAGTCGTGTGTATGTATAAAACGAAATATATTGAACATAATTTTTTTTTAAAATACTTCAGAGATTTCAAACTTATATTTACCACCAAAGAATATTCAAAGTTATAATAAACTACAGGGCAAAGAAAGTACTCATCGCAGTAAGTTTCGTTTAATTCAATATTTTATTTTAAAAAATCAGATGTATTTGACTGTGATAGGATACAATAGTACTTATCTGCAGAAGCTCGAATGAATTAATTGGTGATTGTAGTTAATTTTTAATTCAAATATCTGTGTTTATTGAAGTCAGGGGTTAAAAATGAATTTACACCAACATCACCCCTACCATGTTTAAAATGTTGTAAATGTGTGCAGAATCGGGTATATTTAGTTATTTTCACATATAATATGTCTTATATGTCGATGAACAGTTGTGTATCATCAACATAAATTTTGGAAGAAATTTAAAAATTTAATTTTAAAAAAAAACATTCTGTAACTGCCGACTCAACACCTGTACTTTTTCAGTTTTAGATTACATCGAAAAATGAGATATTTGCAATTGAAAATCATACATATGATAAATTCAACTAAGGTGAGTGCTTTCTTTTTCCAGGCAGTGTATGTTTCAATGTCTACCTGGGTGGGTTATGGTGAATCCAGCGGGAAGGGGGTCAGCACTTCCAGATGTCCAGGTGCAGTTGGGATCTCCGAGTTCGAATCCATTTGAGCGTCCATCCCCATCCGAGTCCTTCTCACACAGCCCACGGGTCCAGGTCTGAGAAAAATAGTATAGATCCAAAGTTTGAGTATGACAATGGTAAATCTAAACCAAATTAGATCGACTGCCCTATATTCAGGTTATACGAGGGTTGTTCCGTAGGAGGATCCGGGTTCGTACATGTAGGAGGATATTTCGGTGAATTCGTAGGAGGATTGAACGCTGGATTCGTAGGAGGACTTCTTGATTTTTAATATGACGGATGATCGGCAATGTTTATGTTGACTATATATTTAGTTAGTAATTAGTTAAAGTAATCCAGTTTCGTAGCATTGTAGTGCCTGCAAACAGACAATAATGCATGGTAGTATAAACTTAATAAACAATATTCCCATTATATCGAAATGAAATGACAAAATCTTCATGATAATAATCCTCCTACGAATTCACCGAAATATCCTCCTACGAAATAACCACTCCTACGAACCGGTTCCTCCTACGAAATCACTGGTTCCCTAATATGATACGGTATATATAATCTAATACATGTTGATATATGTATTTAAAAAAAGACCTGTTGATTTAAATCTATTTAGTCTGAATATGGTGCGTACTTGTTTCAGTGAGATGCAAAACTGATCATGAAATAAAAATGACGACATTCTGTATTGTGAAATATGGAACATGTAACTACAAATTTATACTTCATTATCCCATCCGTCCTTTGCAGAACTGCTATTATTACGTCTACTGATATATATATATATATATATATATATATATATATATATATATATATATATATATATATATATATATATATATATATATATATATATATATATAAAATCTATCCGTATTTTCGAAAAATGAGAAATGCTTTGACAAACGAGGCGTGTCATTGGTCATATTTGAAATGTCCTCCCGTGAGCCTTTGATTTAGGATTATTTATTGGTGACAAGGGTTCATAAAAGAAGAGGATCGAGGAAGAAAGTTTTTTCTGATTTTGTTCTAGTCACATCATTAAACAGCTGAGTCGGTTCTAAGTTGTTCTCTTTTGACTTCTATAAATCCTACACAAACCGTTCCGACTGCTGCAAAGTCAAGACCAAATGGGTTGCGCGCGCCAGTTCCGACTTGAAGCTTGTGACCGACACCGGGCCAATTCTCTCCTGGCCTGCAGGGACTTGTAACATTTCCACCGTTTGGGATCAAACCAGCGAAGTGCGGGTGACATGAATAGGACTTCAACAACACCGCAGCTACGAACACCAGTCTGGAATAATGCCAAAATACCCTAATAATAAATAAATGTCAGTCTCCAGTCACATCTTGGTTCCATTTCTTGTCATTTATATACACCGTTCTGGAATAATGCAAAATACCGTTTAAAGGGGCTGTGGCACGTTTGTGGCAAATTTTATTAGATAGATAGTTTATTGTCTTTAATATGCACCGATATGGAATAATGCATAATTACAGTTTATATATCAACACCCAGTGACACAAGGATTCTATTTATTGTCATTGATATACACCGATGTGGAATAATGCATAATTGCAGTTTATATATCAACTCCCAGTAACACATGGATTCTATTTATTGTCATTGATATACACCGATATGGAATAATGCATAATTACAGTTTATATATCAACACCCAGTAACACATGGATTCTATTTATTGTCATTGATATACACCGATGTGGAATAATGCATAATTGCAGTTTATATATCAACTACCAGTAACACATGGATTCTATTTATTGTCATGGATATACACCGATATGGAATAATGCATAATTACAGTTTATATATCAACTCCGATTAACACATGGATTCCATGTGTTGTTGTTGATTTACACCAGTTTTGACAAAATGCCAAATTAAAATTGTAATATCAATCCCAAGTAACATGCTATTTATGTCAGTATATATTGCGTCGTATTATTGAAGCGAGAGATTATGTCTTTAATATTCCCCTCTCTTTCAATAACCCTTGATTCGGGGGGCATATTGTAGGTTTGCCAAGATGTTAAGAACTTCATAAGAACTAGTTTAATGATTATATTTAAAAAATATATATAAATAACTAAACAAATTTTCTACGAACTACAAATGGTGATAAAACAAGCATAGATCGAACCCGTAATATTGATACTTTAGCTATATGTGCAACGAACATTCAACGATTTGTAAGAAAATGATTTCCTGAGACCTTCCGCGTGGAGTGGATCGATAAAGTGATACTTTTATGGGCGCTTCGCTTCAATGTTCATGAGATGAGGACCAGGAACTTTCTAATAGTTTACAGGGACTAAATTAAATTGTAATTTAAGTCCGTGGTCCATGGAAGTGAACCATGGGTGATACTGCGCTGACAGTCAGTGTACCATTGCACACAAATCTTACTAGATGTATAACAGTTCTAACATAAACCGTAGTTCCTTGAAGGGACTCCGCGTCGAGGATAGCAATAATGTCATATTTATCTACCTATGCTGATTAGCGTGTCTGCTAACGATTTAGGCTTTGTTTCATTGTTAACATTGAGTTGTTTTTATTACAAATTATTTCAATTGTCTGAAATTGGGGTCTATGACTCGTCAGCAGACATGCTACTTCCCATAGGTAAATAAATCTGATCAAATTTTTATCTTCGACGCGATGTTCCTTTTTGTGTCCTATTTACTGACCCCTTGGTTCATCAGACCATGACCATTCATATATATATATATTATTGCCCGAAGAATGATCAGCATGAGTCGACTGGCTTACTTTCAGAATAGACTACTGTCTGGAAACAAACTGTTTACATTGGGCTGGTGAGTCTGTAAGCTTGTAGCTAGAAACCGTGGCGTTACTGTTTTCAACTTATGTATTTGTATTATGGCCCGATACAACCAGTATATACTGTTAGCGATTGTTATTTCCCTCTGTAAAGTACAACTAAAAGCAAGTAAACTACCAGGCAAAAGAAAGTACACACTTTTGTTGGTTTTATGATATGTACGCTTTTCAATTACATATATATCTCACGTCTATGTCATAATGTAAAACTGAATGTAGTTCAGGGCCTCCTTTCACAAAGCACTAAGGTGATCGTAAGTCACTAAGGTTACCTTTGTGCAATGTTAAAGAATGGGAGTTAAGGTTAACCTAATTATTTTTAAAAATGAAATAAACACAACTGTTCATCAACTTATAAGACATTTTCTATGTGAAAATCAATAAATGTGCCTGATTTTGCAAACATTTACAACATTTTATACATGGTGTTGGTGTAAATTTAATTTCTTACCCCTGTCTTCATTAAACAAACATATTTTAACTCTAATCACCAATTAATCAAACTACTGCGGATAAGTATTGTTGTATCTGATTTCTTTAAAATATTAAAATTAATCGAAACTAACTGTTTGCCTGGCAGTTAACAATGACATGAGCACCTCTTAATCTTCATGATCACGTACTTGTAGCTTTTTCGATTTTGAACTGTTTGACAGTTATCAAATTTGAGTTATTACAATTCGGAGCAGGTGTTACAATTTAGAGCAATTATTACAGTTTGGGGAAATTATTACAATCCGGAGCACTTCAATCATCTGCTTGAACAACATACATTGCCTCACAACTAAATTACCAGGCAAAAGAAAGTGCTCATTTCAATTGATGTATCATATGTATGATTTTCAATTGCAAATATCACAAGTTTTCGATGTCATTATCTAAAACTGAAAAGTACAGGTGTTTAGTAAAAAAAATACTTCTACATGTTTTTTAATTTTAAAAAAAATGAAATTTAAATTTGAATAACACAAATTCCCTTTTGCAAAGCAAACCCAACCCAAAACGGATATAGTTTTTATTTTTTAACAAAAAATTAACCAGAGGACCACAAAAATGGCGACGGTACACGTTATTTTTATATGTAAGGTTTAGATCACATTTCGTCTTCCGGGATATCAGCTACATTGAGTCACGAGTGAAATATTTCAGTTTTTTCTGGGTTTGAAACTACGTTGTATATAGTCCATTCAAGTCTTTCAATTATTGAGGTTGATTTAGTGGAATACATAAGAAAACAATATTTTTTTGGATAACAATTTCGTTATTGGGCAAATACACGACGTGTCGGAGTATATGCCTACCTTCCACCTGATGATCATTTCGTTTCCGGAGCAGAATTAGCAAAACCAGTCCATCTTTTTGGGCATGTCTATATCACCCTACTGAAGTGGTGCCTTTTGATATATTCATATTTATGAATATTACTATTATTTTCTATGGAAACGAGTTGGATTTGGTCTCCTAGAGTGACCGATTGGTTTCCTGGGCAGAACAAAAAAAACATGTTCATCTTTCTGAAACAGTACACATGTTTACCTATCTACTGAATTAATTTAATGTTTAAGAATTTCTGAATTTGAATTATATTGTTCGAGGCTTGCTCGCTTTGGTACATAGCGCTACATTGAGCAATTAATTGAGCGATTACTTTTAAACCTGTTTACCTATCTACTGAATTAATTTAAGAATTTCTGAATTCTAATTATTTCCTTTTCACGGAAACACATGAGAGATATAAGAAACTATTTCAAAGATTATTAAGATCCCTAGGTACAAGATACTTCCCCACAAAATTTCAGCTTTGAGGGTGCAGCAGTTCTGGAGGAGAAGTCGAAAATATGAAAAGTTTACGGAGGACGGACGATGCCCGACGGACGGACGCCGGACGACATTCATGCCACAAGCCCATCTGCCGTCTGTTCCATAACGCTCATTCCCTCCTGATCGACACAGAGCGTTTCCTCCAGGCTTGCTCGCTTTGCTACATAGCGCTACATTGAGCAATTAATTGAGCGATTACTTTTAAATCTCTCTTGAACATGGCCCTGGCCTTTCAGGCCTGAAGAGCTAATAATTGACCTTGGTCGTTTGTTCCACATCATTGCAGTATTGTAGATATTTAGACCATTTGATCCACTTCCTTTAAAAAGATATTATGTCAACTCACTTACTGACACTGAACAGTTTTTGTTTTCAAAATTGAAATTGAATTGTGCTTTATCTGAACTATTTATTTTAATCTACAACATCAATCACTATAAAACAGGACCCATGGATCTATTTTTACTTTTTTAGAATCTTGAAATCTTGTTTAGGCGCTACCGGCAATGTGTCCTATATACTGACCCCTTGGTTCATCAGACAATGAACATTCAGTGACAGTGATCTCATATATACCCTACTCTACGTGTTGTTCAACAACAGGTGAAGTTTAGCGCAAATATGTTGCGCAACATATTTGAGCTGTACTTCACCTGTGGTTGAACTTGTTGCGTCATGGCACTGGACAATTTTAATGGTTTTTGTTTTCAAGTGTATGGCAATGAATTGTGTTTTATCTAGAGCACTATTTATTTTAGTCTACAATCACCATAAAGCAGAACAAAAGGGACAGTCGCACGTTTTTTCTCTCCAATCAGTTGGTGAAATGTATTTGAAAAATAATGTCACTTAGAGAAAAACACCCTTCTCGCTTCGGAAAATCAAGTTTAAAAAATTAGTGTACATGGTTTAGTAAAGCCATGGGAATCGTTTTTGTTATTCGAAATAATAAAATGTGTTCACATTAAAATGGCCGCCATGCATTTTTTTGCTTTATACGCAACACCGTTATTACCACTACGGATAATTCGTTTGTCAAATAAGATCTTTTACGCTCTAAAGTAAATAAAAATGTCATAAACTATCATTATAAATGGAAAATTTGCAAAATACTTGCTACAGCCCCTTAATATGAAAGAAACGCACTAGATTGTTGAAATCTTTTGTAGACGTACATTTGCACTTTACCAACCAATTAAAATTGCATATAATAAATCACTTGTTCTGATTTAAGCAGTGTTGAACAATAACTCGCTCATTATTCTTCAAACTACATTCCACATTTACATTATGTATACAGTCAGAATGAAACAATATAATACAAAATATAGAGAGTAAGAAAATAGACTAAAGAACTGTTATTAAGAGGCACACCTAAATATCCTTGTTTCTTGAATATCCATATATGTACATGTTTGAGTATAATTTCAGTTTAACAAGGTGATTGGGACGTGTTCAAGAGAGGTTTCAAAGGAATCGCTCAATTATAAGCGATTACTTTTAAACCTCTCTTCAACGCGATTGCACAATGTAGCGCTACGTAGTGTATATATATATATATATATATATATATATATATATATATATATATATAGAGAGAGAGAGAGAGAGAGAGAGAGAGAGAGAGAGAGAGAGAGAGAGAGAAAGAGAGAGAGAGAGAGAGAGAGAGAGGGGGGGGGGGGGAGAAACGAGGCCACCGGCTAAAGAATTAACTACATCAGGATTAAATGATGATAACAATTGGATAAATTTATCATAAGACGGAATTTCTGTGTAATAGTTACGTAAAGTAGTTCGTAAGTCATTGAAAAATGGACAGATCATACAGAAATGATATTCTGTCTTAATGCATGGGATAATACAAAATGGGCAAAGTCTTTCATCTCTTAAGAGTCCTAATTTTCTACCTTCTTCTATCATTAAGTTATGGTTTGAAGATCTAAATTTTGTTAAAGAAATTCTATATGTTCTGATCTTTACAATGAACAAATACTGTTCATAGCCAAAAACAACTTTAATTTACATTTCTATACAATTGGAGTTTGGAGTGTTGTGAAATAGTTTCTAACCACTTTTAATTATCAATAAATGTACATCTCTCCTCGAATATTGCTATAAAAGAGCTAATACAGCCAACATCTTGATTTTGCCACATAAACCCAAACCCGTATTCATGAAGAAGATTCTTGACATTTAGAGCCCAACATTTAATACCTTTTTCTGCTAATCTAAATTGAAAACTATAGGCATGTCCCAAAATGCTATTATTCTGCTGGTATAACAATCTAATCGAGTATATAATTATCTTTACATATTGTTTAGTTTTAAATTAACAATATCCAAGTTCGCTCCTTGCTACAATACAATAGGGGTTACTTGTACTGAGACATAAAATTGATTTAAAATAATTATCATACACACGGGTTGCATCTGGACAAGCATGAAAGCCCCATATTTCACATCCATATGATAATACTGGGAAGACTTTTACATCAAATATCTGTTGTAAAACTGACAGTGGCATATTGAGATAACCAGATATCTGTGATCTTAAAATATTCAAAACTTTATCAGTTTGTAATGACAAAGTCTTAGTCTTGTCTGAGTTTTGTTTGCAAAATATTTAGAACTTATTTCCTATTGAAAAAAATTCTCGCGCTGTATCTGGTATCTTTTGAAGGTTACGTTTGAAATAAGAAATTGATGGACAGTTTCTTATTTCAAGAGGAAGATTATTCCATTGTCAAATTGCCGAAGGGAAGAAGGATTCATGAGATTCTTTAATTCTTGAAATGGGAAGCTGCCGATTTTCCGAATTTCTGACGTTATAGCTAATCACAGGTGAAGTTTAGCGAAGTTTAGCGCAGTTTTCCATATGTTCGGACGAAGTGAGCTTCGCACATATGGAAAACTGGTCGTTCATCTCTGTTGCGCAACACCTGTGAGCTAATATTACAGACATTTTCAGGCAATAATTCATACAGATAATTTGGTGCAATATTATTGAAGATTTTAAACAACAAGAACAATTTCCGTTTACGTTTCACTCCAATATAACCCGACTGAGTAGCAAAAACGGCATAGATTAGTAATACATACACAAAAATCTATAGTTAAAACTAGATGTATTGTTATAGGCCCCATACCTGACGGACTTAGTTTGAACTATTCACACCCTTAGCCTCCAACCTCGTACATACTGTTCTGTAACAAATATTTTAACCCATGAATACACTACCTATAAACATCAACACAGTCACTTGTTCGAGATTAGGTCAGGTATGGTATACCATTGTAGTTATTTGTAAGTAGGGAAAACAATAACTGAAGCACTTGCCTTAATAATTCAGATTGGCTGATCATTGTCTATAGATCAAATATATCAAATATCAATAAAGACAACGGATATAACTAACTCCAAGGGACCACATAATTCCGTTCGTTATATACCATGTATCCGCTGTTCGCTATTGTGATGGTACCATTTTGGTAATTATTATATAATTTGTATTGATGTATCTCATGTACCACCGATGGTGGATTTTTGAGAATAAATGATGATGATGATGTTAAAACACGTGTATGTCATTATAGTAATTAGTAAGCAGGAAAAACAATCACTGAAACACTTACCTCAGTAAGTCACATTGACTTCCCATCGTCCAACACATAGACATGTACCTACGTTTCTGGATGAAAACACACAAAGATGGTTCACGTTTCGGCGACGCGCTTATATACCCTGCTCTCGGCAACAGAAAGGGCCTCTCTTTGCATGACTGACTTGTTTAATGCATAGGTTGCCTGTGAGTTCGTATTTCGCAACTGCTGACTCAGGTACTCGTGTACCAACAATCGTACTGGTCCAAGAAATAGGACAAGAGGGATTGGGGGTTTTATTGGTGCAATATCGGATTATATTCTCTCTGTTTATTACGATTGCTCGTAACATTGGGAAATGTGTCCTATATACTAACCCCTTGGTTCATCAGACCATGATCGTTCACTATAGGCAATGCTCTCATATTATACCCTACTCTAACCTTTATCTAAACCATTATTGTAATCTATTTTTAAAAAATGTATTTTATATTATAAACGATTGAATGGATTTTTCTCTTTATCAGCTCATATGATTTATGATAATAAACATTTGGTATTTTTTAAAAAAACAAAAACTAAAAAAACCCAACTTATCTAACAAGAATATATAAGGAAAGAAAAGCAAGATACTCTTGATAACAAATTCTTAGTTTATGCGTGCCTACTAGCTTGTAGGTTGAATGTGATGTTGGAGTAAACATGTTGTGCTCCCAAGCCATAATACGACTATATTACTTTTTAATTTAATCTCTGCTGCATTTAAATTTAATTGTCCGTGTCAGCGTAGCGCCGAGCACTATGAAGTGTAGGTGCAACGCGTCGCCACGTTAGAACAGATAAGTAAAGGATATACATCTTTATCCTACCTATAATAATAATACCTCATGTAAGAATGTCGATCCCGGATTGATCCACGTGAGCATTAACAAATATCAATAAAATTAAACACTGTCATACGGGTTGATAAATCTTCCCGAGGGTGATAAATGTTTTATATCCCGCAACATGAATAAAGCATGCATCCACATCAATCATTCCATGTTACGTGACACAAGTTAAAGGTCATAGAATGTCGATCGATCAGCTGTTTTCTGTCAAAATTTGTATTTTTTTTTTTAAATGATATTTTGAGACATGCGGTAAGATAAATACGTTATAACATTCAGTGGAGGGTGACATCGTAATTTATCAGACCCTTGTTAGTGTATTTATATAAGTGTACATATACTTTCTACCCTCACCTGTCTATTAAGTCTTCCTTTAGCTTTCCTTACGTATATGGTTAGCACATAGTGTTAACAAGAAATATTTGGCATATAAAACTGTGTTCGTTTGGATAAAAATAAGGACCTTTACAGTGTTGAAAACTTTCACCGCCAAGGGAGAATAGTGATATATCGCCTGTATGTGACAGAGGTTACGATAGAAAATCTAAAGTGAGTAAACTCTATAGGAGAGAATGGTCTAAACCATATGAGTCGACGACTTGACCAATAGGGAAAACTGGACCAATAAGAGACAGCTAGGTCTATACGGAAATATACTCAACCGCAAAAGAAACGTCACCATACAATATGCAGATAATTCAATCCATGAGTGATATACACGACTGAAACAGAGATACATCGTGTCTCCAGAAGCCAGCGAAACTAAATTTGAAATTTCAAAACGCTATCTGTTCAACTTTCTGAGAAATACACGTTTTAAAAATCGTCGTCTTCGAATCGCCTCAGCTAGGCGAGATTGAAGAGTCTGAAATGGCTTATGCTTTTGTTTTATCACGTCCTACAGTAAAGACGTTTCAATAAATTTAAGCCAAGGTTATTAAGGTTATTTATGTCGACTACATCATTTATTAATTAAAATTCTACATTTTAGGAATTTAAAAGTTAAATGCCAGATATTCTGGCCAAAAACCGTTTTGAAAAAGCGCCCCAAGTGTACTTAAACAGAAATTTAAAAAATATTATAGTATTATAATCTGATAGTTGAAATCGAGGGTACCTCTTTACAAATCATGACCCTATAAAATGCATTAAGACCGACTTTCTCCGGCAGAAGTATTTCGGATTCTAGAATGTTGTGGTGACGTTTCTTTTGCGGTTGAGTGTATAATAATAGTATATTCTGTAAGTTTTACCTCGACCCAAATTTAAGATCGATCACACGGTTCTACCCCTTATGTCATACAGCTGCGTAATGAAAGTTTGTTCATTACAAATATCATGTAAATTGACGTTCAGTATCGTCAATAAAATTACATCACATACAATGACAATGAATCAGCATACATCCACGAGTAATATAATCACTCGTAAACGTATCCTGTGATGGAATTGGGACAATGAAATACGGAGAAGGAGTCAACTATTGACAATTCAAGTTTCATTGATTTTCGAATAAAAGTTCTCATATTGACTAAATGAGAACAAATTGATTACAGATACAATGAATGAATATAAGAGGAAATGTATCATGATGTATGTAAGACCCAGTTGATCACTGACAAAAATTTAGTTTTGAAAAGATTGACCCCTCTTTACTCTGATATATGAAATCAAATTATGGTAAGGAAACTCAATTGTCTTCTTATAACACAAAAATTCAAATGGTCGGTCTAACTTTCGCTTTGATGTGATGTTTCAAACACATGACACATTCCATGATAGTTGCACTAAAATACACAAGTAGGTGAACAAACTTTCGGTACGCAGCTGTACAATTGTCCAGCAACATATTGACCTGTCGGCGCTAGGGTACTGCGAAGGACCTATACATTATTTTTTTTACATTTATTACATTTTAGAATATCTCGATCCGTGTGTCTGTCAACTTTACTTTTGTAAATTCAGTAAGAAGTCGAACTCAACTCAATATTCAACTTATCTTCAGACAACAGCACTGTAGGCTATGTTGCTCTTTGTATAACATTATAATGCGCACTGTATTCGATATTATATTGATATTGTAAACATTGGGAACAATTGTTAAAAAAGAAAAGTTCATGTGTGAGGATTTATTCTACCTCTCCTTTGCAAATACTACCGGCGATGTGTCCTATATACTGACCCCTTGGTTCATCAGACCATGATCAGGATTTATTCTACCTCTCCTTTGTAAACACTACCGGCAATGTGTCCTATATACTGACCCCTTGGTTCATCAGACCATCATCAAATAAACTCCTTACAGTGCTGTTACGTCTCTCCTACGTCAAGCCTTTATCAACATTGCATTGAAATTACAGTGGTGGAACGTTGAACGGCTATATTGAATAACCACTTTTTGGAACGCATTCCTTTCAAAATGGCGTTTAACTTTTCATACTGTCGTGAGAAAACCGAACCAAATCACATGACATGTATATTTTTAAACTCCATTAGGCCACATTTTAGTTGTAGGCCTATATACGTTAGTGAAGTTATTAGATGCATAAGCAAACCTCTCTCACCATAATGCTGTAAGTTTGATATAAAGGTATATATGTTAAGGGAAAATATAAACATCCGATTTTATTGACAGATTATGAAATTATAACTTCCAAATTTGTATCGGCGCAATTAAATATTTATGCAAAAGATACTTTATTGACGTTATATAAAAAAATAAGTTTTCACATCGATGACAACAAAGAGATATGTAATAGATAGAGGACGAGTAGCAGTACATTATCGGGATATAAATGTAATCCACGTGACCACAATACAATCATATCATTGGACGAAATCATCGAATTTGACCATTTTCCAGTTTTGACGTTTAGAGTTATCCGCCCTTGACCGCGGGCAACGTCACGCTTGGTGCTAATGGGAAAGAGCGTTAGCCGCGACCGGGCGTTGTGGAAATAGCAGTTGATGAGCTTGAGAAGGTCGTAGTTTGAAAAAGCAAAATGACAAGGATTTACACTTCAATGATCAAGTGTATTTTTCAAGCCTTTTCTTCTAATTTACAGAAATAAAGCATTGTGGCAGCGACTACCGTAGATTAACGACTCTTAAGCGACCATAAGGCGTTAGTAATCCGTTGCAAAAAAATAATTGTCATAATAAGATACTTTCAGATTTCTTTCAAATATATTTAACCGTGACATAATTAATCTCAGCTAGATTATATAACTTCAGTTTATTTGTTTTGACGGTTATTTAAACGTCAGCAAATTTTGATTAGCATCATAGGCGAAGTTTTATCATGGTGATGTTGTACTTTTTTGGCACCATAAATGTAAATATCGTACATTAATCAAATATATTTCACCCATTGAATTTATTATTTGAAAAGGAAATAAATATGCCAGGCTACAATTTTTGTAAAGTTGTTAATACATGTATGATTCCTACATGATTTATCAAAATTATCATCGAAACGTTATGACCGTTGCAGTTTCTGGTCATGTCACAACAGTTATCTAGCCAACTATCGGAAAATAAATCTGTTTGTATCGCTATATTATCTTCACTCAAAATATGATTACTCATAAGCTATTAAATATTATAGATTTCTAGTGATTTGATTTTCGCTATGTGAGTATCTCATTCCCAAAAACATTATGTAGATAGGCCTACAGTATAGGTACAATAATCACTATTATTAAATGTCAGCTTTTTCAGGTTTATGAATAACGTACAAGCATCTAAGAACAAAGTGGGAAATAACACTATTTTTGAAAATGAAGAATAAAATGAAAAGTGTGGTTTCAGATAAAGACTCCGAATACTAGCTAGTACATTCGCTCAAAATAACCCTATTACCATTCCCAGTTAGCTTTTTAAATGAGATACATAAGTAGGCTTTTATGCGGGAAACTTATTTTCATTTTTAGTTCATTCGTAATTTTGAAAATTGAAGAATTCAATCTTTTAAAATGTTAACGTTCAAATAGTTCATGTCACAACGAACATTGTACAATGACGTATGATATATTTGTCTTTGCCAATCCCTGTCGTTCAGACAAACAGCGCCCATTGAAACAAGACAGCCAGTATTTACCAGAAATTCTTATCAGAGATTACGGACGTTAGTGTATCGGATGATTGAAATATATTTTTTTATTGACACAAATTCTTACTCACACGTAAGCTTGGTGTATGCATGTAGTGAAATCACTATATTCCCCATCTCTTATAATGTAGATAAGTGATAAAGTTATCGGCGAGTTATGATTAGAAGTGATCTTTAAAACAGAGAAATATAACCATTTAAAAATAATAATTGATTAAGAAAGCAATGAAAAATCAATCATAATTAATTCAGTTTGGTGATCATTTGGGCTTAGTTTAAGTGTTTACTTCACTACTTTTAGAGAATTTTTGAAACTGAGTTGATGAAGTGGCCGTGACGTTTTAGTTGCAGTTGCAGGAATTAGTTTGACACATGCCTGTCAAGCTTTGCAAGAAAATGTCTTTAGCTCGATGAAGGACCCACGGGGGCAATCATATCGGGGTTCATATTTTTCATACGATGTATTGATCCTTACTGACATATTCATGAAGGATTCGTGTATAATTTTAACGAAATGTACATAAGGCATTTATTATGATGGAAGAGTAAAACCAAAAGTATCTCTCAGATTGTTTCAATAAAAGGATACTTACAGATACCTACATGCAGATACATAATAACATATGAGAAATTGAGAATGCAAACATTTACATGATTTGTACTGAAAACACCGAAAAGCAAAAACTGTTGGACAAAATCATGCATGCTTCCGGAACATCGCAATCTATAGTTTATTTAAGTGTCACAAGTTAAACATGTACATTAGTATAAACGTGGTATGAACTAAAACATGCCAGCCATTGTTTGGCTTATGAGACACTGTTAAAACAATATTACATATATACAACATACAAATTGATATGTAATGGTAAAACGGGGTAAAGGAAATAAAGCAATAAAAGGTTAAAATGTAAAAGAGGGCAAATTAGGTAAAAGACTGACGCCTTAGAAACATACTTTTTACGGTTGAAGCTATATTTTTCCATTTTGTAAAATCAACAGAGGTAAGTAAATTATTAAGAGTATTGATAAAATTGCATGAGTTGGAATCTAAACATTTAAAACGGAAGTCTGAATAAAATCTACACTCTAAGAGGAAATGAATCTCGGACTCTACTTTATCACAGAAGGAACATAGTCTAAGATGTAGAGGGGTTGGGGGTCTGCTCAGTGTCTGCCTGTCTCTATGTGTAGTCGGAGTGATCCACAACGTAGTCTTGATAGATATTTTCGTTGATTCCTCGACATGATTTTCTGTACATATATCTCGGGAACAAGATCTTTCTTGAATAACCTGTATGTCCGTAACTTATTTCCGTTAGGTTTTGATTCGTCGTTCCACAGATCTTTGAACCACGAGGACTTTCACAAGAGAATAAAATCTGTCGATCCATTTAAAAACAGAAAATGTTCAATACTAAGACTTCTGCTTGCCTTGATAACTGAGTTATAAAAAGATTTTTTCTTCTTTTGCTGTATTCTAAAATTCGTTTGGGTAATCTGACATCACTCATTTTGGTTATCTTGATAAAACTTTTTACAAATTTACAAATTATTTGAATCGGACGGAAAAACCCCTACTAATTTTGAAAAACACCCATATAATTACAAAAAAGCAGTAAATATAACATTCATATATGTCAAAAGCGGTAAATATAACATTCATATATGTTAATATTTAACAATGAAACAGAAATTAGATACATGTAACATATATTTATAGTTGGGGCGAACCGACCCTGGGCCATGGGACGAACCGGTTTTGGTACGAACTGACCCGGAACAAAAAAACGACATTTTACTATGATTTGGACAACATAACCAGTTGACAGGATGCTTATTTAGAACGTGTGAGTCATAGGAAAGATATTAAAAACAGCTCTACCCATACCACGTGTCTCTACAATTACATGATTTGGCAAGGTGCTACAAATTAATGATTTCACTCATTCCTGTATTTTTTCCATCTTGGGAGAGAGGTTGCTTTCATCTCACACGTGCACACGTGGTTTGTTTTACTCTTTACATTTGTCACTATCGTGATGATAAACATGAAATCTCCTTTGTTCATTTAACACGAAACTACACTGACGGGCAAAAGAAAGTATGTGATTAGTTGTATGTATAATTAATTAATTAAGTCAAATATCTCGAGTTTTCGACGTCGTATTAAAAAGCGGACTAGTTAGTGAAATTACGCTGTTTGAAATCTTTAAAAATTAAAATTTCAAATTTAAATTTTGAAATTCCCCCAAATTAATTTTGATAAAACACAACTGTTCATCGACATATAACACATACTCTGTGTGAAAAATTTGATTTCTTACCCGTCTACTTTAAATAATGATATTTTAGTTAAAAAAATAAAACTGTCACTAATTTAGTCGTTCAAACTACTGCCAAAAGGTGTTATTGTATCGTGTTATAATCAAATGCATCTCATTTCTTTAAAATATAGAATTCATCGAAAACAAGTGAGTGTTATACTTTCTTTTGCCCGTCAGTTTAGTTATGTAGGCATAGTTCTAGGAAACGAAGAAAAACATCTGTGCGACTCACTATTGATTCCTTTTAAAGGAAAGCGTTAAAAGAAAAGGTAGTAATTCAAAATAGCCGTTCAACGTTCAACCATTGTGGTTAATAAGCTGATCAGCCCTAAGGACGAGGTTGCACTATCACGTGTTGTTAAACTTGATCTAAGCTTTTCTAAACCATTATTTTATTTCATTTTGTAAATTTTAAATTTAAATTATAAACGATTAAATGGAATTTCTCTTTACAACTCATATCATTTAAATATGATAATAAACATGTGATCATTTCAACAATGAAAACAAAATAAAACAACTTTACTTTTGTTTCCTATATTAACTAACTAAGGAATGAAAAGCAAGATACTCTTGATAACAATTTCTTCTAAGTTTATGCATGCCTACTATTTTGTGGATTGAATGTGATGAAGGAGTAAATACCCCCCCCCCCCCCCCCCCCCCCCCTCCCCCCGGCCACATTTCCGTCTATTCTAAGCTTTGCTGCATTTCCTTTATTTTTCCGTGCCAGCGTAGCGCCGAGTACCACGAAGTTTAAGTGCAACGCGTCGCTACGTTAAGACAGAAAAGTAGGGAAAATGCAGCAAAGCTTAAAAAGCTTAGTGATGGAGACTGGCGCCCTTCAAATTCTGTATCATTGACCCTTTTAAAAAGTGCGCGACTATAGGCCCTACAGAGGATTTTATCATGCAATTTGTGATGGTTTGGTTATGTTTAGGCCTACTACTGTATTTGTGTAACGGCACTGTGTGATTATCAAACTGCTGTTTCTTTAATTGTTAAAAACGTGAGGAAACAAACATGTATCTAGCTATTTCCGTTCAATGGGGATGAGAATTCAGTCAAAATAAATAAAATCCAAAGGATGTCATGATTGCATCCATATATTTAGAAGAAAAAAACTATGAATAAAAGCCTGGATGAACAAAATTACTATACAACGGTTCGTAGATGCGGTTGATTCTTAGGTTTAAAATGATTGAAGGTTTGGTTTCGAATCCCATAAGGGACTCGTACCGAAAAAAGTAAAAGAAAATTGTACTATTTCAGATAGTAAGATCCCAAATATTATAATGTTAATTTCGTTTCTTCACTATAGTATCTATAACGACATGTATGTTTTCTTCATAATGGAGTAAACATAAGTACTTTTGGAAGTTTGTTAACGTATTACGTGTCGCCAAAAAAAACAATATGCTGGGATTTTTTTAGTTGTCGTAATCGAAAACAAAAAAACTAATGTCATCACATTTCCCACTGTCTGTCTATAATTCATTGAAAATATTCAATCAAGAGTACACAAGTTTATTGTTCAAAAGAAAAGATTTGTCTTGTACGACAGATTCTTCTCATTCGAGTACTTTGACCGGAATTTGCCGAATAGTTACGAATATATACGAATGCAAGGGAGAGAACTCTAACTGCATCCGATTTACCAGAAACGAAATGGCGACAAGCCCCGGCCAAGGGCTTTCTCTTGCGATTAAGCCGTTACTATCGGCTTCATACTCATCCTTCAACAAAAATGACCTTCCAGAACTCACAAAGGGGATTCTTAACAGGTATTGACTCGATATTAGTGTAAAAGTCTAACATGCATGCCATAGCAAACAAATTGCGTTCAATGATTTGCAAATTTCCTTGTTTTTGTTGACGACAAAAACACTACTGTAGGCCTACAGTCAGTAATACTAGTCTAATTTCGTTTTCGTTTAATCGTTCAGAATATAATTGCTTGTTTAAGAAGATTAAGCAGAAAATGCATCGATATAATTAATACTATGTCGTTGCCGTTGGAAAGGATATTGGATAATTAAAAATATCAAAATGATTCATAATATATCTCACAAGTTTTACTCAGTTCTAATTTTGACTTCTAAATTCTCCTCCACATAATATTAAGGATAAGATAAAATAAGATAACACTTTATTACCCAATAGCTAATCAAACAGAGCATGACATGATATAATTTATGTAATACAATGTTTATGTGGACACATATTTACAATACAAGTTTCAACAATTTTACAGATTTCATTAAAGGTGCATCCATTGTGTTTCATAAAATTTTATTTGGCTTTAATACGTTCCAACATACCATATGTGCTGTTTACAATACAAAAAAATTCACTTAGCTTGCATATTCATCCCCAATCGCCAAACATATCATAATTACTAGTTTCCAATTAAAATCTAGTAACTTCATTATGCATGTGCAGAAACCGAAAGTGCACGTCCTATTTACATGCACAGTAGTCAGGCCCCCCTAAGTAATCAGGTCGGGGATAACCTAAAAACGAGCTATAATAGGTCGATCTAGCTATAGTAGTTCGTTCGAGCTATTGGTGCATAGGTCGATCGAGCTATAATAGCATTTATGACACAGTGCACCTTTAAGACAGAATTTCCGCATTTGCGGCACCAGCACTGCCGAATCGTCTTTTACCGATACATTCATTGTTGACTTCAATGAATGCCCAAACCCTAGCGTTTTCGAGTAATTAGCTGTTAATTAACCATACCCAGTCGACATTCACGCTTCAGCGACAAAATATACCCTTTTCTACATCAAAATATTCTCTCAAACTTGACAGCATGCTTCTACAAACTCTGACCTTGACCGATGTGCTACTTCCGGTTATGATATTGTACTTACCACACAGCATTTTTTGTTTTTAGTTGACCGGACGTGAAATGAACAACTTTCTATGGAGGCCCAACATTGAATATATTTCATTCTTTCGCGAAATTCTATTATTGGAAATAATAATAAATAAGTTATCATTGGAATACTTTTTCCAATATTTATTACATTATATCATTCATAAGAGTATTAATTTTGCAACGTATCAATTTGTTAGGGTTTTATTAAGGACTACGTTTCTAGACAAAATGCCATTCATGTTTGAGTTAATAATATACAGTAAACGTTAATTTTGTATTGCCTAATTATATCTCTATTTGGTAAATAATTTATTTTTCATGTTTAGGGATATTGGTCATGTTTATGAGCATATTGAAATGATTTTACTTGTTATGCGCCCTCATACGTCCTAATGCAGCTTTGCAAAATTCAGAGAGGCGAGAATAAAGTATTTACATCTATTTGAAAATGCATGGATATTTTGATAATAGGTAATTTATTATTATTTCCAATAATAGAATTTCGCGAAAGAATGAAATATATTCAATGTTGGGCCTCCATAGAAAGTTGTTCATTTCACGTCCGGTCAACTAAAAACAAAAAATGCTGTGTGGTAAGTACAATATCATTACCGGAAGTAGCACATCGGTCAAGGTCAGAGTTTGTAGAAGCATGCTGTCAAGTTTGAGAGAATATTTTGATGTAGAAAAGGGTATATTTTGTCGCTGAAGCGTGAATGTCGACTGGGTATGGTTAATTAACAGCTAATTACTCGAAAACGCTAGGGTTTGGGCATTCATTGAAGTCAACAATGAATGTATCGGTAAAAGACGATTCGGCAGTGCTGGTGCCGCAAATGCGGAAATTCCGTCTTAAAGGTGCACTGTGTCATAAATGCTATTATAGCTCGATCGACCTATGCACCAATAGCTCGAACGAACTACTATAGCTAGATCGACCTATTATAGCTCGTTTTTAGGTTATCCCCGACCTGGTAATTGAAGGAAATGCGTCAATTTTGAAGAAAATCCATCCAAATTTGAAAGAAATTCGTCAATTACGGAAGAAAATGCTTCTTTTCTCGAAACAATCGCAGCAATATCGGTGAATTCACGGTAATTACAGAAACAATCACTCTGATGTCGGAAGGACCAACATCCCTATCTGAAACGACATCGGCCATTTCCGTGAATTCTCGGTCGATGCCGGAAATGCACACATCAAAAAATGGCGTCGGAAGAATGTTCTCCTGCTTCGGTGAGTAATGTTTTTACTGATTACAGTCCGTACTTTACATGAATCGAAGTTAAATTACTTTTGTTGAATCCGTCTAGGTACAGGGAATCAACACGACTTTAGGTTACTGTCATGAAAATGAGTAGTTACGGTGCTAATGTTAAAACAGTTCGCGATTCGCCGATTGTTTACATCGAAGCCAGGTGAAGCCGTATCACTTACAGAAAGACTAAAAAGCAAAGATGATCTCTGAAGCGTGTAAGTCGTTTCAGGGTTATTTCATAAGTAATTAGGGACATTCATTTTGATAATTTCGTCACTTTATATGCGAATCCATGTCGATGGGATTGCTTATGGTGGGTTATTTATTTCGGGTTTTCTTCACCGAGAGCAGCAGGGGGCGGGATAGCGCAGTGGTTAGCGCGTTCGGCTTCGGATCAAGAGGTCCGGGGTTCGAATCCCGCCAGGGGCACGGCAACTTTGTCTGCAGTAGAGAACTGTTCTACACGCAGTCAGGTTTGGGTGCAATGCTACACTGAATTTCAGAGTAGTACCACCCATGGTTCGCTAGTTCCAGCCGTTGCTCGCAGGTTTCACCGCAATGCATAGCCACATGGCGTTGCGGGCTTTCTCCCTGCCATAATACTAGCAGCCGCGATATAAGTGAAATACTCTTGAAAGCGGCGTTAAACCCCAACTCACCTCACCTCACCGAGAGCAGCAACGGAAATGACTTGTCAAACCAAACCTTTTTTTTTTATCCCAACAATTTTAACCAAAAAATACAAAACTGTTGTATCTTCATTAAACTCAAAATTATTATCTTCTTTATTCGTTAATAAATATGTGATAAATAGCTGTTAGAGTTATTCCAGATGTTATGGGAATATGATTACACTATATGTATGACATACATTTCGAAGTTGTGGCACCATGGAATACGGCGATAATTTGTCTGATGATAATTCTAAACAATATAAATAACTTATCAAGATCGTCCGAATAATGGAATAAAAACGAGACATAGAGCTCCATGATCAGGATTCTAGTTGGCGAAAAGTGGCCGTCATACATTCAACAGATAAATAACCTAATAAACAGTCCCAATGACTAGGATTCGCATTATCACATATAAGTGACGAAATTAAATTCCTAAAGTCCTAATTAAATTACTTATGAAATAACCCTGAAACGTCTTATACGCTTCAGAGATCATCTATGCTTTTTAATCTTTCTGTTAGTGATACGGCTTCACCTGACTTCAATATAAACAATCGGCGAATCGCGAACTGTTTTAACATTAGCACCGTAACTACTAATTTTCATGACTGTAACCTAAAGTCTTGTTGATTCCCTATACCAAGACGAATTCAACAAAACTAATTTAACTTCGATTCATGTAAAGTACGGACTGTAATCAGTAAAAACATTACTCACCGAAGCAGGAGAACATTCTTCCGACGCCATTTTTTGATGTGTGCATTTCCAGCATCGACCGAGAATTCACGGAAATGGCCGATGTCGTTTCAGATAGGGATGTTGGTCCTTCTGACATCAGAGTGATTGTTTCTGTAATTACCGTGAATTCACCGATATTGCTGCGATTGTTTCGAGAAAAGAAGCATTTTCTTCCGTAATGGTCGCATTTCTTTCAAATTTGGATGGATTTTCTTCAAAATTGACGCATTTCCTTCAATTACTTAGGGGGGCCTGGTAGTTATATGACCTATTGAACATTTTCAACTCAAATTTGTTATTTTGTCTGGTGTAAATAAGATTCCAAAATTACATTTGATTCATTTGCGCGCGCCACAAGCGGTGCATTGTCCAGTTTTCGATCAGAAATCACTACTTTTACCTTCATATCGTCAATATACTAAGTCAAGTATGATGAAAATGATTGTTTTCGGTAACAGTTGGTACTTCTCGATAAAATAAGACCATTTATAACGTTAGTCATATTTGACCCCCAACAACACAATGGATGAACCTTTAACATTCCTCAAAGTTTTTGTTCAGAATTGAAATACAGCTGTGTCTGGTAAGAATACAGAGGGTAAAGATACGCACTGCCACAAGTATAACGTAAGAAAATGTAGAGAGTCAGTGTATTTACTTCTCTATGTTTCTTTTGGAATTTTTAGAAGATATTACATTGTTTGTAGCAGGTGAAATACTTTAGAAATGATGTTTATTGACCAAAATATGTGAAATTAATGAAAATTGACATCATAAAACATTTTGCTCTTTCACATACCAAATCTACTATCATTTACTAATCCTTTCAACAGCTTCTGGAAATACTTTTAACAATTATTATCATTGTAAAATTGAAAATGTGTGATGCATATTTTTAGCCTACACTTGTTGACCTATGGAAATTGAATCCCCTTGAATGAAATCAGGTTTCAATGTGTGCGTTCTGATTAATCAACAGGGTTTGATTTCGTTTTTTACCATACACTGCACCTTGTGCAGCTTGCCTTTTAAGAGTGACTGCACCACAATAAAACTCACTGCACCACTTTTGTCATAACTTTTGTTTAACGATAACTATTAATTTATCAATAACATGCACAAAATGGTTCATAATTTAAAATCAATGTTTACCAACTACGATAAAAATACAGACAGTGTTTGAATGAGTTTACACAAGCGAGTTTACAAGCGAATTTGCGTCAAGAGAAATTTCAAATAATTTAATTGCACATAGTTCATCAAAAGTTCAAATCATGGACCAAATGATATGTATCTTCTAAATAAGCATTAAAAGGAACTTGTTTTCAATAGCGATATAATTTACGTAAACTCAACTCGACAGAGCATGTGGTCCAACTACTTTCCATACGACTATTTCCTATTCAATATGTAGTTACTAATTTGAACTTTTTCTAATAAGATTATTTTTATATTTTATTTGGAGACATATTTCGCAATTGTAAATGAATAATTATAAAATAAGAAGAAATAATGTAAACACAAGAGAAATTTTAGTTTTTAAATTAGCATACCTCTTTATTACGTGTGTCATCATGTCAATACAATAGAGTGTTCGTAGCGTCATACAAACAGTGTTTGACTACATAACGTCTCGTGAAATAATATTGCTCATTATTCATTTTTGACAGGTTTATTTATTTTGTATTTGTATAATAGGCAGGGATTGGGAAAGGCAGGGGCCATGGGCCATTTTACACATTGGATGAAAAAATGGCCCATTAAAATTTGAAATTTTACTATTGCTTCAAAGGGGAATGGTCCATTTGAAATTCTGAAAATGACTAAAATCCCTAAAAATGGCCCATTGACAAAAGTGTCTTTCCCAGTCCCTGAATAGGTTTACCATACATCGATATTGATCTATCGTATTTTGTTACAGTATGTTATCTATGTTTTATGACTGAGATATTATTAAATTTATCGAGATTCAACTATTCAAAGTAGCAAAATCTTAATCTGTAACAAATTTATAAATCACCGGTATGGTGAAGCCACACGTTCATGCAATGTTTATCTTCGACAAAATTTGTTTAAAATGCGATATTAATGAACTCTTTTTCGTAAATAATGTTGTGAAATGGGTCACATCTTTCAGTCACTAAATGACACTGAGAATATCAATTAAATTTCGAACGGTAAGTGTTGTTTCTGCAGACAATTTTAATTTGGCCTACTGTAGTCAAGTGAATATGATGGTTGATGTCGTGATGTCGTGTCGTGTGACTTCTTGACTTGATCAACGTATTTAAATTTCATAAACAATTATGACTGATACAAGCAAGTTTAAACAACTTTAATAATGTAAGGCTTTGAGGCACTAGAATTAGCACATATTTGCTATAAACAACTCGTTGCACGGCGTGCAGTCGTATGACAAAGCTAGGCTGCACAGTACAATATTAGGCTGTTTCGGTGCAGCTTGATTAACGTGAAATTAAAAACCCTGATCAAGTGCCATCCAATACCCTAAGGAGCGATTACATGACCATTATGGTAATACTAAAAGGCTCAACTTTCATCTTGATATTTTTTTCACATGTGAAATATTTTACTGGTATAAATGGTCCATCGCGTAGCTTTACAGGACAGCACTCTACGGTGAATTGATATTTTTTACTGTACCCATATTATTATACAACTATCAACTAATATTATCATCTCATGGCATTTTGATAGATATTGTTGACAATTGATTGAAGAATGAATTGACTTCTCATATAATGTGAGTAGATAATTTATTGTTTGATCATCAAGGGGGCAGGATAGTGCAGTGGTTAGCTGAATACCACATTCGGCTTTTGATAAAGAGGTCTGGTGTCCGAATCCTGTTAAAGGCTCACCGACTTTGTCTGATGTGGAGAAGTGCTCTACAAGGAGTAAGGTTTGGGTGCAATTCCACACAAATTTTCCGTGCAGTATCACCTATGGTTCGCTAGTTCCAGCTACTGATCGCAGGTTTCATCACAATGCATAGCCACCCTGGCTTTGCAGGCTTTCTCCCTGCAATGATACTAGTGACCTTGATGTAAGTGAAATACTCTTGAAAGCAGCATTACACCAACCCACCTCACCTCAATCATCAATTATTTTGAATAGGATGCATTACAAAAATATAATATAAGAAGAGATGATATAAAAATGACGATTGTTTTGCAGTGAGAAAGACTTTCTGGAACATGATGATGACTATGAGCCTTTCTACTCGTCGTTTGTGGCTCTCTCTGCACACTTCCTTAGTGCGAGCTCCGGCAGTTGTGAGTACTCAATTTTCTCGTTTAATGATGATGAATATATGCATAAATGCAGTATTTGAAATAAGCCTGAAACATTCTGAAAAGTAAGTCAAATTTCATTATAAAATTAAGCAAAGACCTCAAAGTCACCCTATCCAGGTTACATCTTGTTGGAACAGGCCTTATTTCATACGCTTTATGAAATATTCTTCATTTTATCCGATAATAATTGATAAACATCTTTGATATACACATGTTGACATCAATCTTTATGTTGTTATAAATCCAAGATGACAATATTTTCTAAAGAAGTCGTTATCCATATAGTTCTCTTCATTAGTATCATTTCACCTTCTAAAATGTATCTTTAAGATATCTGTGCAAATTGTGATGGTAACAAATCCCAACGAAAGCTTTCCCACTTATATAAATAGGCTGCTGCACATTTTGCTAATAATTACTACCGCCTACTTCTGGCATTCATTACAAATCATTCTTTTCATATTTACTGATGACTTAAAGCAATTTCATGAAAGAGACAAAGGATATAAGGTTTTCCCCAATTTGTGAAAATTGTTACATGTAAATTTGATAGACACTCTCATCCCATCACCCTTTTCAATATGTGAACTACCATAAAATACTTAGATGCAAGGTGTACTGAATTATAAGCAAAATCCTGCGGCTCAACCAGAGTAAGAAATATGTTACACTCTTTACTGGCAGTGCAGGGCTTTTGGTTAGAAACCAGCCCTTCTAAGACAGAATGTGCCAGGCCCTGCAATGTTTAGACACGTAGATCATCAAAAATTAAACAAGCCAGATGGATTTGCTGGTGACTTTTTTAACTGTCACCATTAAAAACTACCCAGCAAATTGCTGGCAGGCAGGCAACTCTTTCAAACACTGCAGTTCAACTAATATAGGGACGGGATAGCACAGTGGTTAGCGCGTTCGGCTTCGGATCAAGAGGTCTGCAACAGTAGAGAACTGTTCTAAGTGCAGTACGGTTTGGGTGCAATGCTACACTGAATTTCAGCGCAGTGCCAACCATGGTTAGCTAGTTCCAGCCTATGCTCCCAGGTATCACCGCAATACATAGCCACATTGGCTTTCTCCCTGCAATAATACTAGCAGCAGTGATATAAGTGAAAAACTCTAGTGCTAAACCCCAGATCACCTCACTCACTTCAACTAATGTAGTTGTGAAGCATTTCAATCCCATTGTTTATCTATTCCAGTGACAAAGACAACCCTGTCGCAGGCTAGTAATGCCTCCAGGGTGCTGATCCGATTCATGCTGCTGAGACTCCAGAAACACAATGAGAGCTGCACCATATCACAGGTAAATATGGGTAACATAATCATCATCACAGTTAAATATGGGTAACATAATCATCATAACAGGTAAATATGGGTAACATGATCATCATCACTGGTAAACATCATTAACATAATCATCATCACTGGTAGATATTGTTAACATATTCATCACCACAGGTAAATATCGTTAACATATTCATCACCACAGGTAAATATCGTTAATGTAATCATCATCACTGGTAAATATCGTTAACATAATTATCACAGGTAAATATCATTAACATAATCATCACAGGTAAATATTGTTTACATAATCATCATCACTGGTAAATATCGTTAACATAATCATCACAGGTAAATATCATTAACATAATCATCACAGGTAAATATTGTTTACATAATCATCATCACTTGTAAATATCGTTAACATAATCATCACAGGTAAATATCATTAACATAATTGTCACTGGTAAATATCATTAACATCATCATCACCACAGGTAAACATGAGTCTTATTACCAATGTGATAAACTTAATCTGTGTCATTTGCATCATATGTGCACATAGTTATATAACTTTTCCCTTAGCAACTATTGTTTCTGTTTAAGTTTCTTGATTTCCTTGCCTTACGTCTGAAGTGATTGGGAGCGGGATAGGGCAGTGGTTAGCAGGTTCGGCTTTGGATCGAGAGGTCTGGGGTTTGAATTCCACCAGCGGATTTTATGTGATACACTCTTTTTCGTTATCAAGTGATTATCAAGATATTAAGAAATGAAAGTTAATGGATCTTTGTTTTTAGAAGACATAACTTGTTTTCCAGAAATACTTGATGATTCTAATCAAAGGATTGTGCAATGGAGGTGGATGTTTACCTAAAGCTGATGTTGTGACGTTTGCATCGATGCTGAAGTCAGCAACTAAACCACCACATGTGTCAGAAACAGATTCATCTACAGGTACAAATCTAAAAAATAGATTCTTCTTGATATTCTGAATACTGATAGTTTTCAATTTTGTTATATCCTTCAAAAGGTATTTGATCACATATTTAAAAGAGATTTAATTTGTAGAAGTTTAAGGTATCTATCAGTATTCAGGAGGATCAGAAATATACTGAAAATCATTAACCCAAGCTTAATCTTTCCTTAATAATTTAGTTTTTATTATTAAACTTAAATGTCAAATGATATTCCATGTGTACCTTATATGACTGGGTATAAGTGGACCACGCATATAAGTCTACCCCCTAACCACCCAAATGCCAATCAAAATCCTTATCTCACATATTATTCAACTTGCTTGGCTGGCAGTTACACACCTGGCCTCTAAATTTGTAAGTCTGAAACATAGGTCCGTGTATAAGTCAACCCCCCCCCCCCCCCCCCCCCCCCCCCCTCCTCTTTAACTCCCTAATTTCTGATACCAAATTCTCCACTTATTATACCAAATCATATATACATTTCAAGCTTGAAAATTAATATTGCCGACTCAGTACAACAAAAAGGCATAATCGGAAGAAACAAGTAAAGAGTAACAAATATTTTTTCCAACAGAATCTACAGAAGAGACAAAACCCAAAGAAATCAAGCGACCACGACTAGACACAGGAAGTAACCTATTTGACCAACTGACCTCGGTGTTCGATGAAATGGGCTCAGGGTCAGTTCCCAAGACAGAGACTCCGGTGAAAACAGGAGGGACAGAAGGAGAGGGGACAGTTCTCCAAGCTGGAGACTCAACGGAGGAGATGACCGTTCTCTTTACAAAGAAGAACACCGCCCACTTGCTGCAGCACAACGGTGCCAATATTCTCGTCGACACATGCTTCCAGCTGACCTTCCTCGGGAAGTACATACAGAGATACAAGGACGCTGTAGCTGGGAAGACTTTCCTAATGCCGGGCACCTTGTCAGAGGCTCTCACCACTAGAAATAGGTAAGGATGATTTTGGAAATTTACTTTAACATTTTCAGTTTGATGGAATATAGTCTTGAGACTCTCACTACTATAAATAGATAAAGATACAGGTAATGTTGGAAATTTAACAGTTTTATTTTGTAATGTGCAATTCAAATTGTAAATTCTGATCCATAATAGAGATCACATGGCAATGCCTTATTATTTATTGTGTAAGTCTTCAACCTCAGAGATAATAGGTACTGTAATACCTGATGAGCTCCAGAGCCAATGGCTCAATTATTTTTATGGAATATACTCTCGAAGGCTCTCACTTCTAGAATTAGGTAATGTCTCTTTTTTTTTATTGTCAAAATTCTCTTTGATATGGAGGAAATTGGATTTTGATTTAGAAACAATTTCAATGGGTGATGTGAATATAGCTCTCGCGGGTGACTCTTTGCATCAAAGTATGACAGGTTCTTAGCCCTGCAAGTGAAATCGGTTGACCCCAAAATACAAATATTTCTATGCATCACTTATGGTCATGAGCTGCTGTTAATTAGAAATGTGTGGGTGTTATGCAATTAGAAGTCACCAACAATTGAAAAATATTCTATCAATCATTGTTGAGAGGTGGGATAGTGCAGTGGTTAGTTCGTTCAGCTTTAGATCAAGGGGTTCGAATCGCACCAGGGGCTCGGCAACATAGTCTGGAGTAGAGAACTGTTCTACATGCAGTAAGTTTTGGGTGCAATAATATGCTGAATTTCATCGCAGCATCACAGACAGTACCTCCAATGGTTGGCTAGTTCCTGCTGATGCTCGCAGGTTTCACGGCAATGCATAGCTACAATGGTGTTGCAGATTTTCTCCCTGTGTAATTCTAGCAGCCGTGAGTGGCGTTAAACCCCAACTCACCTCAACTCACACATTGTTTAGTGATTATAAACAAATTTGGTTGAAAATTTACCTAGAAAATATAACTTTCTATCCACAGCTATCAGTCCTTGTTGAGTGATGTTTCAATCGTATGGCGAGCATTCTCTCTGCCGTCTCTCGAACCTCTGACTCCAAAACGTCTGGAGAAGATTGTCATTGCTACACTGAGTTGTCTATATGCCTCTGTCACGGTTGCTATGGCGAACACCATCGTCAACATGGTCAAACCCACGTCAGCCAATCAGCCTTCTGCTGCCAAGGACGAAGAAATAGAAGGCTTCGGAACCAACATTGTACAGAAAACTGTAAGATCATTTGTCGGTTCATGTCATTTAAAAATTTATTAATATCTTTGATTATAATTATTTGACCACTTAAGCAATTTGGATGTGCTGTTTTCAGTTTCCATGCATGGTTACCTATTTTATTATTGACTGTTTATAATAGTTTCAAATATTGTAAAATTGTGTGCCACTGAATGCTGGTCATGGGTTATAATAATAATAAGAAGCTAGCAGACTGTTTGAATGAATTGTAATGATGGAATTTGAAAAATAAAATAAAAATTTAAATGAATTTTGAAACTTGAAACATGTGTCTGAGTGGGAAAATTAAAATTCATTTTGAACCGTTTTAGTTGGAAATCTTTAACTGCGTGAGTGCAGCAGTCAGGAATTCTACACGAGCTGGCGGAAGTGTGAGTATAGCAACAGTTTAACTCATCAAATGCATCAAACGTGACTCAAAGACAAGGATGTTTATGGATGATCATAATGGATGATGTTGAAATATATAAATAATGTAATATAAACACAAATCTTCGTATTAGAATTTAATATTTAATTCATCATGTGTATATGAGACTCGCTTGGAGCGAAATCTGCATTACCCATATACATGGGATGCCACAACTTGAGTCATTCTTGCAAAATCAGGTAGTAAGTTCTTGACTCTACTCTAGTGTCCTCAAATCAAACAGTCAATGAATAGTAATCATTCTTCATCACCATATACCAAATTACAAAATGCTTAACCCTACTTTCTCCAGGTTGCCCAGAACTTGAACCTGCTAGCAGCGTGGGTTCTCCTGAAAGGTCTACAGGGAATACTGAGTCTGACTCCAGCGATGATCCTTGAGCGGAAGGACACAAGACAGAGCAAGGGGTCGGAGAGTGGGGGTCAGAAAGGAAAGGAGACAAGCGCGGCAGGGGCCACAGGGACTGGAGGGTCCCCCTCCGGCAGACCGAGCTCCGGGAGGAGGTACACAGAGTACTGTCCTTACTTATATTCATATATATAGGCTGTAGTTGAAATATACACAGTACTGTAGTTAATTATACACAGTTCTGTATTTATATCCATAAACAGTAATTAAAATACACGCAGTACTGTAGTTAAGATATACACCATACTGTCTTCACTCTGTACATATATAGGCTATAGTCAAAGTAATTAGTAAACCGTTAAACTTTTTGTCATATTTTCACCATCATTACAAAATATATAATACTTCAAGAGTTCAGAGTTATTTCCCTTGTTTCAGCTCTTTCCAAGGATTTGGTGTCCTGTCTGTTGCCCTGGGATCTAACGTTGTCCAGCTGCTGACTACACTGTTTGAAGACCTACAGATAGAGGGCTCTCTTGGAGATCTCAAGGTCTGTCTTCTCAACATTAACCCTTTGCCTGCAGCTCCCCGAATATTTTGGTTTAGCCATGAGTCATACTGCTCTATCAGTGTATTTGTATCCACTGCCCTTCTACAATACCCTGATTCCCTGAGCCCAAAACTCTCGTTTTGCTATAGGTTAATTACTCATTGCTATAAAGCATATCATGTATTATGTTAGCCAATGAAATGTTTTGATTTGAATGTTGATGATCGCTTATCAGTCCTCTTGAGGTACTCCCAGTATTGTTCGTTCTTTCATGGCTGGTTATTCATATTTATTGGACTCAGGGAATTGAAGTATGGATACAAATACACTGATGGAGCAGGATGATCTTGAGCCAATATTTAATCCAAGATTAGCTCCCTTTATTAACGGTTCATGATTATTTTAATGGGTTGAATGTTAGATATTCTAAATAAAACTTTGAAATACATCTTGCCTTGCAATGTAATAATGATAAGTCCATTTATGATGTGCTAAATCAACAGCGATAGCACCCTCATAACCCCAATATAAAAGTCATTGTTTCTTGAAATGAACATGTTCATTCCATGTGGACTTTATCTTATGAAGCTTTCATTATGTTCCAGACCGTACCAAGTGAAGTCAAACCCGGGATGGACGTGACGATTTTGACGTCAGCCTCTGCGTGGAAGAGAGTGAAAAAACTTGTGGCCCGGATTAATCTGACAGACATGTTGCTCAACCTTGTGGTCGTCACTTTCAAAAAGGTGATCTATTGTGATCAGTATGTTTGTAATTATCATAAAAAAAATCAAGACTTAACTTTTACGTGAAGTTAGGAAATCTTGGTGCTCAACTTCTTTGGCCAGTCCCATCTGGAATTTTCGGGTAAATTTTAAGAATTCAATGGCAAAAATTAACAAAGTTCTTTCTTTTTCCAAATTCTGCTTAAGATTCTACAGTTTAAAGGTTAAAAATACACCCAAATATGTAAATTCAGGTAAATTCTGCACATATTCTGCATAAAATTGTAATTTACACAGAAAAATCATGTGTCTGCATAAAAAAGATGTTAAGTGATTATTTTGTAACTGCGAAGTGGGAGAATCCAGGTAGGACTTCAAAGCTTGAGTTTGATGCTGCAAATGTTCATAAGCTTGTTGATGAATTTCTAATAACAATTTTGATTGATACATTTTTTTGTGTAGGCTGCGATGCTGAAAAGACAGAAGCAAGGGTCAGAGAGTTCGGAAACCAGCAGTAGCAGCACGTCAGATTCAAATACTTTCTATGAGGACGACTTCAGCAGCTCTGAGGAGAGCAGTGAGGACGAGGGTAAGTTTAACGATATACTGTGGTTCATCGAATATTGGCCCTTATTAACATTTAACCCTTTACATACTGCAAATATTTTTTTAAAAGTTGCTTTCTACACCAGGATTTTTTTTTTTCATACCTTCCTTTGTATACCAGGGGCATTTTGTGGCCTCAATACCAGAGAAAAATACCAAATTTAGTATTTTTCATAAAATTATAATTTATGTGTTTTGTTTGAAAAATAACATATTGTGTTGATAATAAACAATGAATCAGGTAAGTAATTACATATTTCCATCATTTTGTGTTCAGTAACATAATTTTGAAAATTAAAAAAAAAAATTTTTTAGTTTTTTTTATTTGAACATCATGCCAGATTAACAAATTATTAAAATATTTCATTATAATTTAATCAAAATAGATTTGGATAAACTGATTTATGTCTTTGAAAAAAAACAGTTCTGTACTTTATCTTGTAAAGTTCAAATTTAACAAATATGTCAAATGAGAAAAAATATATTTCAATTTCAATAACAATGGTCAAAATCCCTATAATGATATTTCATATAATAATTGTTCCTTAAAACATTGCTCTGTAATATCCTTAAAAACCTAAAAAAGAAAATTGTCATTTTGTTTGAAAACTGGACATTCTGATGGCAAAAACTAGCTGATTTTAAAATAGAAGTTTTAAATGTGAATTAGATAATTTTTCACATGTCTTGATGGGTGTACATATATATAGTAGACTTGGCTTGAGTCACAATGAACTGCTAAAAAAAAATTCATTTTTTAAAAACGTTCTTTTGATTATGTAACAAAAAAATGTCTGTGTCGATCTGTTTCTGAAATAAAGCAAAAGAAAAAGGTGAAATAAGAAAATTTATCAACATGCCAATGACGACATATCAAAATACATGTACTGTATTTAAAAATGTTCATGACCGAAATGTTGTAGTTGAAGCAAATCTCCCATGTATTTTACTATTTATACATGTGTATAAGTTTTAAGATTTCGTATTTCTGCCTCGAAAATATTAATTGTATCTAATTGTTCATTGATCAATTATAAAATAATTGTAAACGCTAACTGTACTCGCAATCAAAATGTTCGTTGTTGACAAACTCGTGGATAATCTGTGATTACACCGCCAGTACAAAGATTGTCGAACGAATTTACAAGCGAACCGCGATGAGAAAGTCGCATTAATTTACCAAACTTTTAATTCATGTAATCGTCTACCCTTTCAAAATCATCTCTTAATTCTAAATATTTATTTTATAACACATGTTCGATCGTATTTGAATGGCGATTTACAAAAACACAACCCGGAAGTAAATGACCCACTGATCAGACCACGTGGTGAAAACGTTTTCATTACGACATGCCTAAACAAAATGTATCGTCTCGATTGAACATGAGATTTAATTCGTAGTTTGTACTGTTTATTTGCGGAATATTAAATGTGTTCATTCATATCCATATAGATAATTAAAAAATCAAAATAAATTCATAAACATGAGCAATTTTACATTTTTATTTTTTTGGTATTCTGTACTTTTGACATTCCCATTTATTTTTATTAATTATTCAGTTTCTCGGCAATGACATACATTAAGAAAGAAAGGAAACATTTGAAAAAAATTAAATTCAAATCTTGAATATAAAATAACATTTTGATTCTGTCCAAATAATTGCATGTCTGACAGAAGTACTCATAAATCAGTGTTTTATATCCATCATAATTGCTTGTCGTCAAGAAACACGTTTCTGGGTTATTTCCTGTCTCGCAATGTTGTGACTGTTTTTTCACCACGTTTAATAACAAAAACAACTTTTGACACTTTTTAAAAATATGAAAAACGAATGGAAAATTAATTGTTTATCATCAAACAGGTGTGTAGATGTTTTGATTTGAATTCACAAACTAGATTTGTACATTTGATTGCAAACCACGTGCGCGCTTGATTTGACAGTCACAGATTTGTTTTGACCACGTGACCTTCCATTACGTTCGTTTTACATTTGATCAAACATATATTTAAAAATGTTGACACTTTAATTCGTTCACAATTTCTTTTTGAAACTAAACTGAAAAGTCTCTTGAGGTAATTAATTCAAAATATTGTAAAGAAATCGAAAACGTAACGTGACTCAGCGTACCAAAACATCGGCAATTTTGACTCAACTTTCCGTAGCAATATCCATGAATAAACTTTGATTATTTCGTCATCAAACAATTATTTTAACACTTTGTTATGGTCATAGCTTGCAAAAAAGATTACCTTCAATGGAAATTATGAATATATGACTTTTACTTCATTAGTTTATTTTTTTAATAAAATTTTCCACGACGTCCCCTCTCGCGCATACAGGCGCTACTGAGTGTACAGTGCTTCATAACACAGCGCTTGTAGGCGCTACTGGGTGATAAGGGCAGGTGAACGGGCCGCGCCTCAATGCGTCACTGAGTGCAAAAGGGAACTTTTTAATTGCGCTTATATGCGCTAGCAGTATGTAAAGGGTTAAAGGCTCTTATCACACAGCGCTTATTGAGCCTGGCCCTTATTTTTGTTCATTTACTCACATGCTTGAATCATTAAACGATCATTACTGTGTATTGGTGTGATATAAACCGGGTCCCTATTAGAGGAAATATGGTACTCTTGAAAATCGTATCTGTGACAATCAAGTAGAAAAGGACAAATCAAACAATTTCAAATTTTGAACATATATGATCAAGAAGAATAAGAATAGCAAGATAGACGGGACAACATCGTCTATATTTACATTCACAATATGCTTACTCCTTCATGAGGTGGAATATATTTCCACTAGTCCAGACTTTGAGAGTATTTGACTTCAGTCAAGGCAATGGGTTAACATTTAACAATTTTCGTTTCTTCATGAAAACTTGGACAATGAACTAAGCAATGGGCGCTGGGTTAGGGAAACCTCCCAGACCACACCTCTTCTCTTCCTCCTTGAATCTTCACTTGCCATAATTGATATTAAACATTTATAAAAGTGTTCATCTCTTTTCACTTTTAGACGAAGACTATGAACCGATCCTGGGCCACTGGTTTGAAGAAACTCTGTCCCCTGAGGAACCGTCACAGACCACACCCGCTCTGCCCCTCCCCCCTCGAGTGGATGGCAGTGGGGAGTCCAAGAGGTCCCGGCATCCCAGCAATGGAGACAACCCTAACTTTGTACCAGACAAACGTGAACCTGAAGGGGTGAGATTTCATTTGCCGTTTCCATTTGCCTGTTTTGCTATCATTCTTTAATAATAATTTTTGGTGACATTAAATCATTGCCAACAACAAAATTATTTTGATTTTTGTTATGTCAAATATTTTAGTTAATAAATAATTTTTATTTCATGTTCACAAATCGATGTATGATTCAAAACTTGCTATCAATGATAATTGCTGAAAATATAATAAATAAAAATTGTTACGCTTTTGTTATTAGATTATATAAAATTATAAATATATTTTGAAAACTGAATATTTTTCTTTCAGTTCGTCTCACTGGCCACAAGTGTCCTGAACTTCATCAATGTGTACATGGTCAACTCTTCGGATGCGGAGATCAAGAAACTTATACGGTAAACAAGTAATTAGTTTTACTTTGGTAGATTCTTTTTAGTTCCATAATACTGGTTGGTCACCAACTCTGCAGTTCTGCTAAGAAATTAGAATTTAATTTAATTTCACTTGTTAACTTACAATTTTATGCAGTAGAGACATATTTGTTTTTTGTCATGTTGAAAATATTTATGGCAATTTCTGTATTTTCAAAAACCCACAGTTGCCATCATTATGATACTCATACTTACGCTACATTAGTTTAGTTTTCTTTCACTGTAAACTAACATAACAGAATACTAAAGAATAGTTTAGTAATTTAATCATCATTGATATAAATTATTTTATATTGCACAAAAATCATCGATGAAAAGTATACACGCCTTTAGGGTCGAATTGCCGACATTCTAATATCATTTAACAATTTTGACGTCATGTCAATTTAAAACTATCTTCATACACAATGTTTGATAATGTAGTGAATTTATTAAACAATGGTCATGGTTGTATTATACATAATGATGCCAATAACATATTTTTTCCAGATCCTCTTTGGGTGATGAACATGCTAGCAATCTGGCTATCCTCATCAGAGAAATGGACAAAGAGTGTGCCAAAGTTGGCAGTGGTGAGTTATCTCCCTTTAAGAAAAACTATTTCTTGTCTAATACACAAGTTCTGTAGTATACATTTCTTAATTCTAAGAAGTCGTGGGAGAATATAAACACCTTTACCAAACCTCATTAAAGAACAGCAATCTCTTATTGGTCCACAGTCCCTAAAAAATAACTGGTATGACTCCTCTTCTGTAAAATAAATTCATTTCAACATTCTGGCACAGATGACATTTTGATTTATTAGCCCGTTTTTAGCCTTTGGCTTGTTGGATAAAACCTAAAACTAAGCTATTATATCGCAATTTAACCCTTGACGGAATCAGAACTATATATTCAAGGGTGTCTGTACATCCGTGATATCTAATTATTTGAGTCCTTGAACATGTTAAGAGATGTTTCGGTCTCTCTTCCAGCTGACAAGATCTATGAGGAGATATCAGTGTCTCTGGCTAAACTGAACCACAGTCTGATAGCCACCGGCTGTCTCTCGGATAACCTGCAGGTACGGAACTCCGATCACATCGATTTCCAGAATATCAAATATGATAACACTTCAAACAAACTTATTATAATTTCACTTCTTTGAAACGTTCGAATTAAAAAAAAATTATAACTTTAATTGTAACCCATGTGTTAATTATAGACTTTAAAAGTTCGTAGGGCTACAAACGTTTTGAGAATAAGGACTCAGGGCATTATTTATTTATTATATAGTCCCTCAATATACATGGCTTACGAGTTACTGCAATCGCAAAACATCAATAGGGGTTGGACTTTTCTTCATAGTTGAATTTGTATTATTAGGTTTGAGGTATTATTAGGTTGACTACGGTTAAGTCAAATTCTTACCGTCTGTTTCCAGGATGTTCTCTTGGTACAACTCGGAGTATCCCCCAACTCGGTGGACCCCTGGCCGCTGACCGTCTACCCCAGAACTCTGGCTGTTCTAGCAGAGGTGCTGCTTCTCAAACAGCAGAAGGAGAGGGAAGCCAAGACCATCAAGAGCCAGTCGGATAATGCCGTCATCAACATCTGGGTCCGCTTCATCGTCACCCTCAAAACTGCCATTCTCAACTTCGACAACAAGACTGAACAGTTTGAAGGTGAGAGACAGTGTTTGAATAGGATCTTATTGTCTCGTTAGGTTTGTTACGATTGAGCTTACGCAACTTGATTCTCTGTTGGTTAATATCTCTTGTTTCACTATCATAACAGGTCATAATATTCTGGTGATATATTTTGCATGTCTCTGAAAACATCTTTGAATATGTGTGTCCCTCTCCTTACATAATCATTATTGCAGTGTTGACAAACACACACATTATGAAATAAATTCAACAGAAAATAAAATTGCTTGTGTTAATATAGCAAATTTTGATACAGTGAGTAAACACTTGAGTTGTTCGATGCGTTTGATTAGAAACATCTAAAGTGCAGTTGCGACTTGATCCTTGTGTGGCTTATCAAACACACTCTCTTGTTTCAGATGTGAATGTGGAGCATATGCAGCTGCTACTGTTCCTGTTCCACAGCCTGCAGCTGATGCAGAAGAAATCTCTCCTCCTCCGCATAGCCGAGTGCGTTGTGACGCTCGCTAACACCGACCAGGAGTAAGTGCATTCTCTCATGAATTATCCATTGGCCAGCCTTCCTTGATTTTCAGAAATGACCCCATTTCATGTGTTAAATGACAATTTATATTCTTTTTAAAAAAATAGTTTTTCCTGAGAAATTGGCATAAACATTCCTTCTAGTATATGTTTAGCCCTTCTCAGTGATTTCATTGAGTCAATACATGAGTACATATATATATAATTTTCCTTTAGTCGTATGCAATTGTGTGTCAGATACAGGGCACTCTTAGTGGAAGTCAACAGTAGTCATTATAAGTGATATTTTCTGTACATTTTTGCAGCAGACTGGAAACGATGGTACCCCTCCCTCTGAGTCGCGTGATGCTGATACTGGACTATCTACTGCACTACTTCTACGATCCTCCTGCAGCCTTCATTGATCAGGTATGTCGTCAAGCTAACTAAGCCATCCTCCTTTCCTAGCTTCAGGGGCAGTAGCACGTTTTTTTCACTGAAAAAATCGATGAAATGTATTTGAAAAATAATGCCACCAATAGTAAAACACCCTTCTCTCTTCTGAAAATCAAGTTAAAAAATAAGTGTACATGGTTCCATAAAGCCATGGGAATCGTTTTTGCCATTCAAAATAATAAATTGTGTTCACAATAAAATGGCTGCCATGCAATTTTTGCTTTATACGCAACACCGTTATTACCATTACGGATAATTGGTTTGTGTTATAAGATGTTTTACCCTCTAAAGTAGATATAAATAACAAAAACTATCATTATAAATGGGAAATTTGAAAAAATAAAACGTGCTAGTGCCCCTTAAAAGTAATTGTGGACGTTATCAGAAGTTATAGATATGAAATACTCTAAAAAATGTCTTTAGCATGCTCTTCATCACAACCATATTCCCTCAATAGTGTATCCTCATGAGAGTTTTCTATGAAGAGATAGCAAATTTGTAAGCACATATAACTTGACATCAAAAGGTCTGCGGAATGAGCATATAATCTGAAACGTTGTGTATCTACACAATAAAGAAGTTGTTATCCAGAATACTTGTTTTCTTAATACTGACCACCACCTCAACTTCTAGAATGCCCATCAAAGAAACTGACTAGTTTCCTAAATATGGATGTAGAATTCTCCTTATCTTTTACACTCTTCTCGTCTTGCAGGTCCAGTGGAATCTGTTCACAGTGCACACACTGACCCAGTCCGGTGACCGAGACAGCGAGATTCTTCCTAAGGCCAGCCAGTACTTCCCTTGCAGAGAGGTGGAAGAAAACTTTCGCAAAAACCTCTCCACTCAGGAGACCCATGAAGGTGAGTTGGTTGCAAACATTCACTATAATGTGTCAGGGTTTTGTTAAGTTCTTCCACACAAGGGACCATAAAGTTGGATTGATACAAAACAAAATTTTAACCCTTTTCCTATTCTTGGAGGGGGCGGGATAGCGCAGTGGTTAGCGCGTTCTGCTTCTGATCAAGAGGTCCCGGGTTTGAATCCCACCAGGGGCCCGGCAACTTTGTCTGCAGTAGAGAAATGTTAGTAAGGTTTGGGTGCAATGCTACACTGAATATCAGCATAGTACCACCCATGGTTAGCTAGTTCCAGCCTATGCTCGCAGGTTTCACCGCAATGCATAGCAACATGGCGTTGCGGGCTTTCTCCATGCCATAATACTAGCAGCCGCGATATTAGTGAAATACTCTTGAAAGCGGCGTTAAACCACAACTCACCTCACCAGCTCCTATTCTTGGATAGCCTCGCTTTCCCCAATGGCAAATCTCATTGTTTACAATCTAACATTCCTGTAAAGTGTTCACTCAGAATGGTTTCTATCAGTTCGTTCAACAGCTGATGGATTCACAAGTAAATGTGTTTTCAACTTCTTGATTTGTTTTTGACAATGTTTCTGGCCTACTTTGTGTCCATTCTTTACATTAACCACAGAGGAAACATATTATATATTTCCTCTGATATATTTGCCTTACTTTTGTTTCATTAGGATTAATTACAAAAACAAAGTGAAATTTAATTACCTTGTGGTACGCCAACCCTCTCCTTAGTGCAGAGTTATGTCCCTTCCATTTTTTGTGATGTTTATTGATTGATAACTGAGATAACAAGATATGTTTGACCTTTTCAGTAGGTCACATGAAGCCGAGATTCTACAGCCTTGGACCAGGGGAGATAAACAATCAGGATTCGCCCAAGATCGATGGACTGGTCAGTTAACTTTTCTAGCAATTTTGTAGAGTTGACATGTCTATTGGCAATGATTGATAAACAAATGAATCGATGCATCATCTTAATTATGTATCTCTTTGTCCTTTATTGTCGAGATAATTCTATCTTTAAGTCCTGATGTACAAGATTTTACCTCCGACCAGAAAAATCTCCAAACCGCATATGAATGACCTCTTTCTGTTATCCTGAAAATCTTGTTTTCTCTTTTTACCATTAAATTGGCCATGACTTGAGACCTCCTTCAATCCTTGAAGTGTCTATCAAACTGAGCTAACTTTAGATCTTCAAAATTGTGTTCTTAAGTTACTCACAGATTGTAATACTTTCAGGCTTCAAATTTCCTGCTCTCGAACCCGGAGACGCTGAACTACAACCAGCTGTACGATGCCTGTATCTCTCTCCTCATGGCTGGCTCCAGGTGTGACAAGACCAAGGAGAAGCTCTCACTTCTCGTGAGTTCTTTCAGATGAGATTAGGATAGTGCTTAACATGTTCCAATTTGGAAGAGGTTCTGTGTTCAAAACTTGCCGGCGGCTTGGCAACCTTGTCTGTTGTGGAGTTGTACATGCAGTAAGGTTTGGGTGAAATACTACTCTTTATTGTAGCAATCCCACACATGGTTTGCTAGTTCCAGCCAATGCTTGCAGGTTTTACCGCAATACGGCACAATAGTGTTGAGGGCTTTTTCCCTGCAATAATACTAGCCGCCCTGATCTAAGTGAAATACTCTTGAAAGAAGCGTTTCGCCCCAAATCACCTCACTTTACATTAACCACATTGTGTTCTAAAGTATACAAGTCTCTTTAGTGAGTACCTTGATAGTCTTGTGAATGCACTATAGGCTCAAAATTAATGTGACATGGTTCATTTCCTTGTTATATCCCCGCTACGAAGTAAGCGGTGGTATATAATGATCATTCCGTCCGTCCGTCTGTCCGGTTTAATTTTCTCAAAAAACGTCAAAGGTACATCAACCAAACTTTGTACAGTTGTTAACCATGTTCTTCCGATCGCGCACAGACAATTTTCAATTTTCTGAGATTTAAATTGTTTGTCGTTTCCATGGAAACGTCACTTTTTTTACTTAGTTTTATTGTGTTCAATCGGGACAAGTTTTCTCGGAAACTGTTCAAACTAGGTGAATGAAATTTTGGTTGTGAGTATCCATGACCATACTCTTTATCGAGTTCGAAAACCAGTTCCAAAATATTATTTTTTGCGTAGTTATGACCCTTGAATCCGAAATTGAACTTAGTACCGAAAGAACTGTGATGCTCCAATGGGGACAAGTTTTCTCGGCAACTATTACATCTAGGTGAATGAAATTTAATATGGAGGTAGTCCAGATGATACTCTTCATCCAGTTTGAAATCTATTTCCGAAATATTATTTTTTACGGAGTTATGGCCCTTGAATCCAAAATTGAACTTTGTACCAAAAGAGCTGTGATGCTCCAATTGGGACAAGTTTTCTCGGCAACTATTACATCTTGGTGAATGAAATTTAACATGTAGGTAGTCCAGATGATACTCTTCCGAAATGTTATTTTTACAGAGTTATGAAGCCCTTGAGTCTGTAATTGAACTGGTACAAATTACCGGTGTGATGCTCTAATGGGAAAAATTTAGTTACCTGAAAAATATTACATCTGGGTCAATGAAATTTTGTAATAACAAAGCCAGTTCCCAAAATTATTTTGGACAATATAATGATGCTTGAAGCTGTTTTTTAAACATAGTTCCCTTCACATCTATAATTCTCAATGGACGGATAGCAGAACGCGGGGGTATGTGAGCCATTCTCACTTTTTTCTTGTGAAGTTATGGTACACAACATTTCTAGACTTGGACTGTGCAACATTTCAGCCACAACTATCCAGTTGCCTTTATCTTTGCATACCTGACATTTCTGAATTGATTATTATCGTTATTATTAGTCAGTCACAGCCGAGGCGAATTCTTTTTCATAAGGGATCCTCTTACAAGTACTCCTTGGCATAAAAAGTCCTATATTTTTAGTTTATGATAGATTGTATTTATACACAGAAGTTAAAAAATAAATTTAACAAATTCACAAAATACATGTGTGACTACCCTGGATAGAGCCCCAAGGGCTGTAACTTGAATCACACCTCTTGACAAACTGACATCAAAGCGTGAGGACGTTCTGTATTTCGCAGGTTGAATGTAAAAATATTATCCATATTTGCAGGATGCATCAGCAATGCACTACCACTTCCTGATCCTGTGGCGGTTGCTGGCGTGTCTGCCCCCGTCTGTACAGTACATCAAGCTGTTGGAGAGTTCCCAACTGAGTATGGGTAACGGACACATCCTCCACACTCTACGCTGGGCTCCCAGACTCGCGCACAAGGCCTTCACCAGCTGGGTTAAGGTGGGTTGAGATACACATGACATGTATGATGTTCATTGTAAGAACACTTCTCTGAGCATATTTTCTTAGCTATACAAACTTTTCAAGGTCTCTGTGTGTCTATTCATGCTAGTCATACGTTGAATGAGGTTGATGTTTCGCAACATCAATGTTTTCAGTGTCCAATCTAGGACGTGAAAATGATCAAATATACCTCATAAAAAAAAATCAACAAAAGTTGGCTGCGAGATGAGATTAGTGTTTCTCAGTGAAATTTATAAAGACTGTATTGCCATTGAAATGAGCATTTCAGATTCAAGTCAAGTTTATTCCGAGTATGAAGGCTTCAGGTCCATATACATAACATTCAGTGAACAAACATTTTGGAAAATCAGATCTTTGGTCATGGATGCTAATATGGGAAACAGTATAAATTATTCCTTACACAACTGAATTTATTGCCGTCTACAGGACTGGCTGGTGAAGCAGGGTATGACGACCCAGCAAGCGGAGAACCTCCTGACCTCCGCCAGCAAGACGGCCAACTGTATCAACTACGATGTCCGACTGTCCATGAACTTCATTCAGGATCAGGTCAGTGAAATGAGTCATTAGTGATTAGTCAATAGTTGAAGTCTAAGTAACTATTTTGGTGGATTTGCCAGCTGTACAGACCGTACAACCTGGAATTTTGGTTGTGTCGAGTTCAGTGGGTTGTACTGATGACCTTGATCTTAGTTGAAATTTGCCATTTGAACAAGGGGCCTACAGTCTGGGCCCATATTTTCGAAACGTTCTTGGCACTAACATAGTCGTAAGCCAGTGTTGATGTATGGTATTTACATCCAACTAAGTGCTTAGAGAGCTTTTAAATATCGGCTATGAATAATACATGTAATAGTAAAGCTTTGTTGGAACTGGTTGTAGTTTATTGCAGGAGGTATCAGAATTAGCACTGCCTGTCACACAGAAGTAGAGCTCAATCTAGTTATTTCACAGACTGAGGAGGTATGCTAATGACTAAACTTCTTTACGTCTGCCCTGTACAGATAGCCCAGCTGCCTGTAGTGGACCAGAATGAGATTCTGCCGATGAAAGACTTGCCGGGACTGTCTGCTATACTCATACTTGACGCTGTGGTCGCCAAGGTGGAGGTCGGACTAGACGAGGCTTTCGCTAAACCTATGGTGTGTATTGACAATTTGCAATCTCTTGCCTTGATCTTGATACAAATTGGTATTAGATTAATAGATACAGAAAGAACAAAGATAAAGATGGCTTGCTGATTTTGTATGGTCTTACTGTCTTCTCTTCTCAATCCTGAATAATGAATCACAAATAATTAGGTGAGACATTCACAAAGCCTATCATGTGTATTTTGACAATTTGCTATCTCTTGGCTTGATCTTGATACACATGTGTCTTAGCTGCAGAAAGAACAAAGATAAATGTGGCTGTTATTGTATGGCCGTTGTGTCTGTCTTCTCTGGTCAATCCTCAATAATGAATCACAAATACTTAGTTGAGGCATTCTCGAAGCCAATTTTTTGTATTTTTACAATTTGTCATCTCTTGATACATATTTGTATTAGATAAAAAATAACGAAGATAAATCTGGTTTGGTGCTTTTGTATGGCCTTACTGTCTTTTGTCAATCTTGATTGATGAATCACAAATAATTCCAATAAATCAGCAACAATGAATGACATAGTTTTATGATGGTAAAATAATTATCCTCCAGTATTTAAACTAAATTTCACTACAATTTAATCTCTAATGTATGTATATTCCACAGTCTGAGAATGACCCGCACAAGACGATGGATGTTGCACAGGACCTGATCCCAGCCATTCTTCTACTGGTGGAGGCCTACAGTGTCTATGTCAGGTATGTTAATTGTAGATGTACAACTAACTCGCGCCAGTCTCAATCAATGGCTAATTTAAGCCTCGTCGCATTTCCTTTACTGGGCTATTGCACCTGGACGCACGATGATGTTAAGATATTTCACGTTGCTACACTAGCACAGGAAAGTTAGGACATGCAGCAAGGTTTCAGTTAGCTAGTGATGGAGAGTGGCAAGAGTTATGCATTGCGGGGAGAAGTTGGATGTTAAAATGCTCCAACATTGTAACACTGATGCAGCAGTGTTTCTTGTTTTCATATTAACGGCAAAGCTGGATATAATACTTGTAACACTAAATGAATTGCAACTTGTGAATAAAACATACATTGACCGTCAACCACATTAAATCCGTTCTAACCCCACAACTTCTCTTTTTAAGAGCAGATCATGAGCATTGATGGCATAACAGCCTTTTTTAGTCTGTTAATACCCTGGATCATTCTCTGGGCTTAACCCTTAACTTGCGGGTCCCGTAATTATCCGGGAGGCTCATAGAGAAAAATGTTAGAACCCTTGGCGAGACCCGTACGTTGGACTTAGTGCATTTACCGGGTCAGTAATAATTATATTTGCCCCCCAGGCGAAATGCGAGACGAAGTGTGTCCGTATATCGCCACATGAAAACTTGTTTACATACATCTCGCAGATAGCCACGATAACGAGTCTGTGTGAATGTCCGGTCGAAATATCAAGTAAAATTCACACCAAATTGCGTGTGCATTGTTGACCCGTAACGCATTGATAATTAGCTTTACAAAAGGCCAATTTTGTCGGGCTTAGCCCCCGAAGCATTAATTCGCTTGAGGCTATTTTCACCCACGTGTTTGTATTGCCTCGCCCGAGACTGCTATCTGCCTCGCATCTCGCGAGACGGGGAAAAAAATCGCTAACTCGCCTTACTCCCGCACTTCATATCATGTGAGCGAATTGTTTGTTTTCAAAAACAAATACGGCAAAATAAAGGGGAAACAATGGACTACATTCCCATATAAAATTAGAAAATCTCAAAAAAATAATAAAGACACAGCAAGCGCCGTGAAAAAGGTCATGTTTACACTTCATAAATTTTGAAACAATCGGCGATTTTCACAACTTCTAAAACATTTATCACGGCTAAAATACTGAATGCATTTTCATAATTTTTATATCACAATAATCCCGCCAGGGGCACGGCAACTTTGTCTGCAGTAGATAACTGTTCTACACGCAGTCAGGTTTGGGTGCAATGCTACACTGAATTTCAGTGCAGTACCACCCATGGTTCGCTAGTTCCAGCCGTTGCTCGCAGGTTTCACCGCAATGCATAGCCACATGGCGTTGCGGGCTTTCTCCCTGCCATAATACTAGCAGCCGCGATATAAGTGAAATACTCTTGAAAGCGGCGTTAAACACCAACTCACCTCACCTATATCACAATAAACCGAAAAGAATAATCTTTTATTCTATATAAAATGCGCATATTTATTCACAGAAATAAAGATACAATTTTACCTTTCTGAGAGGCATGTGAAACCAAACAGCAAACAAACTAATCAACATATTTTCATCAGTTATGGTTCGAGGTTAGCGTTTATTTGAAAAGTCAAACAACATAACCATATTTGGGTTGACATGTGCTTATTTGTCAACTGGTTCGAGATTATGATTTCTTGGAAAAGTGCGATGAACGACCGTTTGCAATGCCGCATACATGTTGTAAGTATTGACGATTTTATAGGTGGAAATAAAGACAAACTTTACATAGCTATAGAATTATAACCAAAGGTCGCATTCTAATAATTTTTATATCATTGTGAAGCTAGACATCTTGTCTTCAATTCCGTATATAAATGGATTTTTTTTCGTTTGGTATTTATGATGTTACGAGGCCCGAATTAAAGACAATCTTTCGAAAGTAATAGAATAAAAACGAAAAATCATAGAAAATTCATTCAAAGTTTCGGGTGTGAATTAGCCATTTGTGTACGGGTGTTGCTACTTGAATTTGTATTGAACGCCCGTATATAGTCCTTATTCGCCATGTAGATGCGGTATATTTCGTAAAAACGGTACCGGAATCGCCGCCTGGAAATTCCGCCAGCAGGGCCCTTAGTGCCTAAGCTCAAACTACTGCTGCGAGCTGCGAGCCTGTAAATTCCGCCACAGGGGCTAAAAATGGTAAAATATATATACGCAACGTAAGGGTTAATTTGTAACTCTGACAAACATATTCAAACTCTCTTCACCTCAATCTCTTAATCTCAATCTCTTAATCCTTGTCTATATTATCAGATCGTGTGTGTTGGGAGATGTGGCCAGCACGGATGACACCACCCTGACTCCTCACAGACTCCAGGCGTTCGGCAGTGTGATGAGTATCGGGTCTGGCCGCGCTTCCAAAGTCTCGGTTCTGGGTCTTGAAGTCATGGCCATCCTGCCAAGTCCTGTCCGCAATGCTGTAGAGAAGTGGAACAACACCAGCGGCAATGAGTTTCCCAGTATTGGGGCGTGGGTGAGTTGTCTTACTTGAGAATTGATAATCATAACTATTTGCTTGTTTTCAGTGTATCATGGTTAATGGTTTAATTTCTCCGTTCTCATAAGGCCAGATGGGCTTCTGGGCATCATCCGTCATCTGTAAACTTTTCATGTTTTTGACTTCTCCAAAGAACCACTGAACCTCCAAAACTTAAATTTAGTGAGGCCTAACGGATGAAAGTATTTACGTTTTATCAAACAATACACAACTTTATGAGCTACAGAGCCCATGGCTCTTTTTTTTGTTTTGTTAGTCAGTGTGTTCTTGTCATGATAATAGACATTCACAAGGTTGCTGTCATCTTTTATCATATACTTGCATCTAAATACAAAGATTTTTCATGTGCCATAGATCTTTCATCAAACATCCTGTATTAGCCCGGCGTCAAGGGAAGATTATCTGTATCAGCAAAAGCACTCGGGCTGATACAGGATGTGATATAAAAACACCAATTCAATACTTACAATTTGCTTTGGGCATTACGTAAAGCAATTTAAAAAGTTATTGTTTTCACTGACAACTGCAAGAAAGCTTTTTGTTTCAGCGAAATGCATTTGCGAACGACATCCTGCCGTGTGAGAGTTACATGGACACAGTGCACAGTGCCCACATGGTGACGCTGTCCGGCCAACCCAGCTTCAACATCAACGCGTCCATGAGACATGTCCTTAACTCACTCGTCAGATTCGCCAGTGATCTTGTCATGTGAGAATAAAAGATTAACCATAACATAATCTTTTGAACGTTCTCTTTACATGGAAATCAGGAAAGAAACTCACAAGATCGTCTAAGTGGCAAAAATGCTAGTCCAGTTGAATTTTCTGCTCACACATGTAAAATAAAACTGATTTTTCTTAATCATATTTTCTTCATAATTTCAGTATTAATGAGGATATTTCGTTAATGTAAAAATACTGATTGGTGTGAGTTTGTGATTGTAAAGTGACCCTCCTGGTACTGTTGGCAGGTGGTGTCCAGACTCGGGCAGTACACAGGAGTTTGTCAGGGTTATGTTCCCGTTGCTGTACGACGTCACCACGGAGTACATAGCTGATACCGTAAGTGGTGTATTTCACTGAACTATTTTACATTGTTTTTGTCTTAATGTCTTTTGTAAAAAAGTTTCCAAAATTATGTTTGACTGATCGATACACGTTCATTATTGTGCATTTCTGGTTTTCGATCAGAAGTCACTACTTTTACCGTTATAACATCACTATAATGAACCGATTATTAGAATGGTAATTAAGTGATAAATTTCTAAATATGACATGCAGAGTCCAGAAACTCGCTCCCACAAGCTATTGTATGTCCCAGCAGATATAAGTGAGTCTCTCAATAAGTAAACAAATACTACATAAAAACCCTTTGAGTCCAGGGGACTCGCTGCTTAAATTTTCCCTAAATTTTATGAGTATTTGATGCAGGACTCTGGGGTAAATTTATCAGTCTGGTAATTTTCAGTAACAGTAACAACAATTGATCTCCCTTTGATAGATGATGATGATGATGATGATGATGATGATGATGATGATGACAGATGATGACAGATGATGTGGATGATGTAGATGATGATGACAGATGATGTAGATGATGATGATTGGTGATTGTGATGATGACAGATGATGTAGATGATGGTGATGTAGATGATGGTGATGATGACAGATGATGTAGATGATGATGACAGATGACAGATAATGTAGATGATGATGTTAGATGATATTCATGATGATGAGGATGATGATGATGATCTACACAGGTGACAGGATCAGTGGAGAAGTTCCTGGGAGCCTGTGATGGAGAGGAGTTCAATCTGAGGATGTATCGTCACGTCGTCTCCGTGTGTCACGGTCTCATCATCAACTACTCAGATACTGAGAGGTTAGTTGTATTAAAGTAAATCTGAATTAAAGTCCTATCAATTGCGATAGATCATGAATAAAATTGTAACTTTTTCTGGGCTTCTCTTATGAAATGTTGCTTTATTATCCCCCGCCACAACGAAGTTGGCGGGGGATATAGAAATGAGCTCCGTCCGTCCGTCTGTCCGTCTGTGCGTCCGGGCTTTTCCATTCCGGCCTCAAACTTCAAAACTATAAGACATATGTCAACGAAACTTGGTGTGTGGAACAATCATCATGTGTAGATGTGCCTTTTGGGGTTTTCAACTTCTTCGAGTTATTTTTTTTGACCGTTTCCATGGAAATGTAACTTAGAATTTCGTTTCCGGATCAGAACTCGAAAACTATAAGACATATCTCAACGAAACTTGGTGTGTGGAACAATCATCATGTGTAGATGTGCCTTTTGGGATTTTCAACTTCTTCGAGTTATTTTTTTTTACCGTTTCCATGGAAATGTAACTTAGAATTTCGTTTCTTGATCAGAACTCGAAAACTATAAGACATATCTCAACGAAACTTGGTGTGTGGAACAATCATCACGTGTGGATGTGCCTTTTGGGATTTTCAACTTCTTCGAGTTATTTTTTTTGATCGTTTCCATGGAAATGTAACTTAGAATTTCGTTTCCGGATCAGAACTCGAAAACTATAAGACATATCTCAACGAAACTTGGTGTGTGGAACAATCATCATGTGTAGATGTGCCTTTTGGGGTTTTCAACTTCTTCGAGTTATTTTTTTTGATCGTTTCCATGGAAATGTAACTTAGAATTTCGTTTCCGGATCAGAACTCGAAAACTATAAGACATATCGCAACGAAACTTGGTGTGTGGAACAATCATCATGTGTAGATGTGCCTTTTTGGGTTTTCAACTTATTCACAATTTTTTATTTGTTTAATTTTTACCATTTCCATGGATACATAACTTAATAATTTATTTCAGGAGCAGAACTCAAAAACTGCCATGGATGTATTTTTAGCTCATCTGGCCTGATAGGCTCGAATGGCTCATGGCATGGCACGGTGTCCGGCCTCTGTCTGTCCATCCATCCGTCCGTTCGTCTGTAAACTTTTCGCATTTTGTCTTCTTCTCCAGAACCACTTGGTCTAAGGAGCTGAAATTTTGTGTGCAAACTCCTTGGTTCATAGTCACTGTTATTCAACAACTATTCTTCAATAAATTTTCCCAAAGGCGGGGGATATGGCCGACTCTGTCTGCTTGTATTTGCATTATGTTGATACTAATAATAGGTGATTGAAAAACAACTGATGAAAGTCATAGGATGGAGTTCAGGTACTTACACTAGCACAGGAAAGTTAGGGAAATGCAGCAAGTCTTACATTAGCCTGTAGGGCTGTTCGATTTGTCACGGGTTTTCCTTGCCGGTTTGCCAGCGGCGTAGCCCGGTCACGTGACCGGTAACTATGCAAATGAAGTGACCCGGCGTAAACAAACATGGCGGCGTCCGTCATCGCCGTCGCTTCGAGTCTTGAAAATCAATATTTGTTTGTTGGATCCACAATAAAACTTTTTTGTGATATTAAATGTAATGTTTTAAAAGGCAACACTTATTTCGAAGTGTATTGTGACAGTATTTTGAAACAAAGTGCTATTATGAATCATGTACAAAACACACTAGGACTATAATAGATCTGTATAACCAACAGTCTAATGAGATGTTTTGGAATGAACTTATGAAATATCTATTTAAAGCGTTATTCAAAATTTTCCATATCTGTTTCGTATTCTATCCAAGGTTTAAGTTCAATATGTTTTCCATGTCACCATTCCTCATGAAATAGATATAAACTCTACGTTTAGTTCCATCTAGATTCTGGATGTGGTTGTGTATTTCACACATGCTTTGATTGAAACATATCTAGATCTTCCTCCAGACCAAACTACAAGAAAGTCTCTGTTGATTAATTCATTGGAGATGCAAGTATGTAGGCTACTCAAGACTACCGATAATGATATTGTAAATGTTCCCTGCATACACGAAAACATGCCAGTTACCCGCACTTTTCTGACAATATTTCAGTTTGGATTTTGAAGTCATATAGCTATCATCAGTACAGTTACATGTACTATCATATCGTTGATACAAAAACAATATGACTGTACTTACCATTTCTTTTATATAAGTGAAGTTCACATAATCAACACATCCTAACTTTCAACAAGGAAAATGGAGGCGTTCACCGACGTGTTTACCAACGTAAACATGTAAGGGGATATAACTCTCAGAAGCATCATGGAAAGACGTCCGCGAAAAAAATGACAGAATAAAATTTCGTAAGCTGTACGTAGATTCTAGATCTCTGTGCTGATGTTAAATTTTTTACTCAATAGGTATAAATAAATAATCTAGACTACGCTTTTTACATTATGTTTACAATGTGGTATGTGGTTTTTTAAATAATTATAAAAATCTATGAACACAATATCTTATATAAATAACAAATTAAGAAAACAGGTTTTACAAAAATAACGTATGTAAATATCTTAAATAATTTAGTTCTTGAAGAAAGTCTAGATCTGTTTTTTAAAAAAACAACAAAAAAACCAAATATTTTCAAATGAATCTATACGTGTTAGAGAAGACTAAATAATTGGTTATCGTCAATTTAAAATTTAAGAGTTGATCAAAATGATTGCTTGTAATTTCATGAATATCTTGAATATTTATAATGTTCCCCTATTTTGACATTTAATCATATCGTCGAAATACAATAAATTTGTTTAGAAAAAATCCCAAAAACTAACGTAATTGAAGAGGTAAAGAGTAAAGAGGACCTGAATAAATATGTTCACGCCTAGTTGGAAGGATGTCATGTGTATCTGGATGTGTTCAACGGGATGTGTTGTGTAAATGGATGTGTTGTGTATATGGATGTGTTGTGTATCTGGATGTGGTGTGAATATGGAATTCCAATACGTGTAAGTCCGTTTATCCTTTTCATAGTGTTTGTATATGAAGACAGTCTCGTTCTAAGTGATAATATCACGAAGGTGTAAATAGTTATATGTGTATATATCTTGTAAATGCCTCTTATAAATTATGTATGTCTAAATCCACACAAGCTTTTCTATGTCTATGTCTACCATGATACTGTTTCTTAATATTGCTACTTTTTGTGTGTGTCTCTTTCTATCACGTTTTACTGTATTTCCAACTGCTCAACATTTCGCCAAGTACAAACTTATTGAATGCTATTTGACTAGGTCTGCACTTCCAATCTACATAACAAATATGCTGCAAGAAAGTGTAATATTTTACAAGGATATTTCCCGATTGAGTTGTCACACAAACCCTATTCAATTCATTGACCTAATAGATAATGGGTAACGATATTATGCAACATCGTGTGACAATCGGGATATTTCATTGTAAAATATGTTCGAAATACATGCGCTTTTGCTCGGCTTTTCAACCAAGAACTGCTTGTAACTATTCATTATTATGGGTTATTCTGTCAGAATTGTATCACATGTGTATTATCTTGTCTGTGTCATGTAACACAAGCCTCGTGGTAGCTTTCCTTTGTGCACTACAGAGTCAATTTAGAAACGTCAACGTAATCATTCTGCTCCTATTGTTATTGCAGCTTGCAGGTGATATTGAGTCTAATCCAGGTCCACAATCGCACGGGTCCCATGATAAAACTATATCTTTATTTCATCTTAACACAAGAAGTGTAAGGAATAAACTTAAATACCTTAGCGAGTATACTTCCGATAATCATATTGTTGGATTCACAGAAACTCACTTAGACAAAAACATTGGTAATGATTCACTAAAGTGGACAGGTTTCCATGACCCTGTTCGTAAAGATAGAAACTCGTTTGGTGGAGGTGTTATGATCTATATAAGAGAAAATTTAGCATTTAAGAGACTACTTAACCTAGAAAACATATATGATGAAACAATCTGGGTACAAATATATTTACCAACTAAACCGCTAATAGTTTGTGTTGCTTACCGACCCGAGTATAATTCCTTATCATTCTGGGAAAGGTTTGATATAAGTATTGAACATGCTCTTGATATTTCAAGTCGAATTACTATAATTGGTGATTTAAATGCTGACTTACTTTCTAGTAAAGGTACTAGCCTCAAAGATATTATGCTGACTAAGAATTTGAAAAATATAATTACGGAACCTACTAGGGTGACGCAACATTCAAGCACTCTACTTGATCCAATCATAATCAGTGAAGATATCCATACAGTTGATTGTGGAGTTATTGAGTTTGACAGATCGATAAGTGACCACAAAGGCACTTACGTGACATTAAGTACCTCAGTGAATACACGTTTGTCATACACTAGAGATGTATTATGCTATAAACAAGGTGATTACACAACCCTAAATGCACTTATCAATGAAACAAACTGGACTGATTTGTTCGTGAATTGCCAAGATGTTAATCATGCTTGTGACATTTTTTACAAAGAACTTAACATGTTTCTAAAAACATGTATCCCTACAAAAAAAGTAACTATAAGACCAAATGACAAGCCATGGTTTGATTCAAGTTTAAGGAGAGAATGCAGGAAAAGAGACAGGTTACGCAGAAAAGCAAATAGAACACAACTGTTATGTGATATAATAAAGTTTAAAAAGCAACGTCAAAAGGTTAACAACATGAAGTATCACGCAAAAGAAATGTTTTATGCTAATGTTGACAATTTTCTTCTTGATGCATATATTGAAAGTAAGAGTTCATATTGGAAACTTTTACGGTACTTGGTGAAACAATCCGGTTCGAGTACCTGCATTCCTCCTTTAAAATCTAGTAACGATCATGAAAGTCCAACTTGTTTTTCTGATTATGAAAAGGCCGAAAGGTTGAATGAGTACTTTCAATCTATCTCAACACTGGACGATAATAACTCAGGTGTACCGTATTTCAATAAACGAACTGGTGCAATTTTTGACACTCTCATTGTTTCCAAATCTGAGATTGAAGATGTCATAAGATGTTTACATTTGAAAAAAGCGTCAGGTCCTGACAAAATTAGTCACCAACTCTTGAAACATTTAGTCTACTCGATTAGCAACGTTTTATGTTTATTGTTCAATATGTCTTTACAAACATGTGTGTATCCATCTGAGTGGAAAGTTGCGAATGTTATGCCACTATTTAAGAAAGGTGACCGAACTCTGGCTTCAAATTATAGACCCATATCTCTTATAAGCTGTGTTGGCAAAGTATTTGAAAGGGTTGTTTTCAAACATTTGTTTAACTATTTTCATACCAACAAGCTCCTGTATAAATATCAGTCTGGTTTTCAACCAGGACATTCTAGTGCTCATCAATTAATTGAAATATTTCACAGGATTTGTGAATCATTAGACAAAAAAGAAAATTTGTGTATGGTATTTTGTGATGTATCAAAAGCATTCGATCGTGTTTGGCACAGAGGTTTACTTCTCAAGCTAGAAAATTATGGAATAAGCGGCCAGTTATTGGGATGGTTAGCTAGTTATATAACTGATCGCTGTCAGAGTGTTTTTGTCAATGGATCAGTTTCAAAGCTGAGAACTCTGAGCGCTGGTGTCCCACAGGGGTCTGTGCTTGGTCCGTTTTTATTCATTGTATACATTAACGACATAGCAGATGAATTAGACTGTTTAACACGCTTATTTGCTGATGACTCGTCTCTCGGGTACTCATCACCAGATAACAGACTTATTGAAATGAGTTTGAATGCTAATTTAAGTAAGTTGAATGTTTGGGGTAAAATCTGGTTAATCAAGTACAACCCTGATAAGACTGAAGCTATCCTTTTCTCGATGAGACATGATAATGATATACCACATCTTTATTTTGATGGTGTTGATGTTAAATTTGTAAATAATCATAAACATCTTGGAGTAATCCTTGCCAATAATGGTAAATGGGAGGATCATATTCAAACCTTGTTACAAAAAGTTTCGAAAATGGTAAACTCAATGCGACTTTTGAAATATGTTTTGTGTAGGAATACCCTTAATAAGATCTATACCATGTTTATTCGGCCACATCTTGAATATGCAAGTGAAGTCTGGGATGGGTGTACTCTTGAACAAATACGAAAGTTAGAACAGATACAATTACAAGCTGCGCGAATAGTAACGGGTTTACCCAAATACACATCACATAGATTCCTATATTACGAAACTGGTTGGGAAACTTTGCAAGAACGTAGGAGAAAACGAAAATTGTGTTTGATGTTTAAAATACAAAATGAAATGGCTCCTCTATACCTAAACGAATTGCTTCCCAATAGTGTAGGTTCTAAATCACAATATAATCTACGCAGTTCACAAAATATATCTATTCCTGCCTCAAGGCTTAAACATTCAACGGAATCTTTTTTCCCATCTACAGTAAGTTCTTGGAATAAGTTACCAACCACTGTTCGTAATTCAAAGAGTGTCTCAGCTTTTAAATCATCCTTGGCTGACCGTTGTGTACATGCACCCCAATATTATTCATGCGGTAAAAGACATCTAAATATTCTTCACACCAAATTGCGATATTCAGTAAGTTGTTTGAATTTTGATTTATACAGTTTTGGAATTAAGACTACTTCAAACTGTACTTGTGGTAACCCTGTTGAGAATTCATATCATTATTTGTTTGAATGCCCAAAGTATAAGCAACAGAGAGCAAACTGTATAGCATCTGTAAAGCGCAATTGTAATTTAGTTGGTACTACAGTCGACTTCAAACTTTTATTAGAAGGAAGTGCAGACCTATCACCAAGTCAAAATACAAGTGTATTTAAGTCAGTGCAAACGTTCATAAGTGAGACTAAACGATTTGTTTAGCATATCAATATTACTCTATTTCATAGAATCTATGTCCTCTTCTAATACTGCTGTCTGTCATCTATCTGTCATCTGTTTGTAAAATATGTAAATCACCTGTGTATATACCAAGGAGAGGGTATTCTAAGTTGGAGAACTTGTTCCTAATCCTTTTCATGATGAATAAAATATGTTTAAACCAACCAAATATTTTCAAATGAATCTATACGTGTTAGAGAAGACTAAATAATTGGTTATCGTCAATTTAAAATTTAAGAGTTGATCAAAATGATTGCTTGTAATTTCATGAATATCTTGAATATTTATAATGTTCCCCTATTTTGACATTTAATCATATCGTCGAAATACAATAAATTTGTTTAGAAAAAATCCCAAAAACTAACGTAATTGAATTTACATTTAATAAGTCCTTTCTGATAACTCGTTTATAAAAACTCAACAATGGAAGTGTTTTTATACCCCCGCTACGAAGTAGTCGGGGGTATATAGCGCTCAGCGCGTCCGTCCGTCCGTCCGGAACACTTTTGGTTCCGCTCATAACTCAAATACTACTTGTTCAATTGTTATGAAACTTTATACATGTACACTTTATGGTCCCCACATGTGCCTTTTGTATGTTTCGTACTCTAATTTGCATAATTTATGCAAATTTTCTCCGTTTTTCGACTTTGCCTGTTTCAGTTTTTGTTCCACTCATAACTCAAATACTAATTGTTCAAATGTCTTGTTACTTGATACATATAATCATCACGATGTGTACATCTGCCTTTTGTATGTTTCATACCCTCATTTGCATAATTTATGCAAATATTCTCCGTTTTCGACTTAAACATTCACACTTTTTGTTCCACTCATAACTCTGAAAGCAGTTGTCCAAATGTTAAGAAACTTAATATGTACAATCACCATGATGTGTACATCTGCCTTTTGTATGTTTCATACTCTCATTTGCATAATTTATGCAATTTTTTTCCGTTTTCATCCTCGCCATTCACACTTTTTGTTCCACTCATAACTCAGACACTAATTGTTCAAATGTTACGAAACCACTGATGTGTACATCTGTCATTTTTATATTTCATACCCTCATTTGCATATTTGTATGTTTCATACCCTCATTTGCATATTTAATGACATTTTTCAAATTTTTCGACTTTTACTTCTAAAACATGCTTACAAGTGTAATACTTACTCTGCTTTAATAATACTTATATATAATGGTCTGTTCATACAAAAGTTTAAACATTGATGCCCTTTTGCTATTTTCAAACATTTCTTTTTTACTAATGTTAAAAGCGGGGGTATCTCTTGTTTTCCTATCATCACACAAATTACAACTTTCCGTTCACCATCCTTGCAATTTGCCGGTCACCTGAAAGCGGCGCATTAGGCGTACGCTGCCGGCAAAACGGCAAGGTTTGCCGGTCAAATGAAACAGGCGTGCCGCTGAAACCGGCAACCGGCACACGCCGGTTCTCTTGCCGGCGGACAAATCGAGCAGCCCTTGTGTTAGAGATTGGCGCAAGTTATGCCTTGCACAGGAAAGTTGGTAACCACCATGACCCAACAAATGTCAAATCTTTCAGTTACATGTAACATTTCTTGCTAGTAAAAAACTTGTATCAGTTGTGGCAAGTGGTCCTGTGCATAGCTCAGTTGACCGCTATCAGTGAAGTTCAGTAACAATGGGCATGGCCCAAGCTGAGACAAGTTGAGAGATTTATGGTGTCATCCTAACTGACCTTAATCAAAATGTGCCTCTGTTCACCCAGCAGTACAAATAGGTACCTGGTAATGGTTGACATTGTGACATTCTAGCAACATGTATCTCAGCTTGGGTTAGTAATAATGTCGGAGTGCTTTGCACTAGTGGATGCAGGGTTCATACGGGTAATGGAATCCTGGAAAAGTCTTGGAATTTTAAAAATAAGTTACCAGGCGTTGAAAAACTATCGAAATTTGGCATAAATATGAAAAGTGTGGCAATAATAGTACCCATTACTTTTATCAGTGGACTGGATGAGAAGATCCTACAGGACTGCCTCAAGTTCATGGAGAACCACCTGGAGAAGAGCGCAGGAAAGAAGGCCTTCGAACAATTCTACACATCTCAGGCTGGTGAGTGGACTGAATTTCTTTACATGAAAATGAAGACAAAATGTAGGAATGGAAGTTTTGTACTCTCAAATATTGCATATTCTCTAAATCAAACTATTTATTTGAAGTTACAAAAGTAATCTATTTATAATATCTTACATTAACCATTCGGACTAATCAATTTCCTAAAGTACCAGTCCAAAGCCATTTCAGCTATCCAAATGCATCTACAGGATTGTATTATCTTTATATTCAAACTAGCCTTTTGGACTTCCAGTCAAAACTAACCCATGAACTTTTTAACTCGCCATGGGCTATCAGACTAGTTTCCGAACCATGTACATACAATCATATTAAAAAACCTTTATTCTCTTAAAATACTGCAATTTCAGCAAAGTTCTTGAAAGCATTTCAAACCCTGTACATAATATTATTTTGAAAAAAATAATTCTGTTTTGAAAACACTGCAATTTCAGCAAAGTTCTAGAAAGCTTCCCTATGCCCCAAATTGCCTTACCACACCGTTTTCCATGTTTCAGACTTGACGAGTCTGCTGCTGTCCCTAGTACGTGACAATCTGTCCCCCCAGTTTGCCACCAAGGTACTCAAGTTCTTCAACAGGCTGTTCCACCTGACAGAGAAGAACCCTGGAGACAAGAGTTACGAGGCCCTGTGTGCCTCTCTCTCCAAACTAGCCACTGTTGATAAAGTTGTGCTGCAAAATCTCCTGGCTAAGGTTATTACCAAACCAGAAGAGGTATGTATAATATTAGATTTGAACTGCTTTGAGTTTCAATTAAAATTAAAAGGGTTTAAATCCGTCATCACATGGAGTTATCCTCAGGTGGAGAAACTTTTGTTGTTAAATGTTTTTGGGGTTAGATCCCCTTCATCAAACTGAGGAAAGACTTAAGATCAAGTAACAGGGGTTTCATTTATTTATAAGATAACAGGGTATAAAGTTTTTACAGGCAGGGAAAGCAGTTAAGGATGAAATAAAAATCATTGATTTTTCATAGGCGGGTAATTACATTTGCACAGGTTGGAAAGTTTCCCCTGTGCCCGGCTATTAATGAAACCCCTGTATCTTTGATTGCTATATTTTGTGTCATTAGTTTTAGATTATTAACTTTCAGAGAGTAATGAACCATTGTGTGAAAATTGTGTTCACTGTTTGTGAAATGATAGTGAAATTATTTTTGCAGAGTGAAGAAAATGAGAGCACTGTGAGAGAAAACCGTCTCCTGTTACAGAATCTGACCATGTTCATCGTGAAAGAGAAAAGGTAGATACAGATTATAAGACAACAATACTGGTTTGTAGATTCCTCGCCACAAACTCTGAGGACACCCCATATAGACGTGTGTTCTAAACCAGTTTAGTGCAGACAAAGTCCAATCATTAGCTGGCCAATCACGACATAGTTTTTAAGTTAAATCCTTTTTGAACACATTCGTAATCATTTGTTGCCATATTCTGAATATTTCAAAAACAGACAAAAAAGTAGCTGTCTGGAGTTACTTCCCCCTGTCCTCGCACCAAAAGTTACTGTTGGAAATCTTGTGATTGGCCAATTGAATTATTTCAGAATATGCCAGCATACTGGCCATCATGAGACTGTTTGGCGAGGAAACTTCCGATCGATTTGAGTTTATATTCCGGTATATTAAATATTTCCAACTTTTATTCCTCTGAAAATGGTCCGACGCAAACTCTCTATATTTTTTCTGTCCACAGCCCAGTCGGAGACGAGGTAGCGCAGGTCGTCCTGTCCGCTCTCATACCGATGGGAGGACCACTGTTGACTGACCAGGAGGGAAACATGTCCGGGTTCCCGGAGCTGATGGTCATCATGAACATGCTGGCCGGAGCTGGACATGGGGCTGGACACGTGGTGCTCTTCCAGGCTGCCACAAGCTGGCTGAATCTCTGGTCAGTTAACTTTAGTTTGAACGATTTGTCTGAACAATTAATCAGATAGCTATGACGAGGTGAAATTTAAAAAAAAGAATTTTTTGTCTTAGTTGGCTTACGGATTCTCCTACCTTGATATTGGCAAAATATGAAAGATGCTACTCATTGTGAAAAAAGAAGTTTGGATGATGATGTAAATAGTTAACTAAATTATGACATTGCTGAGTAATATTGTTTTAAATAAAATGTTTTGCAGCAAATCGTACCTCGAAAAGAAAGATGTTCTTGAGAAGGTTCTCAAAAATGGATCTTCTGGAAAAGTGAGTGCTGCTCTTTGTATTCTGTGGTTCATGGTTTTGTGGTAGGGTGAGATAAAATGTTCCTAGTAGCTTGGGCAGGATAGCACAGTGGATAGCGTGTTCGGCTTCGTATCAAGAGGTCCGAGAACTGTGGAGAACTGTTCTACACGCAGTAAGGTTTGGGAACAATGCTACACTTAATTTCAGTGTAGTACCACCAATGGTTTGCTAGTTCCAGCCGATGCTCGCAGGTTTCACCACAATGCATAGTCACATGGCATTGCAGGCTTTCTCCCTGCAATAATACTAGTAGCAATGATTTAAGTGAAATAATCTTGAAAGTGGCGTTGAACCCCAAATTACCACACCTCACCTTCTATTAGCTTCAACCAGAGGGATATCCATTTGGCTCAACTGGTAGAGTGCAGTGCTTTCATTCGGAGGTACCAGGCATGAATCTTGCTGGAGGTGATCTCACAATCATTTTCCTTTTGTTTGTGCTTAATCTTTTACCTGTAGATTGGTATCATCATTACCAAGTGACCAATCTCAGATCAATCCTTTGTTACCGAGAGGGGGCAGGATAGCGCAGTGGTTAGCACGTTCGGTTTCGGATCCAGAGGTCTGTGGTTCGAATCCTGCCAGGGTACGGCAACTTTGTCTGCAGTAGAGAACTGTTCTACACTCAGTAAGATTTGGCTGCAATGCTACACTGAATTTCAACATAGTACCACCCATGGTTAGCTAGTTCCAGCCGATGCTCGCAGGTTTCACCGAAATGCATAGCCACATGCCGTTGCAGGCTTTCTCCCTGTCATAATACTAGCAGCTGTGATACAAGTGAAATACTCTTGAAAGCGCCGTTAAACCCCACCTCACCTCACCTCACCTCACCTCACCTCACCTTGTTACCGAGATGTGATTCCTGTAAATTGGCCCCTCAGAATGGCTGACACAAATTTCTTCAACAGCTGAAGTGTTGATCATTGTGAATAACGGTGAATATGTAAACATTCAGTAAAGTCAATTGATTGAATTAATGTCAAAGGTTGGATGATAAGAAACTGTCGCATGTTACAGGGAATACTGCAGACCATGTGTTGTCTCCTCACCTACGTTGGAGACATTCTCTGTGCGCTGAAGAAAACCACTGAGAGGTAAGTATACCAGCTGCTTTAACCTAACATTGTTATCCCCAGCTCAACGTAGTTGATTGGGGATATTGAAATAGGCTATTGAAATATTTGTTATTGCTGAAAAACGTATTGATCCTAGTCGATGGGAAAATTGTTGTTCACAGTATAGTGAAGGTTTTGTGAAATTATCTTGATAGTTTTCGAGTTATTGAAGTCTTTTCTTCTATGGGAGATATCTCACAAAAGAAGTTGAAAATATACAAAATTGGGCTTCGAGCAGATCTAAGTTTGGCCACAGTCTATCATCCCTAAAAATTTCATGAAAATCGGTCAAGCTGTTACATCAGAATCTTCATTAAGATATTTGGTACAAAGAATGATAATAATGATAGTAAGAATCATGACAGTAACAATAAGTCATTCAAGACGTAATGATAATAATGATAGTAATAATAATCCACCATTTACAGAAGTGGAACAGCTACTCCACCGCTGGACACAGAGACGGTGACTGTGCATGACGCAGACAGTGACTGGACGGAAGAACTCAATCAGGATGAGGAGGATTCTGGGGCCGAGGACTCGGTCAGTAATTTTCACATTGAGGGTTCACAAAATCAGCATCTAGTCATAATTTTGTTGAATTTTTATTGCAGTTGAATTGTCCAAGTCAAACGAAAATACCAACTCTCCCATATCGGTAGTGCCACAAAAACAAGCCATGTAACATTACTGGCTATCTATGACCAACAGATACCTATTCTTTATTTGGTTGTAGATTGAACACTGATTTTGTCAAATTCTTAAGAGCAATGTATTTTATAGGATAATGTGACATGTATATACTCTTTCCTTCAGGATGATGAATCCCTGAACAACAAGCTGTGTACTTTCACCATCACCCAGAAGGAGTTCATGAACCAGCACTGGTGAGATCCATCACTGCAAATTGAAATATGAATGGTTTATGTAGCTAGAGTGGTTACTGGTTTCATTCAATGTGAGCTCATCAGACCAAGTCCAAACTTGTGCAGTGGTAGAGGTAGTGAAAATAATTTGAAATTGCCAAAACCTCAACATAGGTGTTGAATTGGTTATTGGCTTGTGTAAGAAGATTTAGTAGTTTCGGTAGTTGTCCATCGCATAGTTTTCCAACTAGAAGGAAAACTCTACAGTTTCCAAAGCATTTGACGCTTTTGAATGTGTTAGTATCAAACCATTTTTTGTATAATCAATAACAGAAACAAAACCTCACTAACAAAGGAAATTATCAAGAATAAAGCACTTGTTAAAGATAAGATTTCCCTGGGTATTCTGAGAGTTCATTGTCGAAGAATTATGACAGTCAAGTGGTTAATACTACAGTTAGTGAGCCTGATCTCCCTGTTGTACAGGTATCACTGCCACACCTGCAAGATGGTGGACGGAGTGGGCGTGTGCACTGTGTGTGCTAAAGTATGCCACAAGGACCACGATCTCACCTATGCCAAGTTTGGATCCTTCTTCTGTGACTGCGGCGCTAAGGAAGATGGCAGCTGCAAGGTAATTACTTTAGGCTAGTACTCTGCGATTCAATTATTCACAATATTATTATTTTTTTGATTGACAGATCTTCTTGCTTCCAGAAACAGAAGAATCGATTTTTCTTTGGCTTAACTTTAACTGTCCAGATATGAAATTCAAACTCTCGACCTTTATAAAGAAGACCCATTGGAATAGACTGTTAAAGCAGCACAGTCTCTTTTCTCTATGCTCAGAGTACCTCTCCGTCGCTACCTGTCTTAAACTTAGATGGATCATTGTCTTTGTTTGCGTGCTCCAGGCGCTGGTCAAGCGGACAGCCCAGAGTGGACTAGACTGCAGTACAAGTGGAGCGGCCCAGTCCCCTTTCTCAATGGACGGTGGTCAGCCTAGTTCCCTCCGTCGCCGCCTCTCCTCTCCCTCGATAGACGAGAAGGCCAGTGAGATGATGAAGACGACCGAAATGACCAACAAGGCTAGAGAAGTGCTGTGTCGGCAGATTGAGAGTTGCAAAGAGACTCTCCTCTCACAGATGGTACATCTATCTTAACAATTTGGTTCATAGAATGCCATTCGGATAAATGATGTGTTGTCTAACCTAGTTGCAGTCGCTGCTAATGGCTGTGATATTACCCAAGCGATGTTAAAAAATAACTCACTCACTCTCTTAGGTAATGTTTGAAATAGCTGCCTGCCTTCCAGCCAATTTCTGGTTTATTTCTGATCACACCAGTTGCAACAGTTGTCTGCAAGCCTGACTGGCTTGAGAGGTTTTCGATAAGCTAAATATCTACAAATTGCAAGTATTGTCAAAGCTCTAGTGCCAGCAACTAGTTGAACACTGCTTGCAGAAATATCCTCACTTCAGAGAATATTTAATTATTAATAATAGTTAATAAATAGTAAACCATCAAAAGAACATTCACTTCTATGGACTATTTCAAGAGAATGTTCTCTACAATGATCTCTTCAGTTCATTCATTTGGTTCTGTTGACGTTTTCAGGAGGACTCGGACACCGTGAAGACAGTGCTGGACATGTTGGAGAGGATCCTACCCCCGCTAGTAGAGAACTACCAGGACGTGTCGCCCATGGGATCCACCGCCAGGGCACAGCGCGCACTACAGGAGCTCCACACCATGAGCAAGAAGATAGAATCGACCTCGGAACAACTTATGGTCAGTCTTCATCTTGATTTCATAGCTTCAGGATGTATATAGTCTGTCTACACGTAACTTCAAAATTCTACCCCTTCTGCGGTTGGCTCAATGTGTTGATGATGGGTTTATCCTCCTCTTAACTATTTCATAGGATGGAAACTAAACATTCCTAACGTTAAATTGTGTCTTATTTTAGGTTTAAGATTTGAATAGATATAGATATGGATATTCATAATGAACAGACCAATAAATGTAACTAAAAGTATATTTTAGCATTTGTTTGAAACATTTTCATATCTCTGAACAAAATGTCAATGGTTTAGTATCGGCAGTTTAATTATATTATTATTAACCCATTCATTACTAATTTTTCCTTTTGCACCCTATTTGAGGCACCTACTTTAGCTCACCAAACATGAACATTTTAAGGCATATGCACAATACACAAAATTTAAGAATTACTGTTTTTCATACTAGACACAGTCACCTTTCCTGTTATAAAAATTATTGTAACAATAATCCTTTGCAATGCCACTGTTTGACCCTCCCCGTTTAACTCACCAAACCACATGTAATGAACATGCAAAGGCATAAAGATGAAACTAAATCTCTCCACAGACTGTAACCCTGGGGTCACAAGAAGGAGCGTTTGAGAACGTGCGTATGAACTACAGCGGCGATCAAGGGCAGACAATCCGCCAGCTGATCACAGCCCACGTGTTGAGACGGGTTGCGATGTGCGTACTGTCCTCCCCTCACGGCAAGAGACAGCATTTGGCTATCAGCCATGAGAAGGGGAAGATAACCATTCTACAGCTCTCCGCACTTCTCAAACAGGCCGACTCCAGCAAGAAGAAACTCACCCTTACTGTAAGATTACGTATTGATTGCTCCAAGTCTGCTTTTGTTAATCCTGTTGTATTTCCTCAAATAGACACCTTGGTGGCTATGTTTTTGGACCTCCTTCAGCCCCGGCATCTATTCGTTATATAAGTTATTAAGCTTACGTAATCTTCTCCCATGTAATACGTGTTGGATAATATGTAAGAAAAAGATTGCTTTTGTCATATAATTTTTTTAATTTAAAAAAACATTAGAATAGATAAAAAAAAACTTCAATCACTATTTTGATAGTAAATGTCCTCAATATGGTAACACATATAAAGTCCTTTTCTTATTTTCAGAGACTTTCCTCCGCCCCAATACCATTCACTGTGCTCTCCATCACTGGCAATCCCTGCAATGAAGATTTCCTAGCCGTCTCTGGACTCAAGGTGTGTAGAGCCTCTAGAGTGGATGTATAGTCAAATATGAGCAGCAGATTGAAAGATATGGGATTGTTTCAGGAGTCGTTGTCTCTTTTGCTACAATTTGAGGAAAAACAAGACAAAAATCATCAAAAAGCCTGATGAAAAATGTGTTCAATGAGGTTCTTTTTAAATGATTTACTTTCTAGCAAATGCTTTGGTATTTCTTGAAGAATCGCAGCATAAGAACTTCCTGTTCAGAATAGTTTCTTGCCAGTATATGTCACCGCTAAGAGCAATAGCCGCAGCACTGCCCAGCAGTGTTAAACAATAACTCGCTCACTCACTTGCAAATGTACAAGTGAACATTTTTCACAATTAATCTTGCTTGCTGAATACTGCATGACTTCTACTTTCAGGACTGTCATGTACTGACGTTCACCAGCTCTGGATCTGTGGCAGACCATCTAGTGTTACACCCCTCTCTAGCTACAGGGAACTTCATCATCAAGGTCTGTACTGAAAAGGTTTTCTAGTGTATGAAATAAGCTTGAAAACTAGCATGTCCCAAAGTATGATTATGTCAACTTTGATTGTAAAATAAACATAAAATGACAAAATATTAACAACCCAGATCAAAAGTTTCATCAACATGGGCTGTTCCTTATTTCATATACTTGTTGTCCCATTTTTAAAATACAATATGTGACTCTTGTCTGTAAGAGAAGGAGATGTTGGTGTTATTTTTAAAAAAATGTTTGTTTTCAGGCAATTTGGTTGCCAGGATCCCAGACAGAACTTGCTGTTGTGACCGCCGATTTTGTGAAGGTAAGAATATGAAAGGAAGAATTAATGAATTCTGTCTTTTGGTGACAGCCAAATGACCTTGACAGCCTTCATTGGGTGATTATAGAGACACCAATTGACTTCAGTGACCTTTATTGGGCATACGCAAAATTGGAGTCGCAAATGCTTTCTTTATATCCCATTGAAATATATATTATGATAACATTGAAGAACAACTTGCTTCTTTACTCCCAACATGTTAATTTTTCACCCAGATCTATGACCTCGGCCTGGATGCAATCAGCCCCCAGTACTACTTCCTCCTGCCGAGCGGAAAGATCCGTGACGCAACGTTCGTCTATACCGAGGAGGGATGTTACATCGTGCTCATGTCGTCCACTGGATACATCTACACCCAGCTGATGGAGGACTGCAGTAGTGCTGTACACGGCCCCTTCTATATCACCAACGTCCTAGAGATCAAACACTCTGACCTCAAGGTTTGAAGAATTATTGATAATTAATCTAAATAATTATTTTAAAATTGTGTAAACCTCCCCTCTGGATTATGTTGTCTTAATCCTTCAGGCGAGATGCACAGAGAATAGAGAACAAAAGAAATATTTTTTAGTGGTCTGTTGTTTTTCCCACTTGGGTTACCTCCCTTTGCCTTTGGTTTGTTGTCCCCCGCCGCAACGGGGGACTATGTATTCAGCGGCGTCCGTCCGTCTGTCCGCACGTCTGTACGTCACATTTCTTGTTTACGCGATATCTTATGAAGTGTTGCATCCAAAGTCTTCAAATTTGATGTCTGCCTACATTGTGGGAAGACGCAGACACCAGTCAATTTTGGTGACCTTGACCTTATTTTCAAGGTCACTGCGACACTTTGACCACTATTCTAACTCTTGTTTACGCGATATCTCATGAAGCGTTGCATCCAAAGTCTTCAAATTTGGTGTCAGCCTACATTGGGGAAAGGCACAGACACCAGTTGATTTTGGTGACCTTGACCTTATTTTCAAGGTCACCACAACACTTTTACCACTTTTAGAACTCCTATTAACACGATATATCATGAACCCAAGCACCCAAAGTCTTAAAATTTGCTGATCATCATGGTACTTTTTACCAGTAATGCAATATATAAAGTAGCTCCAATGATATGTCTTACTAACTCAATGTCACCGGCGGGGGACATTGCCATGTTAGTGGCAAACACTTGTTTTATTGATATTTAGTACATTTTTAGAGCATTTGTCAATGAATCAAACATACTCAATTACATCTTGAATGAAATTCTTCAAAGGCCTTTAGAATTTGGTGTGATAATACAAGAGAAATAATTCTTTATTACAGGACAACAATGGTCAGGTGGCAGGAGGGGGCGTGTCCGTCTACTACTCACATGCTCTTCAGCTCCTCTTCTTCAGTTACACACAAGGTGAGGGATTGACAAAACTCTTAGCCATTCCTTACATTACAATCACGAGTATTCATCGTTGCTAATGGCTGTGTTACAGGATGACACCATACATCTTTTGATTTTAATATGGGGGCAGGGAATCACCCTTCAAACTCTCAGTTAATTTAGCAATGAAGCTGGTCACCCAACATTCACAATGTTTCATTGGCTGACAATATAATAGCTATGCGTAACCGGCAATTCATTTTTTTTTTATGTATTTGAAAATATGTTGAGGATGTTGTGGTTAACTGCTGTTATGTTGACAATTCTTGTTTTGTAGGAAAGAGCTTCATCGCCCCTGTGGCAAAGGACTTGAGTCAAGTAACAAACCTCTTCCCCATCAGCTTCAAGAGGTAAGTCAATGCACAGCTGCTTGTTAAAGGGAGAATTCTATCGGGGGTTTTATGTCGAAACAAAATTCCAGGGTACATTCCTGTTAACACATAAATGTAATCAATACATGATTATTTATTATAACACAATCCGGTTGAACATATTACTGAGGGTAATATTGTGATGTTTTAGCTTATCAGGCCTGAAAAGCTAGATAGACTTATGGTGCCGTCTCAACACAGATTATTGTGTGATTATCAAGCAGATGGAAACAATATTTAAAACATGACGTCTTTACTCGACAGTTCAAACGGAGGTGGTAAGGGAGGTAACAACTACCAAGCCCTCGTGCAGTGGTCGGAGGTATCTGGACACACCGGACTCTTATACTGCATGGCTCAGTCCTCCAACAACCCTGTCGTCCTCATGGTCAAACCAGACACCATACACATGCAGGAGATCAAGGTCGTACCTGCCAAGGCTAAGGTCAGTTTAGTATTTATAAATACTCATTTTATTTATACTCATAAATGTGATATTTCCATTCTTGTGGTGAATACATAATTTTTGCATAAACCTTCCCTCTGGCTAAGGTCAGTTTAGTATTTAAGAAACATTGTTATTAATGTGATAATTCTATTCTACGTTGTGATGCACGTACAGAATATCCAGAATATATATACAGCCTTTTCTTGACTTATACCATAGTTATCTCATCTCGTGAGTTTATATTTTCATGAGTGCATTGTGCAGCCACAAGTCAAAATATATAACTTTCTACCTCACGAGATGAGATAAAAAAAATTCTTTTCAAGAATTGACAGATATTCTATTCATTATTATCCCCCGCCGCGCGTTTAGTGCAAGCGGGGGATATAGTATTCGGCTGCGTCCGTCCGTCCGTACGACCGTACGTCCGTACGTCCATACAAAATGGAATAACTCAAATACTGTTCACTGGATTCTTTTCATAGTTTGCATATGGGTTCATCATAGGGAGAGTAATGCTCCTACAGAGGTTTGTGACCTTGACCTTCATTTCAAGGTCACAACGAGACTTTGTCATTTTATCCTTGTCAGCGAGATATCTCAAGAACCATTTGCTGGATTCTCTTCATATCTTACACATAGCTTCTCCAAGGAAAGACGACGAGCTGATTAGATTTTGGTGACCTTGACATTATTCTCAAGGTCACAGTGGAACTTTGAAGTTTTCGACATGTTATTGTACATGTAAAGCTTGTCAGCGGGATATCTAAAGAACGATTCGCTGGTTTCTCTTCATATCTTACACATAGCTTCTCCAAGGAAAGACAACGAGCTGATTAGATTTTGGTGACCTTGACGTTATGCTCAAGGTCACAGTGGAACTTTGAATTTTTCGACATGTTAATGTACATGTAAAGCTTGTCAGCAGGATATCTCAAGAACCATTCACTGGAATTTCATCATATCTTACACAAAGCACCTCCTAGGGAAGACAAAGGGCTGAAAGTGTTCGAAAGTCGATTTTGCTGATCTTGACATTATTTTTCAATTTTGAAGTATTAATTTGCGGCGGGGGATCATGTCACCTTAGTGACAACTACTTGTATGAAATTATCCTTGTAATTACGCCGCAATAGGGTCGTTTTCATGTTGAGCGGCCACTATTATTGGATAAACATTCCCTCTTGATTGTGTTCTCTTATTCCTTGACGCCAGGACAGAGAGAAAAATATTTTATATTCAGAAACATATTTTATTGACAGAAAGGTCAAATGGTTTAGGCACTTACTTGGTCTTCTCCCAAAAATAATTTTCAGTGATCTCTGTTTCACTTTTGAGCCTGAGAGGAAATGAGTTTGGAATATTATATTGAAGACTTTTCCTTACTAATCTCACTAAAAGTTTACATTGACATTATGACTTTGTGTTTCACAGATTCAAGATGTGGTTGCTATCCGGCACATTGCTTCCAACACGGATCAGGTAGGTCACTTTCAAAGAAGATTTTAACCCTTACGTTGCGTATATATATTTTACCAATTTTAGCCCCTGTGGCGGAATTTACAGGCTCGCAGCTCGCAGCAGTAGTTTGGGCTTTGGCAATTTCCAGGCGAATAAGGACTATATACGGGCGTTCAATATAAATTCAAGTAGCGACACCCGTACTCAAATGGCTAATTCACACCCGAAACTTTGATTTAATTTTCTATGATTTTGCGTTTTTATTCTATTACTTTCGAAAGATTGTCTTTAATTCGGGCCTTGTAACATCATAAATACGAAACGAAAAAAATCCATTGAATTGAAGACAAGATGTCTAGCTTCACAATGATATAAAAATTATTAGAATGCGACCTTTGGTTATAATTCTATAGCTATGTAAAGTTTGTCTTTATTTCCACCTATAAAATCGTCAATACTTACAACATGTATACGGCATTGCGAACGGTCGTTCATCGCACTTTTCCAAGAAATCATAATCTCGAACCAGTTGACAAATAAGCACATGTCAACCCAAATATAGTTATGTTGTTTAACCTTTCAAATAAACGCTAACCTCGAACCATAACTGATGAAAATATGTTGATTAGTTTGTGTGCCGTTTGGTTTCACATGCCTCTCAGAAAGGTAAAATGATATCTTTATTTCTGTGAATAAATATGCGCATTTTATGTAGAATAAAAGATTATTCTTTTCGGTTTATTGTGATATAAAAATTATGAAAATGCATTCAGTAGTTTAGCAGTGATAATTGTGTAAGAAGTTGTGAAAATCGCCGATTGTTTCAATATTTATGAAGTGTAAACATGACCTTTTTCACGGCGCTTGCTGTGTCTTTATTATTTTTTTGACATTTTCTAATTTTATATGGGAATGTAGTCCATTCTTTCCCCTTTATTTTGCCGTATTTTTTTTTTTAAAACAAACAATTCGCTCACATGATATGAAGTGCGGGTGTAAGGCGAGTTAGAGATTTTTTTCCCGTCTCGCTAGATGCGAGGCAGATAGCAGACTCGGGCGAGGCAAACCCGACGCAATGCAAACACATGGGTGAAAATAGCCCCAAGTGAAATTAGGCTTCGGGGCGAAGCCTGACAAAATTGGCCTTTTGTAAAGCTAATTATCGATGCATTACGGGTCAACAATGCACACGCAAATTGGTGTGAATTTTGCGGGACATTCCGACCAGACATCGATCAAAGCTTCTTTGTCATGGCTAACCTCGGAGCATAAATGCAGCCATTCTCATGGAGCGACTCCTGGAGACTATCGACTCGGGACCCGGTGCCACGGCTTGTAAACTGAGAGTCTGCCGTGAATTGTTTCTAAGTATTGGATCCGGGATCCGAAATGAGACACCTCTGACGTGTTTATGGCCCTCCCGGGTAATTCCGGGATTCGCAAGTTAAGGGTTAAACTAGTAAAGCAAGAGACAATTCAAATTTGAAGTCTAAAGAACTTAACTAAGTTACCTACAGGTTTATTTTACCTTCACTCATCTGGTTTTGTTCTACATGCAGTCAGAATTGGGTGCAATGCTACACTGAATTTCAGCGTAGTACCACCCATGGTTTGCTAGTTCCAGCCAATGCTCGCAGGTTTCACCACAATGCATAGCCACATGGCGTTCCGGTCTTTCTCCCTGCAATAATACTAGCAGCCATGATATAAGTGAAATACCTTTGAAGTGGTCATATACCCCACCTCACCTGACCTCAATTTTCGGATTAAAATTCTGTTCCATATTACAGCAAAGAACAACCATGATCCTACTGTGTGAGGACGGCAGTCTGCGGATCTACATGGCGAACGTTGACAACACCAACTACTGGCTGTCTCCCTACCTACAGCCCCAGAGTCCCATCTCGGTTCTCAAACCTACCAAGAAGAAGAAGTCCAGCAAATCTGGTGAGTAGAAACTCTATCAATGAGAAAAGTAATAGGATTGGTGGGACTACACCGGGGGAGATGGGCTAATATCTGTAGCTAGTCTGGTGACCGAATTCAACTGACCAAAAATGTATTTGAGCTTCACACGTTGAAAAATCGTCCTTGCCCAATGAGATTTTCAGAAAATGTATCAGGAATTTCATACCAATGTAATTTGTTTTTTGTGAAATTTACAAGCTAGCATTGCTCATATTACCTAATAGCTTAAGTTGTCAAAATTGGCTGTCATTGCTTAAATTTGCTGACGTGGCAATATACTATTATTATTTGACATTTATTTCAGGTCGTCCTGCTGGAACTGTGACTTTCCCAATTGATTTCTTTGAACACTGTCAACAGACAAATGATGTTGAGGTAAATATATTTATAATTTTCGTCTTGTTAGCAATAAAATTTACGTTGACAATAAAAACCTGAATAATACATTCATTTTGTTTTCAGTTTGGAGGCAATGATGTTCTGCAGGTGTACAACGTCCAACAGGTGAAGCATAGACTCAACACAACTGGGATGTACATTGCTAGCACCAAGGTAAAATATCAGTGGAGTAATGTCCAAGTTGTTACATATTGGTAATAAATCAGTTTCTTAGGTGAGCTTTTTGAGGTTTCCTCACTTCATCATCGGAAGGAATTGATATTTTGATGATTTATTCAAGGAAAGGGGTAACCTTTACATTGTATGACATACAAACCAACTTCAAGAGCGTTGTATTATACATTTACATTGCAGCACTGAAAATGAAAAAGTGTTACATAACAGGTATACCTTTGAAAAAGGAATTGCATTTCTTTGTAGCAAGAAATATATATTTTGCCAATTTAACTCAAGTATTGCGAGACGTGGAGCAAAATATCAACGATAATTTCTCGTGGGTAGGAACAGAGTAATAATAACGAGGTAGGAGACAGACACGCATGTCATGATAAAACGGACACACCATGCAAAAGTGAAATTCATCTTCAATAGTTGGTTTTATGCAAAAAGGGCAAAACCTTTCATCTCTTGGAACGTTGTACGCTGATTTCAATTGTATCAGGTTTCCCAGAGTGCACTTTAGTTATATGTCATATATGTTGTATGTCCCATCTAGTCGGAATGTAAAATAATTTTGCCAAATATTTTGACATATCTCAAACGTTGTTTCAACTTCCCCTCCAGCCTGCTGGTTTCTCCCTCGAGATTAACAACACCAACAACACGACTGTTATGGTTGGCGTGCGGGTCCTGGTAGGCAGTCAGAGTGTCGAGAGAGCTCCCTCCTATCTAGAAGTGTTTGGACGAACGACACAAGTCAACGGTAACCGAGCTCGCTGGATTGATATGGCATTCACCAGAGAAGAGTCTCTCACCGCTGACAAGAAGTTCAGTCTCTTTGGTAAGTGGATTTCACGATAGAATGATTTTATTTATTTTGCCATGAGTTTGAATCATTTCTGGTTATATCTTTGATTGCTATTCATGCAATAGAATAGCATTTGACAATTCACAAGATATGAGAGTAAATATTTGAGAGTGGATCTTCAACATAAGATAATAAATCATATAAATACTGATGAGCTACAGAACGAATGGCTGTTAATTATTTCATAAAGTTTCCTCTGATATATATTTGCCTTATCCTTTGTTCCCAACAAAGACTTACAAGAATCCCTTTAAGATTTTTTACCTTGTAGCCTGTACTGAATAAAGAAGTTGAGTATCCATAAACGAATACCTTCTTCATTCTTGATTTCTTGTAATAATTGAAACTCTCAACAAATGATAATATGATTGTATACAAGCATGAACAGAGATGATATGCAAGTAATAACTCTTTTGAATTATTGACTCAATATTATTTTTTTTCATATCAACAATGCATTATAATTTCTTGTTATAGTTGGTGCAAGTGTTGATCAAGCTGGTGTCACTATGATGGACTCTGTGAAGGTGTACGTGAAGACAAAGGAGGCGTTTGGTTGGCCGGAGGAGACGGATGAATTCCCTGAGACCACGACCCCAAAAGTGACTCCGACGGTGCCAACAGCCCCCTCTAGTGAAAGTGACACAATCCAGCCTCTTTCCCTCCCGCTCACAACTGCTGATAAGTAAGTTGAAATATTATAATTATATAGTGTAAATTATACTGTATTTTATGTTTATCGCTCTGATATAGAGGCAACGTTATTTAAAATAGGTTTTGATAATAAAATTTTTGATTATTATTAAAAGTCAATTCCAATTCCAAGTTATTTCAATTTAGGTTTCGATAAAATGTTGAGTTATTTTCAAAAGTCATTTTCAAAGTCCATGTTATTTGAATTTAGGTTTTCATAAGAAAATCTTAGATTATTAGACAAAGTCAATTTCTGATTTTTCATGCACATGATTGAGCTTGAAAATTTTCCTTTGAAGCATTTGTAATTAGCTGATTCCTTAGTGTTGTGATATTTTATAATTCTACTTCAGATTGCTGAGTAGCGCTCTAGAGGTTCTGGAAGGAGCGTTTGCTGCGGGAAAGTTGGAGGAGAAGGTGGGTCCATGTGTACGACAAACCTTTAACATTTAGTCTCAATTTAATCCTGTTTTATTTTTTCATTTGGTGGACCCCTTACTTACCAAGAGTGAATGTCAGTAATTCTGCAGAATTGTTTTGGTTAAATTGTTATTTGTGTTAATTTTATGATCATGCTGATCATTTTGCTTTATCATGTTCATCTTATGACATCATCCTTTTTTTTACCATGACTTTATGTGATTCAAATTGTTATTTCATTGAGTAGAATAACATGTTACTTCCTCAGGGAAAATATGGATTATATTTTAAACAATGAATACCATATTTCACCACTGAAAATGTAATAAATAAATGTTATTCATTTTAATGTTAAATGATGTCTGCTGCAACAGGCACATCGCATATTGAGAGCATTAATTTATTTGATGATTTTGATGGCTGTTTGACAGGACCCGTCTCGAGACAAGGCGCTAGAGCTGGCCACCAGCCTGCTGACCCTGCCCACTCCACCCGCCGTACAGCAACACACCAAGTCTCTACTCGCCTCGCTCTTTGCTAACAAACCAACCTACCATAACCACAAGGTACAGTCTTTCATTATCCACAACCAGGTTAAGACTGCATAGCGCAGTCATTAGCATGTCTGGTTTCGGATCAAGAGGCCTGGGGTTAAATTCCGTCAGGGGCTCATAACTTTGCTGTAGAGAACTGTTCTACATGGAATAAGGTTTGGGTGCAATGCTGTACTGAATTTCTGTACTGTACCACCGAATGTTCCCTAGTTCCAGTCGTTGCTCGCAGTTTTCACTGCAATGCATATTCACAATGGTGTCAAACATTAAACATAAATCCTATGAGCTACAGATCCCATGGCTCTGTTTTCATTTGAATATTTGTTCTTCCACACCAATTTGGTAAACTGTTTCTTCGATAACAATTGACATTTTTTAGGTAATTCATAATGATGCGCTCCACAAATGAAATAAATGCTATCCAGATAAAATATTGGATTCCAAATGGTGTTATTGTCTTCAGGACCAGGCACAGCTCGTCCATGTGATGAAGAGTCTCTCCAAGGATGCGTCTGACATGGATGTTGAGGCGTTCCAAAGACTTGTAGTCACTGCTCGGTCCGTCGCCGTCTCTCGACCAACCAACCTCCTCAAGTTTGCAGAGAAGGGAGAGAGCAAGGAGGAAGGTGAGTTGTCTCCAAATTATTCTTAAAGGGAGGGTTCCTTCTATAGATCGGTGATAGACCTTTCCCCTTAAAGGAATATTCCAGCGTAAATTCAAATTTTTTCCCATAAAAGATTGAGTTCTCAGGTACTTTCTCACAAAATATGTTTGTATTTGGTCAATGGGTAAAATAATTACATCAAATATAAACCGTCACTTTGGCTAGACGTGGGCGCCGCCATCTTTCTTGAAAATCTGCGGTAAAGGACACACCAACGATTGTAAACTCCGTACATCATTGTGCGGTAGAGTTTGTACAATAAACTAGACTCACTGTCTGTTTGCGCTGCGCACTTGTCATCGTGTGATGTGAATACGACTGATTAAAACCCCGTAGTGACAATACAATACAGGGTAATTCGATCATGGCGCTGAATACATCATATTTTATATTCCATCAGTTATTCAAGGCTGTTTATTTGAATGAAACATTCACATAACACGTAAGTCTTGTTCGCGCATGCGCATTGTTAAGTCAAGCACCATGACTAAGAAAATTAGCCAGTTACAAATCAAATAATATTTCCAGATATCGTAATGGATATTAAATTGGTAATGGATTAGTAAATTTATCAACTAGGCCTACTTGAGGTGCAATGAAATGTTTGAAACTCGTTGTATTTGCATTCGTTGACCTGCAGTTTATGATAAAACACAACACAAGAACATATTAAGTCAATAATATTTATTGATGTGGCGTTGGGGGATTCTCGGTCAACATATTACATACAGTATTGTAATATGAATCAATGAATTATGTTACATAATCAAGTGTATTATATTGAAATTTTGGGAAAGATCCGCCAGGATGATGCGGAAATCCCCATGAAAGATAACATGTAAAAGCAAATACCAAAAGTGTAATTGTACTAAAGAGGTAAATATCATGTCATGATTTATACCACCATCTGTGACAACGGGCAGAGGTTGTACCATCATGGACATTACAAACATAAGGTGAATATGAGTATGAAAATCTAATGGTACAAATTGAGGTAGGTATGATGCATGACAACCTCTGCGACAACGGGCAGAGGTTGTACCACTAAATAATGGCACCAATTAAGGTAGGTATGATGCATGACAACCTCTGCGACAACGGGCAGAGGTTGTACCACCATGTACATAACAAACAAAAGGTGGATATGATAATGACAGGTCTGCAACCATTGGCAGATGTACCATTATGTTAACTTATGAATCAGAAGGTGGATAATGTTAAATACCAACCTCTGCGACAACGGGCAGAGGTTGTAACACTCTGATAACTTACATAAAGTGGAGGGAAATGCATCATAACAACTCTGCGACTACGGGCAGAAGGTGTACTACTACGTAACTAACCAAACACAATTTGGATATAAACTTATGACAACCTCTGCGACAACGGGCAGAGGTTGTACCACCATGTTAACTTATAAACATAAGTGGGAAATGCATCATAACATCTCTGCGACTACGGGCAGAGAGTGTACTACTACCGAGCTGAACAAACACAATTTGGATATAATAATATGACAACCTCTGCGACAACGGGCAGAGGTTGTACCACCATGTTAACTTACAAACATAAGTGGGAAATGCATCATAACATCTCTGCGACTACGGGCAGAGAGTGTACTACTACCGAGCTGACAGAAATTACCTGGATCTGATATTATGACAACTTCTGCGACAACGGGCAGAGGTTGTACCCTACTGAATAGCATCTAATGAATGTTTTTTCTATTGACAGGGAAAGATACAGAATCTCACTTGAAATGTATAACTCAGAAGAGGGGTGCCAGGAAGATTGCTACAGATAGATCGTACCTGGGACTCTACTGTCTCTACGAAGAATAAAAAAAAAATAGCGAGAATCCCCCAGTGGGATGAAATATAATATGACTAGATTTATACATGAAAGGGTCTATCACAATGTACATGAGTTAAATGACAATTAGAAGCTGAATAAAATAATGGAGGAGAATGGGGATGGTGGTGGGCAACCAACTGAGTTTAAGACGATGGTGAAGCCAGGAACTGACAACAAAGGAAAACGTGTGAACTGACAACAAAGGAAAACGTGTGACGACTGCGCATGCTCAGATCATGTTATAGAGTTACTAAAAATAGAACTACAGGAGAACTAGCACTAAAACGAAACTTGCTAATACTACGATGTCAATATACCAGTTATAGAACTGTCAATTCCAACATGATTTAACAGTTGTGCAATTATTAAACTTTACATACAAAATACAAATCAGCTATAATTAATGGTTCCAAATGCAAATAATTACTAACCAACTACGTGTTGTGATCCATCATAAACATCACTCAAAGAGCTATAATTTATGATAAAACACAACACAAGAACATATTAAGTCAATAATATTTATTGATGTGGCGTTGGGGGATTCTCGGTCAACATATTACATACAGTATTGTAATATGAATCAATGAATTATGTTACATAATCAAGTGTATTATATTGAAATTTTGGGAAAGATCCGCCAGGATGATGCGGAAATCCCCAAATGATCAGTGAAGATACTGAACTGAGAATCCCCCAAAATGAAATTACATACAAAATACAAATCAGCTATAATTAATGGTTCCAAATGCAAATAATTACTAACCAACTACGTGTTGTGATCCATCATAAACATCACTCAAAGAGCTATAATTTATGATTTTACCTGAGGCAGTTTTCAAATGGTTAATATATAATTATTTGTGGCTCAGTCAGCAATTAATTTTTAGACAGAACCCCGTTTTGACTATTTATCAAATAATAAACCTTTCCTAAGTAGAATAAAATAATGATAAAATTTATAGTTGAGTAATTAATTCCAAATACACAATTCCACACTAACATATGTGTTTTTAATTTGTAACTTGTAACGATCAATTCTTATTTTACTTCAAGATTTTCAAAAAGCGTTGTAATATAGTCCTATTGTTTAAATTACAATTATAATTTAAAAAACGTAATCACATAATTTTCAATCACAATGCAATGTCGATTGTAGGTGACTTCGTAGGAGGATCCGGTTCGTATGAGAATTTTTCGGTGAATTCGAAGGAGAATTTTTTGTTTTTAAAATGCTGGATGATCGGCAATGTTTATTTTGATTATATATTTAATTTGTTGTTTTAATGAATAAAGTAATCTGGTAAGTATGAAATGTATTCATTGTAACATTAACATTAACAGATGTCGCTGAAGATGAGAAGACTAATTTATTTTTATCAGTAACTAAGAATAAGATTACGTGACCGTAAGAAATTAACAATTAGCCTATCAATCAGTGTTGTTCTCAGATTAATGTCATATAAACTGACAAGATCGTAATTAGGTAACTTCATTATAATAATCCTCCTACGAATTCACCGAAATATCCTTTGGAACTGGAATGGACTGCTTAATACTTTCATCTTGTCAAAAGCTGAATGATGAATTAATCCCTAAAATATATATTTTGTCGTTAAAATGAAATACCTGGATATTTCTGCAGACGAATGTATATTTCTAAAATTTCACTTGCACATAATACAATTGTCTATGCGGAAACCAGTGATTTCGTAGGAGAGACCTATCGTGGTTTCGTTGGAGTGTCATAATATGTTTGTTAATTAAGTAATTAGTACCTTAACACTATTAACGCTAAGCAATTGAATAAGTTCAAATACTAATAGATATTTATAATAATATGGTCTAATATACTTTATTCTATAAATATGATATAAAGGACATTTAAGTATGAAATGAAATTCATCTTCGATATCGTCTTTAAACATTTGGCATTTACGACTTGCATAATCTAAATTTTGGTATCTGCCGGTCCGTACCGCTAATTATAAGTTATGGGAGCTAAGTCTAACTCAGGGGTGTGGTGAGATGTGTTTAATGTCCATTACTTTGTCGGCTTCTTACCAATTTTATCTTCACCGGCATCTGGTAATCTTCCAATCGTTGCTCATATGCGTTAAACTGTTTACACACGACATCATACTTACCCGATTTTTTTTTATTGATACAAACACAAAATGGGTAAACACTGCCGATCATTTGGCATACTCTGTTCGAAACTCTCCCAGGAAATCACCGAAATTTACCAGAACTCACAGTAATGTTTACATATTCTGCAGATGCTAATTACAAATGTTATTACTAATATGATTTCCTAATATCGATATTTAATATTATATCCTAAATATTGTTTACAAGATATTTCATGCTTCACTGATTCATTTCAATAAGACAATTCATTAGAATTTGACTAAACTTATTATCTTCATGAAAATCCATAACAATAAGAAAATTATCATAATTTATATCAGTTCAAATTGTCTAATGCCGAAATTATAAATCTTAAAACAATCATAGATCTACATCACTACAACCACTACCATAATTCGTAATCAAATTGGTGTCGTACGAACAGCGATATAAATTTTAATGGAATACAATAAAATCATAATAACTAAGTTTCAGATCAATGAAACATATTAAACGATCAGAATAAAATACACAAAGAAAGAAAGCCAATTTCTGGTCGAATCAAATATATCTTATTACGTACATACGAATTAAGTTTTGATTACGAACTTGTCACAATACACCGAGGCTTCGTAAAATTTCCGTAAAATATGTGTTATTTTACTATTGAATTTATATCAACAAGGGTATTTCAGAAGTAATCTAAATTTAAATACTTATGAAATGGTCTAGATTTTTTTTCAAAATTATCAAAATGTTCAAACCTCGCGTCGCCCGAACTTGAACAGCCGACAACAGTTGCAAATCTTAATTGTCCAAGCATATATTCCCGATTTTGTGCAGCAATCTACTGTTAAAAATCTTATATTTATTTGATCTGGGGATCGTAAATTATGACTTTTGGGAAGCAGGGGCGATCATACCCCGGTCCTTACGGTTTTTAAAAAAACATGCATGACCGGCCCGCACCTCTCGCCATTGAAAACAGCGGCGTCTCCTATTTTCGTGGTGTGTCTTTCATAGCGTAATCTCGTCGTTTCACGCTCTCGTTCTGGCAACATGGCGGCGCCCTGTGAGTCTGATAATTGCGTTTTTTTCAATGTTTGAATTTTTATTACAGATGATGCAAAGTACCTAAAAATTATTGGATAGGATGTATCGCTAGCCCAACAAACATTCTTTTATTAGCTTTATTTTCATTTTGCGATGGAATATTCCTTTAAGTCTTCTACCTGAAATCCTGCAAAGAAAGAATGTCGAAAGCTTTGGATTCAATGCTACTTGTGATTCAGTGGCCGACCATCCATGATTTGCTAATGTGATGCACTAAAATGAAACTGTTTGCAAAATGCTTATGTAGCTTTTCTCCTAGCTATAATTCTAGCTGCTGTATGTGGGAGAGGGGTGGTTGGAGGTGCACACGTTCCCCCAAAAGAAATCCAAGTGCTTCATTGACCACTTGATAACATTTATATTTATTTCTTCACTTTTGAAAACAAATTTGGATGTCAAGTTGCACTCAAACTCCAACCCTCCTTCCCTGCAAATGAAAGTCCTGGATCTGCCCGTGCTTAAAATTTATTTATAATGCTATTCACTTAGTTTACCTGTCCCATTATTATGCTCAGTTCTGGAAGTGACCGATCTAGAGGATGAGAAGACCGACCAGAGCTCGATGTCGAGTTCGACCAGAAGCCAAGACCTGGAGGTGAAGGATTACTGCCACTTCACCACCCAGCTGGTACAGGCTCTATGGAAACTACACTCCTCCAAACCCAACAACTCCATGCTAGCTCCTGTCTGCTTGCCAGGTAAGAGGAGAACTAAACATTGGAGCTCTGTGGTGTAGTGGTTAGGGTGCAGACCTTTCAGTCAAAGGTCCTCACATTGACATTAATAACCTGGACATCCTTTCACAAAGCACTAAGGTGATTGTACGGCACTAAGGTTACCTTAGTGCAATGTTCAAGAATGGGAGTTACGGTTAACCTTAGTAACGGTTGTTTTGTGAAAGCAAGCCCAGGATAGTTTGTGGAGCAAAAATGAACTTAAATGAGTACCTGAAAACAGGAATTATGGAGCTATATAGACAATCCCAAATCAACCCAAATCAACCCAAAGTGTCCTTTATTCTCAAATCCACTTCATTAAAAATGGATGCATATAATCAAAATTGAAGTATTCTTAAAAAATTTCAGAACATTTTATTCAACGTTTACTTCAATGCAGGTCTAGCACATGTTGACGCTACAGTCGGAGCGGTGGTCGAGATCATTCATGCATTCACTGTGTGTGACTCTGAGTCTGTCAACCTGGCAACCAAGCATTACGTGAAGATGCTGCTCTCTCAAGTGAGTCTAACTCTATAGCTGTTAACATCTTTCTGTATTTAGCCTTTCAAGGATTTCAAGGGGTTTTCAGTCATTTATACTTGTTTGTAATCTTTTAGAAAGATTAACTAACCATTCAGGAAAATGTTTTGGTGACTTGATTTCTAATAGTTACAAAGGGGTTACATAGTTGATTTTCATTAATGATTTCATTATCAATCTTCCAGGATCCAGTGGTCAGCTTTGCATGTCGCCAAGCGTTGATCCGAGCATTGAGACCTCGTCACAGACGTCGTAGAGTGTTCATCCCCTCGCCGCCTAGATGCAGCTCTCCAGGTACTTGCATTTGAAGTTACTGAAATTTGACAACTGACAACTTTTTACAGTGAAGAAGTTGATTATGTCGCCTATGGCTAAAATTGCACAAGTGGCATTTAGACTGATTTCACTGATTTATTAGAAGTTGGAGTGGGACAATATTATCATGTTTTAAATGTTGCATTGCCACAAAGAGGCACATTGACTCAAAGGGCACAGCTCACCACATGGGTGGGTGACTCACTACGGTAAAGTGCGAATTTGAAGGGAGCCTGGCACTAAAAGATGAGTTGTTAGAAATATTGTGTCATCGTGGGTCATTGACCTTATTCAAAATGTCTCTCTGTTCACCCAACAGTACAAATGGGTACCTGGTGAAGCTTGTATTGGAGGTGACCTTCTAGCGACATGTTGTCAGTTTAGATTAGACCATTGTAATAAAGTTGATTGTAAACGCATCTTAACAGCCCAGCTGAGACTTATAGAAGTTGATTACTATTATTCAAATAGAGCCATTCTACAATAAGTAATCTAGAAGTAAAAGTTACAAGATTTCGGATGGCCAGACTGACCTTATTCAAACTGTGATTGATGATAAACTGTTAATGTACAGGAGGAGGTGGCGGTGATGATGACGAAGACGATGACAAACCGGACAAGCCGGACACGCCCCCGCCTGTAGAAGCTCGGATCAACAACCACGTAGAGCATCAGGACCAGGACCCAGAGGGAGACGATCAGTTTGATGTTGTCGTGAGTTGATATGTGTACTCATCAGTTTAACTCTTAAAAATGGAAAAAGAAAATAAACAATTAACACATTGTGGCGGTCCCCAAGACGTGATGTTGTATGACTGAAGTTTTATTCCTTAAAACTCCGTAAAACACCATGCAGGCATGGCTACATGAAATTGTTCGACAATAGTTAATTTTGGTACTGAACAGCCGAGAAACCGAGCATGAACAACATACTATCCAAGTGACATCACTCTCAGCCCTACCACTGCATACGGCTAAACAAAAAAATGAAATGATAGCCTTTACACATAAATTCAAAACTTAGTACATTAATATTCGGAAAGTAACAAATCAACTGTCTGAGAGCATTAAGATAGAATGCCAATGGTCCTAGGACTGACTAGACAGGGAACTATTTGTCTGGCATCTGGTTGTTATACTCCTCTATTCTCCCTATAGGAGAGCAATGAGCCTATGGTCCTGGAACCAGGAGAAGGTAATGCCCAGGGGAACCATCTGTCTGGTCTGGAGGCCTTGTACGGCTTCGACCGCAACTTCGAACTGCCGGCGGACGCTGATGACGAGGCTATGGTGGAACTGGCTATAGCTCTAAGTCTCCAGGAACAGGTCAGTTTATCAATGTTAGTGTAAAGAATTTAGGATGTAATCAGTTCAGATAATTCAGTATGATCCAAAACTGTTCCACAGGAGATATAGCTTGTGTGAGATCAAGCGGTGTCTAGTTGGAGGTAACGTTTTGACAATAGATTTTGAACAATGCCCTGCCTATAGCTATGTCAACTGCATGATACAGAGTTCATTCTAGGTGATAACACAAGTGGGCCCATGGCCCCTCTGACTGAATTTTGGTGGGTCATTCAGACATTTGGATGGGCCATAGATAAATCAGTGTTGTGTGAAATATGTCAGGTGTCTATTCATTTATAAACTTGAATTCGTTTATAATATTCATTGCAATGCATTTATCAAATTATTGAAATAAACAAATTACAAAAATCATGTTCTATTGTCTTTAATATTTAATAAAGGGAACAATTCATCAAATCAAGGAATATTTACAGTGTAGGTAAATAGCGCTGTTTGAAGTTCTCATAATATAACAAGCCACGCTTCGATGCGAGGCAGCGTCAATTTCTAACTTAAAGACATTGTTTTTGTGATCGTATGGAAATTAAATCCACTGAACTCGTTAAACAATTACATAACTGCAGTAAAAGATTTCCTATTTTATTTATTTACAGTATCGTTAACACAAACCGAGCAAAAATCGTTAACGAACCACATTTCAAGTTCAAGTTCAGCCGGTGGCCCATGAAATAGCCCCTCGTGAATAAAAGCATAAGTCATTTGTTGTGTAAATATTACGTCCAAAACATTTACTTGACAAACCTTGATATAGATGTCGTATAGCGCACACTGCAATTAGTGGCAGTCATTTACCGACGAATTCAGTAATTATATTCGCTTTGTTGTGTAAACCAACAGTCTATAATTTGTCACTGACGATCATCGATATGACACTAACTAGGCCTAAGTGAACGACGGAATCGTGTGTCGAGTGGCATCTTATTCTTAATACATTCTGAATGTTAAATAAACACGTATTTAGCTTAATTAGTTAACATAATTGCGTTCTATTTATTGAATAATATATCAATTGATAGGAAGCAAATGTACTGCGCCTACAGAATAACTATATTTGATAGAATATGCAATGAATTCAGCGTCATCGTTGGTCTTTTTAAATGGGCAACAATTTAATTATGCACCGGTAATGCGACACTACGTATCTAATATTCTGATTGGCTAAGAGAAGGGAAGTCCCAATGACAAGGCTTACGAAACCAAAACAGTTTGTGATGTTGCTGAATTCACTTCTCGGGAGACGAAATTGATACATAATTAAAGGAATAACAACAAACACCGTAAGACAATAGTTGTATTTTTTATTATGGTACATTTGCAACATATTCCTGCAAAATTTAACTTGTATTATGACATGTACCGGCTGTGTGGAATGCCAAGTGGGCCCCGTATGTGATTTTTTTATGCGCCAAACGAAAATACAGTGCGCCAATGGCGCAAGGGCGCAGCCTAGAATGAACTCTGTGATATCATAATGATTTTACATTGAGTAATGACATCACAATTCTATGACTTCATAAACATGATGACAGCACATTACTATAACATCAACGCATCGAAAGTCAAATGGCAGTGCTGTGCTCAGAGATGTACAATTTTCATTGAAAGTAATGAAGAAAGATTTTGGATGACAAATAGAATCTCACCCTCGTGTCTTCAGATATAAAATATATCGACACAAGTTGATAAAATTAAAAATATCCTCGGCCAACTAGGGTGAGATTCTCTGTTTATCAATACGATATAGACAAGGAAGGTCTTGTTAGATGCATGTAGATGCCGAGTGTGTGGATGATATACCTCTGTTTCTGTGTGCAGGGTGGAGGTGCTGGAGGACTCAGTCTCCAGAGTCTTGGTCTTGCTAGACAAGGACAGGTGAGTAGACATAACTCTTTATCTTGGAAAAATATAGGGGATCATGTCATCACATGGTCCGTCTGTCCGTCCCATCTGTCAAGGGTACTTGACTCCTCTCACAGTTTTTCACCAATTTTTCAGAAGGTTAATGTATTACTTACTTACAACTTAATGTAACATATGATCTTTGGATATATATCAGTAATATGCTTGTGCCTTTTAATCCTTTGTTAAAACTGAAGGGGGTTCATGTTGTGACACAGTCCGTCTGTTTTTATGTTCTGAAATCAACTCCCCTCACAATTTTTGACCAATCTTTTAAAACTTGTATATATGCTTTGGATATGTACATGTGCTTCTTTAGGCAAGTCAGATATAGAGATTATTACCCGAGGAAGTGTGTCATATGACTTTTACGAAACGAGTGTGAATTTTTGTACTGCCCGAGCGAGAGCGAAGGTTATACATAAATTTGCACAAGTTTCCTAAATGTCATATGGCACACTTTCGAGTGTAATAATTTCTATATCTGACTTGCCTAAAGAAGCACATGTACAATTACCCATTGTATGTCATTTGATTCGCGCTAAAGTAGTCAAGAAACAACCCACTTCTCTAGCGACGGCAAGCTATAGTGATGTCACGAACAATCGTTTTATGACGTCACAGACGACGAAATTCCGTAAGTCGCGGTGAAACAAAGGTTGCTAGGCAAACGTGATATGTGCAATGGTCAACCATATGGGTAATAAAAATATTTATTTTATATTTAGTTATGGCCCCAAATCACCTCACCTCACCTCACCTTATTTCAGCTATTGATGTATTGATCCTCTAAGTTACTATATGTATATGCTCTTTGATCCCCCAGAGTGCATCATTTATTGAGGAGGGTCCACTATCCGATACGACCGCCTCCGCTCCAGGGAGTGACGATGAGGTTGGAAGTAACGCAGCGACGGAAGGATCAACACTGCGGACGTCCCCTGCCGAGCAACCAGGAAGTGCTGGGTCCGAGAGTGGAGGCAGTGCTGTTGACTCGGTGTCAGGTCAGTGATCAGCAGATACAAGTCAAAATAGATTAACGATTAAATAGATATTTAAAAATACCTGCTGGTTCCGTTGGGGAAAAAACACAAGTGTTTTCTCTGACATACCATCACGATTCAGTTCACAGCGAACTAAACTAGTAACTCAAAAGGGAAAACTTGAAATAAGCGAAATAGTTGAGGTAGTCTCACCCCAATTTTACCTTTTTATATCATCATGGATGTTAAAAACAAAAGAGTCTGTCACTGTTCAAACGTTTGTATTCGCTTATAAGACCAACAATGAGGCTTGTGACTTTAACATACTGAGAGGTTATTTCAAGAAATTCAATAAGATGGATCGTGAGATATAAGAGTTATGAAACCCATTGTTTCAGTGAGTGGACGCAGCAGTGCATACGGCTACTCTGTACCTGAAGGAGGGACTACAGCGCGGAGTGAGACCAGCAGTGTCGGGGGACCCACCGGATCCATGCATCACGAGGTGGACGTCATCGAAACTGACGCAGAATACGATGCAAGCTGCAGGTGGGTAGATATTAACAGATGACTGAAAATTGGTGTGATAAATAAATAAAATTTAATCAGATATGACTGAAAATTGGTGTAAAAAAACTAAATACAATTTATTTGTTATGTTTCGGGACTCCATCAAGTCCCTTCCAAAGTTAGAACCCCGAAACTAGCAATTAAATAAACAAAATTCCCAACAGTTTTGTGTTCTTGTATTCCAATTCCATTACATTAACTGAACAGGTCTTTGAAGGCATTTAGAAGTGGCATACCTAAGAAAGATTGCATAACGTAAACATGAAGTTTTGATTCAGAGAATTATTCTATCCCATAAATATGAAAGTCAGTATTTTGAGGTTGAGTCCATATGATGTTTCTTGTATTGTAGACTGCACAGTCTGCGCCTCCAGCTCCTGGAGAGACTGCTTCAGTACCTGCCCCAGATCCGAGACGTCGGGGGAGTCAGAGCTATACCCTTCATGCAGGTAATAATCATAATAATAGTGCATTTGTATTGTGCTTTTCCATAATAGAATATGCTCAAAGCGTAGTGATGAGTGATCAGAAAACAGCTTAGCGGGCAAGATTGGTTTTGATGGACGTTTTGAAGGCAGAAAAGGTTTGAAACTGTAGGGCATCTGATTGAAGATTGTTCAATGGCAGTAGCAGCAGAATATGTGAATGTTTTCCTCCTGTACCTGGACAGTTTCACTCAAGGCACATTTAACAGACATACAATTAGTGCCTATATATGAATTAAGGCCCATCTAATAGCCTGTAACCTGGTGATTTGTTCCATTTGAAAATTGTAGCTTAGTTTTACCATGAAAATTGACAAAATCATGATTTCGGGCTTGTAACGTTTCAGACTTATATCATGCACTGCTTGTGCTATAAATGTCAACTCTTTGTCTAGTGGTAGCAGAATATTCCAGAATAACCTATCTTCAGCTAACCAATCTCCACTCCTGAAAAGCCCTTTGTTGTGGTTCCTATATGTTGGCCACTTAGAAGGGTGTGACACAACTTGAGCAGCTGAACTATTAACCAATTGACTTCCCCTTAGACTGAGGAACCCCTTGGTGTTCTTGTTACACTCAGTGTTGATTGATGTAATATTTTTACCTGTCCAGGTGTTGCTGATGTTGACCTCTGACCTTGACAATGAGGAGGAGAAAGACCGAGCTGCTCTGGACAACCTGCTGACCGTCATCCTGCAGGAGCTTGACCTCTCTGGACAGGTACATGGGACATGTCTCTCATTGAATTAGAGATTAAAACATACACTCCTTGGTTGAAATTGTAATCACAATGATGGGTGCATAACTCGCAACTATGACGTGTAGGTGAGTGGAAAGATTGGTGTGAGTTCTCCTCACCATTGTCTTGATTGAGGTCGAAAGACAGGTCAGAAATAATATTTTTCAGGGAGTTAATGGCCCTTGAATCTGTAATTGAAATTGATACAAGTAATTTCTATGATGCCCCAAATATGGACAAGTTTTTTCAGAAATGAATTCTTTTAGGCGAATAAAATTAATCATACAGGTAGTCCTGACGATACTCTTGATAGAGTTTAAAGGCTATTTGAAATTGAAATTTTAATTGAGTTAATTCTTTGAATCTTAAATTGTTTTGATACAATTAACTGCTCTGATGCTCCAACGGGGACACACATTCTCGGTACTATTATGCCAAGGTGAATGAAATTTTGTGATTTTCAGTAGAGTTCTAATGCAATTTCCAAAAATGTTTTTTGCCAAATAATATATTATGAATCTGTATTCAAACTAAATGATATTAACATCTATAATGCACAAAGGATGAAAACCTGAATGGTAGAGTATGTGAGCCATTCTCACTTTTGTCTTGTTTTCTAAGCATTACTAATATAACGTTCATGTTACAGGGACTGGAGAACATTGAAGCAAGGACGAAGCAGTTTGAAGTGAAGTTGATCCTTTTGCGTCTCCTCAGTGTTCTGCTGTCTAGGACTAGAGCAGGAACCAAACCTTCTAGTGAGGTGAGTGTACTTAAAACCAAGAATAAGAAATTGGAAATTTAAAAAATTTTTTACTTGAATTGAAAGAAATGTTCACCTTGGGTGTCCATCATTATGTGCAAAATGTTTCTAAATTGGGATGTTCCAACCCCCTGAATTCCCCTGGATACGCCACTGCTGCAGTGATAAATTTACAAATATGACCTGCAGGGTCCAGGGTCCAGGGTCCAGGGACTCGCGACCAAAAACAGTTGCGAGTCCCAGCAGATGTCAGGAGTTCCTCAATGAGTAAGCAAATACTATATAAAAATCCTTTGAGTCCAGCGGCTCGCTGCTTAGATTTTTTAGTCCTTTCCAAATTTTATGAGTTCATGCATGACTATGGAGTAAATTTATCACTGCTGCTATTTGCTTTGTGTCACTTGCATTTATATTTGTTTTCCAGTGCCTGTCCTTCGTGAGTAACAGCACGGCCAGCTCCCTGCTGTCTACTGGGGCTATAGAGTACTGTCTACAGGTTCTCAAGAATCTCCTACCCTACTGGAAGAACTACTCCACTCCAGAGGTCAGTAACCAAATATTTGTTTGAGCAGGGGCGGGATAGCTCAGTGGTTAGCGCGTTCGGCTTCGGATCAAGAGATCCATGGTTCGAATCCCACTAGGGGCACGGCAACTTTGTCTGCAGTAGAGAACTTTTCTACACGCAGTAAGGTTAGGGTGCAATGTTGAATTTCAGTGCAGTACCACCCATGGTTCATTAGTTCCAGCCGTTGCTCGCAGGTTTCATTGCAATACATAGCCACATGATGTTGCAGGTTTCTTCATGCAATAACATTAGCAGCCGTGTAAGTGAAATACTCTTGAAAGCGGCGTTAAAACCCAAGTCACCTCACCTTTGTTTGAGCAGAATAGCTATGGTATTTGCTGATTGAATCTAGTGTCATGATCACTTTGAAACTATTGGTCTATTTATATCATTGTTATAACTGCCATAGTACGAATTCTTGTCCTTTTTCGGGGCAGGTCCCTTGCGGGATTAAAACCCACACCCTTAGAGTCTCGCATCAACTGTTAGCACTGACTATTCCAACTGCTTATCCATTCAGCCTCTGTCATCTTTTTGTGTATTGTAGTGCTTGTTTATCTCAGGAAATATAGACATAAATGCTTGCGTGAAGAGCTTAGTTGTGACACCAAAAGTACAGTTCCTTCAGGGTAATAAATTGTTAATAATGTAAATTGTGCCCTTTTTGCATGCTTATGCATGAAAATAGTGCTATACTTTTAAACGATTATTATATTACACTGTTTGGTCATCACTTCATCATAGATTGTTCTGACGTATCTCACTGTGTATTACAGGAGGAAGGCTCCAGCACCCCAGGACAACTGTTGAAGCCACACCCGAACTCCCCACCCCCTGACATGTCCCCTTTCTTCCTGCGGCAGTATGTCAAGGGGCATGCTAACGACGTTTTCGAGGACTACCCTCAACTTCTCACCGAAATGGTACTCAGACTCCCGTATCAGGTAACTATTGACTCTATCTTTATTCTGGTACTCAAAAGTCTAGGGCCTACATGTACAATGTTTATACATAATCATTCATCAAACTTCATGTTTCTGTATACAAATGCTTAGAAAATATACATGGACAGGTTTGAAATGTTTTTGATATTTGGAGAGTAACCTAATTTTAACTTACTTGGATGAACATAATATCTGTATCTACCTTATTTTAGTTTATATTTATTTGGATCCTGGTCAGATTTTGTGAAATTTGCTTTGATTTGGTAAAAACTTCAATAATCAATTTTACAAATCTACTTTAATGGAAAATGTACCTAAATGTGTTATTTGTATGTAATTTGGCATATGTTTTTGTTTCCAGTTGAAGAAGATCGCTGACAGTGTACAGAATGTTCCAAAGGCGTCCTTCGAACCACAGTGGCATTCTGTCTTATCAGAGGTAAGCAAGATCGACATTCAATTTTGTAGAGATTGATCGCTGTATAAGACTCAAATAAGCCCTCATATACCCAGACAGTATAATCAAATTTAGCCAATGGCATATCCAGAGAGACGGTTTCAGGGTGTGTGAACTCCCCTTTTGAACATTTCACGAACCCACTGGGTGAACTACCCTTTACAATGAGCGAACTCCTCCTTTGAAAATTAACAAGGGCACTTTACTAGAGTTAATTACATAAAATGATTTTATTTTCAATTTCAGTATATGATGACTCAACAAACACCGTTTGTGAAGAGGCAAGCAAGGAAGGTGAGTGTTGTGAACTTCCATCTATCTTCTAACTATTAAGTCATTAAAAATTATAGGAAATTTTACCAAAATTTCTCACAAATCAACTTTGTTGAAATCATGTCCCACCTAGAGAGTGTAAATATGAGCTGGGACCTCTTACTTGTATGGACCTCTTGAAGTACTAGTATTGACCTCCAAAGTACTATCATTACACCTTAACTTAATTTGTAAGAATGCCATTGGTAAGTACACAGCACGTGGGCCAAAAATATATTTGTACGCTGACCCCCGCTACCAGAGATGAGGTCAGCTTTGTGACAGAATTTTCTGTCACTTACCGTGACTGTTTGTTTTGACGTTTGTTTTCAAAATTGGGAACTTAATTCGCTTTACTGGTATGGCGATGTGTACTATAACACTTAAAATTTTAATACAATAGTCTGATTGAAAAAGAATTTCAGTATAATAAAACACTTAATTACTCATGGTGAGATCATTATTTGAAATACAGGGACTCTCAGACCTGACTCTCTGAATCACAGTAATATTTCTCGTGTTGTTGCAGCTTCTCCTGTTCATCTGTGGCTCCAAAGACAAATACCGACAGCTGCGAGACATGCACGCTATTGAGAGCAACCTGCAGTCTGTGCTGGAGATCTGTGAGAAAGGAGGCCTGGACATCGGAGCTGAGATCATCCCTCACGGGGTCATACTGCCCTACGATACACTTCTCACCATGGTGCGTTGCTAAACACTTTATTTAATGCAGTCAACCCGCGATAATCCGGCCACCGATAATCCGAATCTCGCAGTTTCCGAACGGTAGGAAGATGTAACCAAAGTAATATCTTTAGTAGTCCTCAGTACTCAGTAATCCGAACATTTCACTATCCAACGTTTTTGATGAAAAACGGAAGCGTTCGGATTATCGAGGCCTGACTGTACACCTCTTTACATACAGACATTCTGGAACTCTATGGTACACTGACCAAAGTAACTGGAAGCTCTGTGCACGTTTTCTAATGGAAGAAATAATCTTAAAAAATGGAGAAGAAATGTTACCAATTGCAAAATAATCCTCCTCAATCAATAAATAGAGTTCTGAAGGGAATGGTTATTGTTCAGTTAAGCAACACGGATCCATTTCCCATCCACCAATTATTAAAAGGTGTTCACACTAAAATGCCATTTAGCAGTTTTTCGTTTTATACATGACACTGTTTTCTGCAACTACGGATAATCAGGTCATGTAATGGACTGTTTTACCCTTTGAAGTAAAGATATACTATACTGCATAAACTTTTATTATAAGTGGAAAATTATACAAAAAAAGAAAAGCTATAGGGCTGTTAAGTGTGAGATATTAGTTTAAATCAGATAGAGGATATTGTGTGTTTTCAGTGTGATATCACTTATCTCTCATCGTGTGACAGGGTAAAGCTGATATTTTCACGAGTGGCACAGCCAAGAGTGAAAATATCGGCTTTACCCTGTCACGAGTGAAAATATCTGCTTTACCCTGTCACGAGTAAAAATATCGGCTTTACCCTGTCACGAGATGAGAGATACATGATATCGCACTGAAAACACAAAATATTCTGTTAATTATATGCTTCTGTGGTCGGAAATAGGGTGTTTTACGTCCAAAACTGCTTCAATTTAGCGAATTCTGGCGACGTCATACCATTGTTGCTCTGTCACTTAGCAATGGGATGACGTCGCGTTGATTGTAAACGTGACGTCATACCACTGTACACATGACGTCATCCCCTCTGTGATATTTCACTGTGTTGAGAAAGTGATATCAAACTGCAGTGATGAGAACACATTTTCTCAAACTGAGAAAACTCGGTCTCACATCGCTTAGCATATAATAAATACCGGTACCGTAATATGAGTTTATGATAGCATAATGTCCTTATATTGTAAACTCCAATATGCGAAGTAGCAGAAATAAACAATAAGTCTCTTGTTGACTGATTTGTTATCCCCCGCCGCGCGTTTAGCGCGAAGCGGGGGATATAGTATTCGGCTGCGTCCGTCCGTACGAAATGGAATAACTCAAATACTATTCACTGGATTCTTTTCATATTTTGCATATGGGTTCATCATGGGAAGTGTAATGTTCCTACAAAGGTTTGTGACCTTGACCTTCATTTCAAGGTCACGACGAGACTGTCATTTTACCCTTGTCAGCGGGATATCACAAGAACCATTCGCTGGATTCTCTTCATATTTTACACATAGCTTCTCCAAGGAAAGACAAAAGGCTGATTACATGTTGGTGACCTTGACATTATTTTCAAGGTCACAACGGAACTTTGAATTTTTCGACATGTTAATGTAAATGTAAAGCTTGTCAGCGGGATATCTCAAGAACCATTCACAGGAATTCCATCATATATTGCTTGGGAAAACTAAGTGCTGATTATATTTTGGTGACCTTGACATTATTCTCAAGGTCACAGTGGAGCTTGGACATGTTTGACAGTCGATTTTGCTGATTTTGACATTATTCTTCAATTTTGAAGTGTTAATTTGCGGCGGGGGATCATGTCACCTTAGTGACAACCACTTGTTCCATATCTGTCCTGTAGCTACCAACTTGCTGATGTCAGCATAATTTTTAATTGAAACTGTTTTATACTTGACATTAAAACAGTGATCCAACAATTATTTTTCAAATAACATTTTGATCAAGTGTACACATCTATTATATTTTAGATTGAACACCTGAAGATATGTTGTGAAATCGCCTCCTCAAGACCGTTCAACTGGCAGACCTACTGTGAACAGGCACAAGGTAAGCATTTAGACTGTAACAAACTTGCTATCATTCTCTTCCCGCAGAGATTTTCTAACACTCATAACATCCTTATTTTTGTCCAACCAAACATCGTTTTACATCTGTGACCAAATTCTGTCAACTCAATCATTTCAACAGTTATGTAATGCTCATTTCAAACAACGTCATGATAGCACAACCAACTTTTGATACAACCAATTAGGATTCTCTATTTCTAGTTGAGAAATTGCCCTTATGTAACAGAGGTTAGAATAAGAAGGGAGTAACGTCTGTGGGAAGAGAATGATCTGCTGTGTTATTTAGGACTTATTTTCGTATTTTATGCATACATTATCATGTAATTGATTTATATAGAGAGAGAAATGTTTTATTAGAGAGAAAGAGAGCAATGTTTTATTACGGTGTCACACATCTGTACATTCAATACAATGTTGGTAAAACACAATAAAATATATACAGATGTCCGGCCATTAGACCTATGAGACACCTTAAACATATACAGATCAAGATAATAAGTGCTTACAAATATAATTTATATCCACAGAAATCTTATGTTTGCATATGATTGTCCAAATAATTAGAAATATACAGTAGTTACTAGGAAATGACTCAAATACCGTAATGAAAATGACATTTCCGGTTGACTAATGTGAAAAAGGTACATTGAAAACAAATGCGAATAAAAAATATAATAAATAAATAATATGTTTAATCTCTTTCTCTGATAAAAGAGAATATTATTCTATGCTGGAATGTAACACTTTTATGATTTTAAAGTTGGCTGTTCTTGTTCACTCGAGTCTGCAAATCAAACGCAGTCAGAGATTATCCTCAAAACAAAGAGAATTATTGAAAAGCTTTGCCATCAGTTAGCTTGCTTGCTTCAAATCATTTGACTCGCCCGTAATGGCTGTGATACTGCCGAAGCAGCGTTAAGCACTAACTCACTCACTCGCTCAAATCATTTGAAAAATAACATGTTTTGAACTATTCTAGAAACTCTGCCGTTCCTGGTGAAGGCGAGCATCTCCCTAGACGAGGGTGTGGCGCCGACCCTGCTACAGTTACTGCAGTGTGCTCTCTGTGGGGTGAAGCCGAGCTCCTCTCAGAACGCCGCCAGCACCTCGTCCAGCTCCACCACCTCCCCCGTCAAACACAAGAAGGACAAGAACAAGAATAAGGCAGAAGAAGGTGTGTGTTCTGTTATTAAGATAAATTATAATTACAGGAAGACAAGGCAGAGAGAAAATATTATAGTTTAATATTTAGAATAAATTTTTTATATTTAAAATTCAAGTGAAAACAAGTTATTCTGGATAACAACTTCTTTGTTGTGATCATACACGATCACAGTATATACTGAGAATACCAGTTATCTGTTTGCAATGTGTATTTAAAAGCATTCCCATCCATCTATACCAATAGTCTAAAGGAGAGACAGATACCATCTTGGATTCGTTATCAAAAGTCTCACTCATCTTCATTTGTGGCTTAAATCTCAACACAGTTACAATTGCATATGAATTAACTTACCTCCGATTCTTTATTAGGATTGGAAATGGGCAAAACATTTAGATAACCTTCTGACTTTTTGCCAAAAATAAGCCAACAAGTTGATGCTACTTGAAATAACACCGAAACACAGGAGGGGTAGACTGGAATGATGTCACTCTGGCAGCTTGCAAACCCTTATGCTCTCGCATTGGTCAAAAAGAAATGTCCTGTATACGCAACATTTCAGAATATACGCTTACTCCTTTATCAGGTGTAATAGAATCAGGATATACAAGAGAAACGCTATCAGACTTGTGAAGTTGAATATGTTAATCATCACATCACCCATCAGATTAGAATGTTGATGAACAGTTATTCTATCACTAGCCGAGTGCGAGGAGTGCCAGAAGTTTGACGAGACACTGTGTATCAGCCTGGTGAAGCTACTGAACCGGGTCCTGGACCGCGGTCTCTTCATCAAGTTCATCAGGACCTTCCTACTGGAGTCCAACTCTAGCGGGAACCGGTGGCTTGCTCACAGTCTCGTACTTCAGATATACAGGTGAGAGATGCTCCACAGTTTGGTACTTAAAGAGCAACTCCCGGATGATTTTGCTCCAATTTCTTTCAAATAACTGCCTATGGTTTACATGCACATTGCAAAGACATGGAAATTATGTGAATCGGTTTATAAACAACAAATTCTCGCATCCCATTACCATTGAAATCATGTGTGACTTTAGCAAATCGTAAAAGAAGTCAGAAAACTGTCTGTTTACGTCGCTTTTTGACGTGTCGGCCATCTTGTTTTACGGAGAACACCGGAAAAATCTCGATTTTCCCCGAAGGAATGTATGACGTCAACTGGAGAACACAAACCAATGCAAATGGCGCCCGCCGTAGCATTAACACTATCAGACTAGTAAACTGCGCGGGCAATAGGAATCAAACCAGTCGACCATTTAATGTAAAAACTTGCCATATATTTGCATATGACAACTTGAAGAGAATCAGAAAAGGAATATACTCAATATCAGCGATAAAGTTTTAAAAATGGTTCTTACTAAACCCGGAAGTAAATTCCCAAATAATTAACCGAACAGCTGATATCATACGTGTTTCAGTGCTGATATATCTGGCAAACTTACGTATTTTAGATACATCATTAATAGTGTATGAATGTAGTTAAATATTTTGTAATTTGGTGACTATAATATAAAGGTTATTTCATTTTTGGCGAAATAACTTTACCGTACCTGCATGGTCACGTGATATCTTCTCGGGATGCAGTGAACTCCAATGCATATCCACACGTTTCGCTGAACTCGTACCCAATTTTGTTTAAGGATGAATAGTGTATTGCAATAGAAATAATTTAATTGTAGTGATATTGTTTCATAAATTTTGAAAGACATTGAAAGAAAGAATGAAAATATTTTATCTAACTTATCTGTATTTTAGTGGATAAAATAAATAAGAACAATGGAATTTTTGGTGATTGATATCTCATTTGAATGATAAGATAATCATTATTCATTTCAAAGTTTACATAATATTTTATGAGTATATTTGTCAACTATATATTATCTGATCAAATGGAAAATTCAGACATTTATTGATATAATCTGCAATTTTAACTAACCTGTATTTTCAGTTACAGATATATATATGAAAATAAAAAATATACTTCATCACAATGCATATGATTAATTTTGTAAATAGCATAATCCAAAGGGACAAAGATATGTATTTATATAAAATAGATTTGTAACAGTGTGTAAATACCTATGTAAGCATGACTTGTGTTTTTACATTTGCCTACACCTACCTGCATATCAAATAAACTTACCTTGAAACAGACCTAAGAATTCTGAAAAGAAATTATGTTCAAGTTTTCTATTTTTATTGTGACATTAAAGTCACTTAAGATGCAATATTGCATTTCCACTTTTTAATCATGAATAAAACAACAAATATAAGAGCCAAATTTATTCAACTAAGTATACATGTATTGAACATTATTTTGTGTACATTATTTTGTTTAAGTGTTTGCATTTTAGGAATTACAAAGGAACAGTGCACATGAAATTAATTTTTATCATAAAATTTATTTTTAAATAATTTGGGAAATATTTGATTTTATTTACTCTCATAATTAAATTGAATTTTAATTTGATTTACTATTACACTATTTTGTGTAGTCTTGCTCAAGTTTGCTGCAAAGTTGAATACAGTATTTCTAAAACATTGGCACATTCTCATATCCAAGAGAAGATAATGATTTGGATATCAGTTCACACAATCAGCATATATATCACTTCTTATGACAATGTTTATATATATCATTTCCTGATATCAAAGACCTTCAGCACCAATATTTTACTGCACATACAGTCCATTCCTAATGGGTTTTTTTTGTTGATGTGTTATCTTGTATTAGGGACTCCCATCACCTGTAACAACAATAATAAATCTTTCTTGATGCTGCATATGTTTACACATGATTAATTCATAACATGTTTTTGTTTTGGTATTTGGTATAGGACCTTTGATATTTTTATGTCAGGCAAGTGAAATAATTCTAAACATCTACAGCCTCAGTCTAATTTCATCACAAACAAATGAATAGTTATCAAACAAATTATTGAAATCTTTTATGGAAAGCCATTTCTTTGAAAATTTAAATATGCATATACATTCATGATCACTAAAAAGGAACGTTGTCCAAATAAGCCTTGTGGCTTGTTCACCAATCCTTATTTCATTTTATGAAATACAAATATGTTTAAACCAAGATCACTAACTCAGATGGCTTCTAATTTGTAATTTTTAAATACCAGTAGTAATTTCTACTACATTGTTATATGGATTTGAATTTGATATCTGTCTAATATATTTAATTGAAAGCAAATGTCGATATTTAAAAAATAATTTCCTGAAGTTGATGACAAATCAATTATAAACGTTTTTTAAAAAGGCGAGTCATGCACACATTAACATTTTACCAAAGAAATGGTGCAAATTAATTACAAGTATAAGTTCTCATAATTGACATGTTAATGAATCTCTGGGCTAAAATTAACACCAGTCATTCAGACCGAGGCTAGTAAAAATTACTATGGATATCAAAATTTGGATACTGCCATCCCTGTGGGCCAGACAAATTTCTTTAAAAAATCACTTTGGAAGATTGTGAGCGTGTATCGAAAATAGGATCTGCAAAACACACTCGACGTGAGCCACGATTTGACAGACTGATAATGTTGTTTTCCTCGACTCAGATTGAAAATTCAAGTAATATTTATATTTTCGAAAGAACATGTCCATTCACATAACAAATTATGCATCGTTAGAAGAAAGACATCAAAGACCCACTTACCGAAATCATTCCGTGTCGACAGAGGACAACGACTGCTTCACTAGGCTACAGAATTTGACTTGTCCTTCGAATCATGAATTCTTCTCATAATTATGTACCAAAACAAATATTTAGCTAATTCCTCGTTGCCATTATACTTTCATACAGCAGATATTCGAATTTCACTCTCAGTTTAACTTTATTTGTGACCAAAATCGTCAAAAAGCGATCACCGAAGTGAAGCGCTGTGTTGTTTACATTGTCACGTGGCTGTTACGTCACGTTTGTTTGCCCCAGTTGACGTCACATCCGGTTACATCACCGGAACAAAACGATCGCGGCAAGTAAATGACGCTATTTTTTATAATCGCAAATAATAAAATAATCTATTGTTTTAAAATTTTTATGACCTAATGAAAAATCATATTTAGCTAGATACTATGCATACAGATGCACATTAGTGTACAATTTAGCTTGGTTTAGTCAAACGAATTTTGGTCCATTTTATCCGGGAGTTGCGCTTTAAGTCTCTTTGAGTGGGATAAAATTAAACCACTATCCATGCCAGAGTTTTTATACACAAGTTCAGTCTAGCTGCCCGTGTTGCTTGAATACTGTGTGATTTCAGGGGAGGAAACAATCCTCCATATCATTTTTGACTGTCAGGCTCTCCGACAGGAAGTTTGATACAACTGTCACCCTGACAGTGCAAATAAACAAAATCTCACACAGTTTTAACATAGATGTGCTGTATCTACCTGTATATTTCATTATCAATATCAATTTACCAACATCGCAATTTATGAGTGTATTTTTCAAACGAACGAATATCTCTTCCTGTTTCATTCAGATCTGCAATTTCCTGTATTCTTAACCAACTAACTTTGTATTTTCCCGTACGGTCTTCTTGTCAAACAACTACTTTCCGATTGTTATGACAGGCACAGTTAACATTTCTGCCTGAAAGTATATTTGTATGATCATGGCATACATATATGCTCAGATGTTGTTGAGGAGATTTGTAAATTTGTCACTATGAATGGTTTTGCATTAATTTAATTCAGCAGCTAATGTGTATCTTTTACGTGCCCAGAAACACAACAATAGAAGAACAGGAGTCTCTCCTGAGCATCATGTGGGAACTGTGGACGGAGCTGCCGGTGTACGGGAGGAAAGCGGCGCAGTTTGTAGACCTCCTCGGATACTTCGTACTCAAGACTCCAGATCTACCAGACAAGAGGGTACGTCTACTCTTCTGTAATGCTTTTCATATTGTTTGATGCCTTGCATTTTAGTATGCATTTAGAGTTTTAATTTTTATTTTATTACCCATTTTATTCTATTTGATTCGCGTAAAAATAGTCAGTAAACAGCCCACTTCTCTCACGAACAATCGTTTTATGACGTCACAGACAACAAAATACGGGAAGTTGCAGCGAAACAATTGTTTGCTAGGCAAATGTGATATGTGCACATGTGCTCATATCAATAATGTTAACTCGGTTATTTTCAACCATATGGTTAATAAACACTGTATATTACACAAGATGATTCAGGTAAGGCTGACTATGGTACATATCATTGTTACAGGTGAGAGAGTACCTGGAGAAAGCCGTGTCTGTACTGAGAGACGAGAACCAAGTGCTGGCCCACCACCCTAATGCTACCATCTACAAGTGAGTTGTGATGATCTTTTACTCACGCTTGTTGTATGTGTCGCAAGAATCAACCATTCAGCCCAGCCAGTGTTGTCTAAATCTAAATGGGAATCTCTGAAAATGACCACCTCACTGTTTACTGGCAGTGCAGGGCTTTTGGTCAGAATATCAACCAGCCCTTCTCAGAATATGCCAGGCCCTGCAATGTTTTGACACAGTTTATTACAAATCCAGTAACCAAGACGGTCCTGCTTGCCAATTTTGCAACTGCATCAGAAACTAACCAGCAATTGGTTGGCAACCAGGCAGCTATTTCGAACACAGCCTACATCGAGATGGGGACTGCGATAGAATTCAAACCCTTTGAGAAAATCTTATATGGAGTTTATCCTTTTGGAAAGTCAACCTGTCTTGATGACATTAATCCTTTACATGCTGATTAGAGAGATTAATAAATAAAAAAAGCATGCACTACCGTCTCGAAAAGTGTGCTATATGGATCTTTTATTATTATGAACGTTACCTTTCTCTGCCCAGCATGCTACAAGGCCTGGTAGACTTTGACGGCTACTACCTGGAGAGTGACCCCTGTCTGGTGTGCAACAACCCAGAGGTGCCATATGCTGTGAGTACACGCCAAACTTACCTGGCAACCGGGCCATCTTGCATTCAGCTTCAGTAGAATTGTTAAAATGTTAAGAACCTTCATATACTATGTGTAGATATGCTTTTTGTATGTTTCATACCCTCTTTTGCTTAAGCAAATTATGCCAGTTTTTAGCTCATCAACAAGAAACAATATAAACCTCATGAGCTACAGAGCCCATGGCTTTTTAAAAAAAATGTTTATGCTAGAGCACTCAAAGTCTTACAAGTGACTCTATGAGGACATGCTAACCATGTTTACCATGATCTCAAATTAAATTTCTCTTGCCATCTCCACAGAGCCTGAAGCTGTCTGCCATCAAAGTAGACTCCAAGTTCACGACCACGACACAGATTGTGAAGCTGGTGGGCAGTCACAACATCTCCAAGATCTCTCTGCGTATCAGCGACCTGAAGAGAACAAAGATGGTAAGTAAGAGAATAGACTCTCATTAGGGCGACATTACAGAATTATGGGGACACTTAAACATAAAGGTGTTGAGGTTGTTGTTGTTGTCCCCCGCCGCAACGCGGAACGGGGGACTATGTATTCAGCGGCATCCGTCCGTCCGTACGTCACATTTCTTGTTTACGCGATATCTTATGAAGCGTTGCATCCAAAGTCTTCAAATTTGATGTCTGCCTACATTGTGGGAAGACGCAGACACCAGTCAATTTTGGTGACCTTGGCCTTATTTTCAAGGTCACCACGACACTTTGACCACTTTTTGAACTCTTGTTTACGCGATATCTCATGAAGCGTTACATCCAAAGTCTTAAAATTAGTTGTCAGCCTACATTGGGGAAAGATGCAGACACAAGTTGATTTTGGTGACCTTGACCTTATTTTCAAGTTTACCGCGACACTGTGACCACTTTTCTAACTCTTGTAAACGCGATATATCTTGACCGGTTGGACTCAAAGTCTTCAAACTTGGTGTCAGTCTACACTGGGGGATGACGCAGACACCAGGGGATTTTGGTGACCTTGACCTTATTTTCATGGTCACTACAACACTTTGACCACTTTTCGAACTCTTGTTATCACCATTTATTATGACCGGTTGGACCCAATGTTTTCAAATTAGGTGTCAGCCTACATTGGGCGAAGACGCAAACACCAGTAGGTTTTGTGACCTTGACCTTTTTTCAAGGTCACTGCGACACTTTGACCACTTTTCAAGCTCTTGCTTACGTGATATATCATGACCGGTTGGACCAAATGTTGTCAAATTTTGTGTCAGTCTACATTGGAGGATGACGCAGACACCAGTCGATTTCGTGACATTGACCTTATTTTCAAGGTCACCTCTACACTTTGAAAACTTTTTAAACTCTTGTTAACGCGATATCTCATGAAGTGTTGGATCCAAAGTCTTCAAATTTGGTGTCAGCCTACATTGGGGGATGACATTTTGGTGACCATGACCTTATTTCCAAGGTCACATCAAAACTTTGACAACTTTTAGAACTCTTATTAATACGATATATTATGAACCTAAGCACCCAAAGTCTTAGAATTAATGCAATATATAAAGTAGCTCCAATGATGTGCTTACTAACTCAATGTCACCGGCGGGGGACAGTGCCATGTTAGTGGCAAACACTTGTTGGGTTGGAGTTTTACGACTGCTTTCACCGGTGATGATTTCGCCAACGTGGCTACCATAATGTTAGTAGCCAGATGGGGGTGGTAAAATTTAAAAGTATTATTGTAGCCATAAAAAATGGTAATTTAAGAGGATTTCTAAATTTGGAGTAAAGATAAGGTAATTTTGAATATGGGGTTAAGGGATGTACTGTTCAAGGGAAAACTGGGCTCTGGCATAGCTGACAAAGATTAATGGTGACATTGGATAGTACACCCCCAGTCATGCATGCCTCTGAACAGTGTATGAAATGAGGCCTGTCCATCACCCTAAAATCTGGTTCAAGCTTATAAGTTTTGGAGGTTTTTCACTTATTTTGTCATTTAAATTGACAAAATAACACTTTTTGGCTGGCTAAGTTTCAAGCTTACCTCATGCACTGCCATTTATTAACACAAAATCTTTATCAGAACGTAAAGCAACTGACCAGTAAACTCTCAAAGTGTTAGCTTCTTTGTTAAGGATTTGTAACAAATACATCGGTCCTGTTTCAGGTACGCAGTTTGAACATCTTCTACAACAACAGATCTGTTCAAGCAGTGGTGGAACTCAAGAACAGGTAACTGCCCAGTTCTCTCTTCATTTAATTTATTTTGTATTTTATTTATTTAAATTTACAAGGACTGCCATTTTCAGTAGATAAGTTGATATATGTTGTTTTTTGTGTCCTTTGAATTAATTTTCTTCCAGAGGTTTAAACCTGAACCCCCAAACTCAATACTTTTGGTAAAAATTGAGATGTTGAAATGTCTATGTGTGTAAATATACAGTTTACTGAAGTCTATTATAATGTTTTTCAGACCTGGCTTGTGGCACAAAGCTAAGAAGGTGACGCTGACAGCTGGACAAACAGATGTGAAGGTATGCATCTTTTGTATATATACAAGACAACCCAAAATTTTGTTGGTACATGATGACGGATACAAAATGTTAGTAATCTGTCAAACAACAAGAGTCTGAGGCCTAAGGTTGGGTTATACCGAGTTGATATCTTGCCTATATAAACAAAATATATTCTTGTCTTTTCAGATTGACAAAAATGATGCCATGACGCGATTTTTTGGGGATTTTTTTTAACGACATTTTTTTTTTTAGAATGAAGAGATAAACAATTTTTATACAATTATTTATATAAATAAAGCACAAACTCTCTTAAATATGTGTTACTATTCCAAATAGTCAATAATCTCACCCCTACACTCCATCTCATCAGAAATGAGTGACATTTTCTTTGACAATGTTTTCTGAAGCTAAAAAATTAGTTATCTGCCCCTTACTTTTTTAAAACCTAAGCGTTGGTTTGAAACTGACATGGGTGAAAGCCTAAGCCGTCATGAATTAAATAGGATCTCTTAACATTGTTTGTAATAACCATCATTAGTTCTCCATTTTATTTTTATTTTGGTTGACGCTAATGGTTGCAATATTGCCCAATTGGCACTAAACAGTGACTTACCCCTCTTTCAGTTTACAGTGCTAAATAGGTGCCATATTCTCCAACCAGCATTTAACAACGACTCACTCACTTCTGTTTAGGTTGAATTCCCAATCCCGATAGTCGCATGCAACCTGATGATTGAGTACGCTGACTTCTTCGACAACCTGCAAGCTACAGCTGAGACTCTCCAGTGTCCGCGATGCAGCGCCTCTGTCCCTGCCAACCCAGGCGTGTGTGGTAACTGTGGGGAGAACGTCTTCCAATGCCACAAGTGCAGGTACATCTTTTATCTTCTGAAATTATGTTATTTAAGGGGCGTTTTAAAGGTTGGAAAGCATGAAAGTAAGGCCACGTCTTTATGGATGTGAAGGCAACATTTCGGTATTATATATGTTCCTTAGAATGCGTCAATGAATGCTCTGTTATGTTCTGATATTTGTAACTATTATCAGTTTGTGTTTATGAAAGTATACCCCAATATGTAGTTTGAAGTGTACAGCACTCTGCATGTCCGTCCGCATGTCCCAAAACATTTCTTGAGCATAACTATGACTTGGAAACATCAAATTTGGTAAAGTAGTAACCTTTATGGTTGTGTTGTGCTTTTAGAAGATTCAACTCCAAGGTACAAATAATTTAGGAAATTTTGGACCAAAAACTGTCAGATTTCCCAATTTCATTAGGAATCATTTCAATCATTCTCCAAAGCTGAATTAAGAGCAGGAAGATTTTCTGGATAACAACTTCTTTAACATGAAATACATGACGTTTCGGAGTATATGCTCACTCCTTCATTGTGAGCATATACTCCGAAATGTTGTGTATTTTCACATTAAAGAAGTTATCCAGAAAATCTTCCTGTACTTATGTATGCCACTTCTATATGTCCTTCAAAGACCCATTTGTTAGGAAACATGAATATCTTCATTGACTATGGTTTTAATCCCCCAGAGCTATCAACTACGATGAGAAGGACCCCTTCCTGTGCAATGCCTGTGGGTTCTGCAAGTACGCCAAGTTTGAGTTCACACTCACTGCCAAACCATGCTGTGCTGTTGATCCCATAGAGAGTGAGGACGATCGCAAGAAGGTAGGAATTATTTTATTAATCATCCTTCTGGATTGTTGCCTTAATCCTCGACGTAAGAAGAGATGACAGAGAGAGGGGAGGCGGTTGTAGGGGGGTGTTGAATCCTCTCCTCTTCTGGATTCCCTCCTGTCAGCTGAATTATTCAGCCGTTACTTTATTTTGGTTCCTAGGTCTTATATGTTTATTACCTAAAGTGGCACCTTTGGTAAAAAAAATAACCATCTCACTTGATTTTCATGTTTGTGTCTCATTGCAAAGAAACTTACCATCTTACTGACTTGCAGGCGATCACAACGATCAACTCTCTGCTTGAGAAAGCTGACAAGATCTACAAGACTCTTCAGTCTCATCGTCCTTTGCTGGAGAACCTTCTCATACAGGTCACAGAACACAACATGGACAGAGTCGGGGTACCTCGTCATACTGTTTAATTCCATTTTCATTAAAAAAAACTAGTGATCCATTGCCGCTTATAGCTGCAATATTGCCCAAGCGACCTTTAAGAAAAACTCGCCTCTAATGATACAGTGATCCAGGAGATTTTCAAAGCTCTCTTACCACTAATTTAAATGTGTCATATTTATCACTATCTTTTGCTCAGACAGCTATGAAAGTCTAGGCAAAGTCTTGAATTGCATGTAGCCGCCTTGGGCGGAGCTTCCTTATTCTAAAGTGATGTTAACTACATATAACTGTGGGCTGTGGGCTCTTAGCACTAAGGAGTCTTTTGCAAATGTGTCAAGAACTGAATTATTTTTTTGTAATAATTTTTGTTCTCTTATCGCAGGAGGTGCCGACAACCGGAAGCAGTGGAGTGCCAGCCAGTAGTGTGAACAAGGCTATACAGATGCTGGCCCAGAAGTACTGTGTCGAGTGCAAGACGTCCTTCGATGAGCTCAGCAAGATCATTCAGGTACTTACTGTGTGTCAATCCACACATACTTCTATAGGGGAGAACTAACAGTCTTAAATTGGGCTTGAACAAAAGTTCTTCATACTACCATGGTTATAGCCTTATGTTACCACTGTGGACAGAGGATAACCTTTGTCAAAAGCCGCTTTATACATGTAGATCAAATGGGGATTATAAATTGTAGATTTGGTATCCCTTTTGCCCAAATGACGATAACGGGAAATGACCTTTGTCATCAAATTCTTTGCTGTTTCCCCACGGGAACTACAGTTAGGCGACATATTTCTCTAGCTGGTCTCAAATTGAGGCATAGCATGCGCGCACTGTTATAATCTTTGGACTGATAATTGGCTGTAAATCGTTATCAGCCATAAATAAGTGTAGAACAAACGTCTGTTTTCCTTTTTAAGTAACTCAATTCCATTAAACGCATAGCTCTCTGCCAATCAACAAGGTCCCTGTCATCTCATAGGGTCTTTGAGTTCAGAAAAGTATTACCTAAATAACCATGTTGTTTGAAAGAGGGAACATTCATCCTCTAATCCACTCAATTGTCACTGTTGAGATAAATTCAACTCACGCTAGACAAAAAGCCTAAAGCTTATGGCTTTACTATCACAACACTGTTGTCAAATTTGCAACAATGTGTCCACTCAAACAGAGTCGGCTAATTAATGTCAATCTCAACTTTGTGATTAACCATGACCAGCAAATAATGCTGGACACAACTTTGTTATTAATTCCTACTCGATCTTTAAATTATCAGGATTCTCTAATACTCTTCCCAAATTGTAACAAAGCAATAAGGACAAGCCGTTCTATTTGTATTTAAATACTTAAAATGATGGCATTTTTCGACTACAAACTGAAATCCCTGTTCTATCTAAGTCCTTACACTTAGTGTGAAGCTACCACCGGAGATACATTTTTCCTCCTGCAAGGTGGTAACTAGAGCTATAAAGTTTCCTACTGCATGTTGTCTCCCGATTGATGGCTAAATTATCCCTCTTTGTCAATTTACTTTTAACGTGTACACACCTGTGTACACCCTGATATATTTAGCCACAATCATTAGGTGGAGAGACAGGCTCTCACAGTTCTAATACAATACAATTACAGTATTGTAAAGTGCACAACCATTCGACTTCCATACACTTGTTGATGTCATATTGTGATTATTAATAAATTTACGTTGCAACTCAATGTGAATATTATATAGAACTGTGAAATTTAACAACCTTGTTAAATTATCTATATGTTATACTGAGAGTAGGCAGGTCAGTGAAAATCCATTACAATTTCACATGTTCATATATAATGCTGATATATTCCCGATGTGTCTGTTTACCTCTTTACTACATCAAGTAAATGAGGGCCCCGAGTCTCACATTACTGAGACCCCTAAATCCTTATCTTAACAAAACACAACTTTGTTTTGAATTCTAACTGCATTCAGCTTTCTTCTTCTGTTGCATGCGAAACAGTGTATTCAATTTGTAATACATAAACCCTAAGACGTGTGCAACACCTATAGACAACTTTATTGTCCATCACTGTACGTTGCTAACTCATTCCGCTATTTGTCCCGGATTATACTGGTCTCCAGGCAGTCTTCTGCAGACCCACAGCCGTCTCTATGGCCTCTCTATCCCGTGACGTGTCTTCCACCGGAACCGGAACCGGAAATAGCGTCATTGTGACGTCACAATAGACACCGGCGGCGCTCTTCAGCACTATATAAAGACTCTCACTTCTCTGTAGTGTCACTTGGTCTGATGAGTTCAATCTGAACGAAACCGGTCACCACTCTACAAACACCAGCCCGTCTGGTCACGGTGGGGTCCCCCTGTACCCAACCTTAGGGATTATTAATGTAAGCAATTCAACTCTGAAGATTATTGCCGCGAATGGCTGCAATACTGCCGAAGCAGCATTAAACAATAATTCACTTACTTACTTTAGAAAATTTAAATCAACCTTATATTATGTATTATCTGAAGCCTGAGCGACAGAGGCAATGGCTCTATTTTCTTTATAACTGTTTTACAGAAAGTGCTGGCGTGTCGGCGTGAGCTGGTGGAGTACGACAGACAACAGAGAGAGGCAGTTGCTGTGAAGGGACAAGAGATGTTTCTAGGCAGACAGGACTCAAAGGCCAAGGAAGTGGAGTCTTGTATCTCTGTGGCTCCACGCAGGGAGAAGGAAGTGTGAGTAGATGGATAGATCCGTCAATGCGTGCAGCCATCCATAGGAGGAGCAGAATTTTATAGTTACATGTTACAGGGTTAGACCCACTTCATCATGAAATAACACCTGACTTTCAAATGTGCATGTTTTGGACTACAGATCACCTAGAAGTCAATGCATTGAATTTGTAAATGCTAATCAGGAAGACAAAGTTACGCATAGCTTGTCTACGTATATTATTGCAACATGTAATTTCGATGCTTTTGTATGCATGTGGTAAAATTTGTAAAATTATTTGGTTAATATTTCCTCTGATATGTATTTATCATTTTCCCCAACAAAGACTTACAAGAACCCCTCTAAAGTTTTTACCATGTGGTATGCCACCTCAGGACTTCATCTAGAATTACAAGAGTTACTTCCCTTATATTTAAATGCTTTACTAGGCAATAATATTCCAATTTCCTCCAGACCTCGTCCGACCAACTGCTATGGATGTGCCAGCTCTGCTGTGGAACACTGCATCACTCTGCTGAGGGCCCTCGTCACTAACGGGAACATGAGGCAGATTCTCTGTAGTCAGGTAATACATGGCTTTCTTTCTCATTTCACCATTCATGTTTTGCAATACTTCCACAGAGATAAGGCACATACTCTAAAAGGTGTGTTCACTTAAAGAAGTTCTTATCCAGAAAGTCTTGTTTTCTTAATCATCCTTAGATTTCAGCAGCTGATAGGTGAAACCTGTGATATGGCATTCTGCCATTTGTTACAAGATGAGATCCTTTCCACGTGTACTATGATAATTTCACAAAGAATAAAAGTCGTTGACAGATTAACCATCGCCGCTAATGGCTAAGGAATTGTCGCAAATGGGTTGAACAATAACTCTTAGATCAACCAACCAATTTATCCCTTCTCTCAGGGTATGATCCAACAACTGATTGACTTCAACCTGCGACACGGAACCTTACCAGTCCGCAACGAGGTGCGTTCTCTGCTCTGTCTCCTCACGAAGGATAACCGACGAGGCACAGAGGAGATGAATAATCTGATCATGACCAGAATCACCGCCGCCATCAAGGGACACCAGTCAAACCCAGATCTGGTATGTGTGAACATTCTTTTTGCAGAGTTGGAATTTGTTACAGATATCTGTGATTCTTTTTCAAAAAGGATTCCTCTTTGGGGTACTAAAAATCATATTTGTGGCACCATGACAGGTTTTAAATATTTGTCAACGTAAAAACTAAACAAAATACACAAAAACGTAACTTTAGACCACCCTTATTTGACCCCTATCCTGTCGGGTGCCAAGGGCAGTAACTCTTATCTCACCACTTATCAATCTGTCATTAAGTTAATTTCACTTTACACTTGATTTTCACTTCCATGTCTCGTTGATTAGTTTTGTCCTTGTGAAGTTTCTGTATTACTAAGTTACTATTTATATAAATACTATATCACTTAAAGGGATTGTTAAAATCAAGATTTCTAATTAACCATGAAGAAACTATTTCGGAAGCAGTGATAGATTTACCCCCGAGTCCTGCATCAAATACTCATAAAATTTGGAAAGGACTCATAAAAATTTAAGCTTTGAGTCCCTGGACTGCCGAATGATTATTACTCCTTTATCTAGTGAGTTCTATCCAAATTAACGTAATTGATATTTTCTGACACCATGATTGTTTCCAGGGCTCGTCAGTGCGACATGAGATCTTACTGCTGGCCTCGTCCCTCAACCAGGACGACTCTTGCTGGGAACAGAGAGTCCGCTGTGGTCAGTTGTTTTTCCCTCACTTTGATCTTGCTGCTCCCAACCATAGTCATCTGTCTGTCATCTATGTCACAAGCCGTATTGCGAAATAGACGCATGCCTTGGATAAAAACCTGCCTCGAATAGACGCCTGTGGCGTAGACGGTTTGAAAATATTAGCAGCCTGGCGTCTAATTAATTATTTACTGTACTGCAAGGGGCTTGGCAACTTTGTCTGCAGTAGAAAACTGTTCTACATGCAGTAAGGTTTGGTGCAATGTTACATGTTGTACCAAATTTTACCAGGTTTCACCATAATGTAGAATCACAGTGATCTTGCAGGTTTTATCCATGCAATGTTACTAGCAGAAGTGAAGTACTCTTGAAAGCAGCATTAAACATCAACTCAACTCCTTTGCTTGGTTTTCTACAAATGTTTTTCTCTAACCTTGCAGTGATGCGTCTGTTCCTGATGGGGATGCACATCAAGAGTCCGACCATCATGGAGAGCATCACCCTGCCCTGTCTGCGTATACTGCAGAGCCTCGTCAAGAACGACGGAGTCATCTTCAAGAAGAAGGTAAATATTAATGATGATAATCTAAACATAAGTACAATTTTATCTTTTGTACTTTCTATGCCGCTTTAATTGTTTAGAGTAATTGTATAGATCTGTTCTTCCCGGGTGGGTTAACTGAGTACAAATATTGTTGAAGGTCCTTGCCCAGAGACACGACATCAGACCCAGGTCTCTCCACTGGGATTTGAACCTTTTAGTGTGAGAGGCCAGCATGCTAACCACCACACCACTGTGCTCCACCATTGTGTTGTCAGCATTCTGTCAGTCATTCAAAGACTTGATACAAAAGGATAAATCACAAGAATATCTACCACCTAGCCAGTGAGCAACATGAAAGCTAGTGCAATTTTGAATATCAAATTATTCAGAGAGTTTTGTGCCTCTGTTTCATGGTAGTTATTTCATCTAGTGGTATTTGCTTATAATTTTCATTGATTATCTTGGTGAGTGTGTGTTTAAATCGCTGTTTTGGCCAGCATGTTGTCTACGAAATCTCTAAACACGAACTCACTCACTTTTTATCCCACCAGTATGTAATACTGTGGGATATAGTCGTCGCCCTGTCCGTCCATAATCATTTCGTTTCCGGAGCACAGCTCAAAAACCGTTCATGATATCTTTCTGAAACTTGTGTGTTAACCACTAACTGAAGTGGTGCCTTTTGTTCAGGGATAGGTTTGTTTGTGGAGCAGAACAAAACTGTTGATGAAATCTATTCTGGAACTTTATATGTGTGTTACCCATGTACTAAAGTGGTACTTTAAAGATATAGAATTATTTTACAAAGATGCGTTTACAAATTATGTTGGATATGTCATCTTCTGATTACTCTTGTTTTTAAGAATGCATGATGAGAAGGTTGATGAATATTCTGTTGACTGTTACAGGAGGAGGGAGAGTCGGAGATCAGTGAGAACCTCCTCCCAGCCAAGTTCCACATGGACGTCAAGCAGTGGCTGTCAGGGGACCCACGCTACTCCTACATGCAGTGGAAGAAGAGACTGCCTCGTAGAGGTGCGTGTGCCTTTCTACTATTTGTTCCAGGATACACATTCTGTAATGTATTTATTGTTTGGTAATGTGCTTAGGTGAACCTTGTTTTCATGAAAGGTTTAGATAAGTTTCTGCACCATGATTGTACAAAACTTAAAAAAGCCACAACTTAACAAGTTTTTACTGCAAAGTAAAGTCTCATGAATGTAAAAATGGAAAAACTGAACTAAACTGCTGTACAAACCGAAATACACTTTGATGCTTGATGCATCGAACCGAAAACAAATTCTGCGTTTTAACTAACATCTTTGTGAACCTTATCAGCTTTATTATTGACCCTGCATCTCTCCCTCCTCCAGGTGCTGTGGAGGAAACAGAGACAAAGAAGGAAGAAGAGAAGAAAGATGTACGAGCTCGCTACCTGATGGAGAAGTACGGGACTCGCTGGCAACAGAAGATGTGGCGGACCCCTGCCATCACACTCAAACTGACCCAGAACACCTGGCTACAACAAGCCATGTTCTCCCCTTCCTCTAGATCTGCCAGACAGACTGCTTGTAGCATCATAGAGGCCATCGCGCAGGTGCCCTCTCGACGCAAAGAGGTCATGGATATGATCACAGGGTGAGTGGATGTTACTTATTATTCCCCACCCAACAGCAGATAACGAAATGAGCTTGGTTCATTCATCCATCCTGAAATAATTTTTCAACTGAAGTTGGTGTTTAAACAATTATCATGTATCATTTTAGTATTAGCAACTTCTTTGCATTTTAGTTTTCCCCGTTTCCATGGAAAGGCATTAAAAACTTTCATTTTCAAGGTGTAACTAAAAAGACATAGCTCAACGAAACTTGATGTGTGGAACAATCATCATGTGTAGATTTGCGTTTTGGTATTTTCAACTTCTTCTCAATTATATTTGGTGATGGTCTTCATTAGGTACTTACGCAAACACAATTCTCATTATGACCTTGACTTTAGTAGTAAATACATGTATCCTTTGTTACATTACAGATGCTTAGACGAAGTAGGGAAGAGCGGTGAGTGCGCCAGCGAGTTCCTGTCTCTCTACAAGAGACTGATAACACCTGACCACTGGAAGTTCTACCTGGCCATCAAGGGAGTCCTCTTCCACCTGGGGGACCTCATCACCAAGGTAGGAATACCTGTAACACCTCACTTCTTGTAGTATCTCATTACTTCTTGTAGTATCTCATTATGTAGGAGAAACGGGTCATTTACATTCACAAAGTTGTTTTTAACTCAGATAAAAAATAAAGATGGTCATTAGAAATATATGCCAGGTCACATGAGCTGAATGGGTAAGCTGTTAGTACAATCAATGCAATCAATAGTGAAGTAGAAATGTTTGTTTTCACGAGTGTCCCAGCCACGAGTGTAAATATATTATTTCTACTTCACGAGATGAGATATACATGGTATTCGACTAGAAATGTCAAATGTTCTATTTATTAGGTTTAAGAAATTATAACTAGTTTGTAATTTACATTCATTTTATGAATGGAGCATCCATTGTCGCCTTGCTTAATCGCTGTCTTCTTATGACGTCATCCTATTGTTACAATGACGTCATCTGATTTAAATGTTATTTCACTGAGTAGAATAACATGTTATTTCACTCAGTGAAAATACAGATAACAGATAACCAATAAATGCCATATTTGACCACTGAAAATCTAATGCACATAATGAACGTGCGTGTATCTCTGCAGGAGGTAGAACACCTGGAGTACCTGGAGGAGACCACGCTCAGCTCCGACCTGGCCCAGGGCTTTGCTCTCAAGTCTCTCACTGGTCAGTATCTATCAACACTTTTATATTTACTAGCCACATGTTATCCTGAACGACCAGTTTAGAAGAATCGCAACTTTTAACAAAAGGATTTATCCAGGATTTGTCACTGACTAAAGATATGTAATGATCCATGATCTAGGTAAAGGGTTGACTTAGACATTTGTCAAATTACTTTCCCCTCTGTTCTGTTTGGTACACATATCATTATACTCCCCAGACAAATGTATGTCAGATTTAGGTGACAACTCATGATCAATGACTATAAAAAATTAGCAACTAACCCAAATATTTTTACTTGTTTTAATATGTTTTATGAGAATGACATCCAATGACAATCAAGAGTAAAAAAAAACACTTAATATAAAATCATTGATTTTATATTGGAAAAGACTCAAAATGTTATATCTTTCTTTCAGAACTTCTGTCCACATTTGTAGAGCAGGAGAGTTTAAAACAGCACTACAAGAACCGGCTGGTAGGGTATATCCTCAATGGATACCTCTCCCTGAGGAAACTTGTCGTGCAGCGCACCAAGCTCATCGATGAGACACAGGAGAAGCTGCTCGAACTCTTAGAGGAACTTACAACAGGTAGGAACTGTTAGAATTATTGTGTAAACATTACCTCTGGATTGCGTTACCTTAATCCTGAACACCAGGAGAGATGTACAGAGAATAAGGAACATTTTTTTAGTGGTCTGCATTCTTGATTCCAGCGAGGGTTACCTCCCTTTGCCCCTCCTTGTGATTGTTCAGTGTAGTAACAGGAATTAGCTGGTGGGATTCTTCCTCAAAGGGGACTTTTCTCTGAGAAATCTTTATGTCTTGCACACCAAGATATCCCGCATGGACTAAGCATCTTTGCTGTAGAGAACTGTTCTACACGCAGTAAGGTTTGAGAGCAATGCTACACTGAATGTCAGCCCAGTACCACCCATGATTTGCTAGTTCCAGCTGTTGCTTTCAGGTTTAAGTACACTGCATAGCCACATAGCATTATACTATTATACTGCAATAATACTAGCAGCCATGACAGTGAAATACTCTTGTAAGCGATGTTAAACCCCAAATTACCTCACTTCACCAAATATTAAGCTCATGTATCTACTATCTAACTCTGATGTGACAATGTTTTTACATTTCTATAGGCACGGACAGTGAGACAAAGGAGTTCATGTCTGTATGTGTACAGACAGTAAAGAAATATCCACTGAAGGACAACCGGTCGCCCGTCTTCATCTTTGAGAGACTCTGCAGTATCATCTTCCCTGTGAGTTGCTTGAACATTGCTTACATTCTTGTTATGGAAGGTCCATTTTGCACTATTTCCATGCATGAGGATGCTGAAAGCGTACAATTGTATTATTACCCTGTAGGAATTGTACTTTTGGTGTTGCTACTAAGCGCTCTGGAGGAGTGCTACTAGGCGCTTCATGCAACTGTAAGGGTCTGTACCTTTCTGAGTTCAGGTACTCATTTAAACAGCTTGGTGGACTGAGCGCTATGTGGATGAAGTGCCTTGCCCAGGGACATAACACAGTGTGAGACCCATGTCACAAATGTTTGTTTTTTCCACCAGGATTCAAATCCTTTAGCTTGAGAGTCTAGCATGCTAATCACTACACCACTGAGTTTAATAGAAAATAGTAGAAGTGTAAGTACTAACTTGTTCAATGTGTAAACATTTAATTTAAGACCGTCAGACATACCTTTGCTGAAGTTAATTTGTCTCTTTAGAAAGGCCCAATAAATGATTTTATTCTTCAGACTTAATTTGTTTGGTAGCCATCTTACCCTGCAAATCACAGCAGAGTGCACTAGACCAGAAAAGTTAACGAAATGCAACAAGCTTTAAATTGCCAATGATGGAGACTGGTGCAAGCTATGACCTGCAGAAGAAGTTTGGTACCAGAGATTGTTCCTCACTTCAACCATTACTGCAATTTATAAACACAATGTTTCTCACCATGATAATACTCCCTGCCTTTGAAATATCTTTGAAAGGATATATGGACCAAATCCAATTCACCTCAAAATAATGTTTGACTTTTCAACGGGAGCTTTATTTTCTATCTGCAGGAAGAGAACGATGTTGCCGAGTTTTTCATGATTTTGGAGAAAGATCCACAGCAGGAAGACTTCCTGCAAGGGAGGATGCTGGGTAATCCATACAGCTCAAACGAGCCCGGCATGGGTCCGCTGATGAGAGATATCAAGAACAAGATCTGTCAAGGTAAAACGAACTCATAGTAGAAGACAAATATTTATGGATGATCAACTTCTTTATTAACAGCTATTGTTAATAAAGAAGTTGATCATCCATGAATATTTGTCTTCTTCATCACACCAACTTCTAGAATGCCTCTCAAACAGTTTGAATTCATAGTACTCTGAATGAAATCAAGGTCAAGTTTGATTATTCTCCCGAGCCACCTGTTTAGCGAAACATGGGATAAAGTATTCATTAGCGTCCTTCAAAACTATTCATTGGATGCTTTTCATATGCATATAGGTTCCCTATAGTGAGACAAATGTTCCCAAAGGTTACAATGAGACGGCCATTTTACCCTTGTCAGCAGGATATGTCAAAAACCATTCACTGATCTCTGTTCATATCTTACACCAATGTTCTTCTAGGGAAAATGCAGGGCCCAGTCAAATTTGGTGACCTTGACATTATTTTCAATTTTGAAGTGATGATTTGCAGAGGCAGATCATGTCACCTAAGTGATAATTTCTTCAAATTGTTTGCCTCCCTAAAGACTTGAGCAGCTGTATGCATGTGTAATCATTAAAAACACTGTGAAAACACTTGTAAGGGGCGTTTTCAATTTATTGTCGCTGCTAATGGCTGCAATATTGCCCTAGTGGTGTTAACATTAACTGACTCACTCAACTTATTGCTGTCTTCTATACTCTCTTTGTTCCATTCCAGACTGCGAACTGGTGGCCCTGCTTGAAGACGACACAGGAATGGAGGTATGTTTACAAACTCTTACATATTTTCACTTCACAAAGGATTTTGTCCATGTAATTGTCTAAAGTTAATCAACCATCCTTGTTAAAGAAGAGTATAACCACCCTCTGGTCTACATGAGACGAAACTGTTACTCTGTCCCCAGCTACTGGTGAACAAGAAGATCATCAGTCTGGATCTGCCGGTCAAGGAGGTCTACAAGAAGGTCTGGCTCCCAGAACATGGAGAGGTTAGTATATAAAGGATTATTTTTCGTTAGACTACCAGTATATGATCAATCGTTCTGAAAAAATTCAGAAGAAACGCAAGCACAATGCCAAACTGAAATTATGGTTGTATTTCCTACATTTAACTGAGAATCTATTATTGATTGTCATTCTGGAGTGTCTTACCTCCAGTTCTCAGTATTGAGGGGTATTTCACGGTGTTTAAAAATCCTCCACCCTCTTTTGAAAAATTTCAATTGTAAATTTGATAAACCCCCTGGTGAACCCTGGCTTCCTGGATCTGTCTATATTTCTAACTTCTCACAACAGGGAATAATCTGGCATATTACAAATAGAAAAAGCTTTTGTTTTTTTTTGAAAATATAAAAAGTCTGTTCATTTTCTCTACTGTTACTCTGGTAGATTGACTAAACTATATTTCATTGAGAGCCTATGATTGAAAGAATGTTTGAAATGTGTTCCTGAATTTCTGCCAATCATGAGAGATTATTGTACAATATTGCAGGGAGAACCAATGCCAATCATCTACAGAATGCGAGGTCTCCTGGGCGATGCTACCGAGGACATGGTTAACTCCTTCGATAACAGCTCAGGTATGTGGAGGAAATGTGAATTATTCTAATCCAAAATAAGAATAAGGTGTACATTGGGACTGTTTTTCTTAGAATAAAAGAATAACAATTCAGAATTGCACATCTTGCTCCATCAGTGTATTTGTATATTAGTTTCCTCAAGGCTTCAATAATCCCCTGATTATGTAACTAGCTTTTGCTCTGTATCATACCATAATTAACGTGTCATAATAAAAAGAGTAAAAGTTACTGTTGTTATGGGACAATTATTTCAAGCCATTTCATTGCATAATTTATGGTCTGTTATTTTTAATCTGAAAATGAACTCATGAACATTCCTGTTATGGTTCTACGCCTGGTGTGATATAGTTTTGTATGAATAAGAACACTGAGCATCTTACGGATATCAGTGTTTTCTACATGCAGTGTGTATAAGTATTTCAATGACCAGGGTATTATGGCATGCCTTTAAGCTTTCAATATGCATGGATGAAGCATAATAATGGACTATTTACACCACCACTATGATGTATTAGGGGTATATAGCGCTCCGCTTTTCTGTCCGTTTTAAATGGTTTCTGGAGCCTAACTCAGTAGTGATGAAAGCGATGAAGCTACAGGGTCTGTGCTCACTTTTGCCTTGTTCATTACCAGCAGTCACTTCATAAAATGTACACGTCAGCAAAATAATTTTAACTTTTTCTAATATATTTATTTGATTTAACATATTTTATAAATTCAAGAATAGGATTGGGCACAAATTATCCAACTTAAAAAAGCCCTCTCCAGATAATGACATATTCATCATGGCGACTATATTTATCTGTGCAGAGGAGGATATCGACAAGGAAGAGGTCTTCAAGATGGCTGCTGTGCTGAAAGAGAACGGGGGTCTTGAGGTCATGTTGGAGAGGTCAGTATCCCCCAAAACATTAATCATCACAATCTAATAAGAAAAAGTCCTTTCCTTACCAGGGATGGGATAGGTGCATTTATTATCATGTTTCATTTCGGATCAAGAGGTCTGGGGTTCAAAATCGGCAGGGGTTCAGCAACTATGTCAGCTGTAGAGAACTGTTCTACAAGCAGTAGGATTTGGGTGCAATGCTACACTGAATTTCAGCGTAGTACCATCCATGGTTTACTAGTTCAACTTATGCTCTCAGGTTTCATGACAATGCATAGCCATAAAGGATTAGCGAACTCTTGTGAGTATGACAACACGAAACAATGCTGATGAGCTACATGTTTTATGTGTATTACAGACTTCCCTCGGTGAAGGACCTTGTCCTGGGCAAGCAGCTGATGGTGGTTCTACTCAAACTGTTCGGGTTCGCGGTCAACGTGAAGGTGAACAGACAGGAGCTCATCAAGCCTGAACTCAACACAATCAACATCATGCTGGGAGCTCTCAACCTGGTCAGTGAACATATACTCGCTCTTATAAACTCCATTGGCAGATTGAGAGGGGTTCGATGTGAAATTGACGAACCCCCATTTTCCAATATATGAACCCCGCTCCCCTGGAAAATTACTTGATCTGCCAGTGAACTCAATCTGAGATTTACAATTTGCTTGTTACTATGCATTATTGTTTGGACTCTTTTGATCCAAAAAGATTATTTGCTTAACAGAGATTTGTGCTGTTGTAGCCAGCTTTTCATAATTGTTAAATGTCACTAAAAAATTATCCTAAAATATAAAGCAACTTATTATCCCCAACCAATGTGAAGTTAACAGTGATATAGAGATGACCTTGACTTACTAAGTTAGCATGGACTACGGCCAATTGTCTGTTTGTCTAGTACTTTAGTTAACTGCTATTGAATCTCTTTCAAACATTTATAACATGTTGTGATATTCAGTGAACTTAAAATGTAATAGGCAATATTGCCCAAGTGGCGTTAAACAATAACTCACTCACTCACTAAAATGTAATGGAATCAAATTTCCCATGCTAAAGCACACATTTGAATGTTTATTTTCATGATAAGGGAAGTCATTGATGAAGGGTAAAAATACACAACTCCCTGTAAATCAGTCTAGTTCCACAATAATTGATAGACCAAACAAGGACTATAAACTGAGCCCATGACTCCATGTCGACAGGCCCTGTGGAGTGAGCAGGAGGCGGGAGTGAGTGCCACCAAGGGACAGACCATCACAGAACAGGTGCTGCAGATTATGGAGGTCATTCTCCTCGAGGCCAGTCAACAACCTCCGGAAAAATACACCGTTAGTAGCATCCTTGCTTTTTTTTGTCAAAAATAAAAGAAGGTGTTTTCACAAAACAAGAACAATCAGAGAGCAACATCTTCAATGTGTTCATGTATTGTTTCGCCCTTGAGAGTGGCTTCATCAAAGCGACCTCCTCACGCAACACCTTGGATAATCGCCTCTTTTAGTGTTAGATATGTTGTGAAATATGTACAGTATCACAGTGCATGAAATAAGCTGGAAATATAGTCACTCTAAATGTACTTTGATAATTTTATTTGTAAAATTAGATATAAACCCCACTAAGATAACAACCTAGGTTTCATTACATACACATGTTCCGATCATCATATCTATAAAATCTTATTGTAAAATCTTTTTATGAGTAAATGTAACTGCTGGTCTTAGAAGCTGTAGACAGTTACAGGTTCGTCTCTATCCATTCTGATATTAACAAAGTTTATGAGCTGTAAAATAACACATGTTTTCTGCTCATCGTTATAATTTAAACGTTTTATCAAACATTGATATCTCATTCAAGCAACATTCTCATTCTCTGACCCAGGTTACAGAAAACAATACTTATAGACACATATTTATACCATTGTCATCCTCCTCTGCAAATATAACCAATATTTATAGACACATGTTAATGCCCTTATTACCCTCTACTCATCAGGAGTTCTCCAAGCTGTGTGGAGACAAGGACCAGCTGATGATGCTGCTGGGTCGGATCAACTCCCCGTTTGTACGCGCTAACAGCACGGTGCTACAGGCCCTCATGAGACTCATCCCCTTCCTGGCCTTCGGGGAGGATGACAAGATGTTGGCTCTCCTGAACCACTTCAAGCAGTACCTTGACTTCAACAAGTAAGTATGGGCTGAGATAGTGCAGGGGCTTGGCAACTTTGTCTGCCGTAGAGATCTGTTCTGTATGCAGTATGGTTCATAGTAATGGTACACTGACTTTCACGGCAGTACCACTGATGGTTCACTTGTTCCAGCTTGCAGGTTTCACTAATAGCCACACTTCTTTTGTGGACTTTCTCCCTGCAATAATACTAGCAGCTGTGATTTAAATGAAATAAGCAGTGTTCAAACCTAAATCATATCTAAACAAGTAAGCAGGCACTGTAACAAAGTAGCACTGCAAATCCAAATAAGTACACAGCACTGCAACTTAGGTTTTGTAGTTTAAATTTATATACTGGTTCATTACGTAAATATTATCTTGCAGATTTGACTTTGAGCACAGTCAGGATGAACAAGTACATCTGGATTGTTTCTGTGTCATAGCCAGTGGGATAGAGGTGAGTGCCTCCAAGAGTTTACTAAATAATTTTTAGTTTTTTGAAAATTCATTCTTCATACTTATGCTCAGGATTTTGGTATGAAATAGAAAGGCCATTCATTGATTGATAAAATCTCATGAACTGAGGATATTGGTTTGTGGCCATATACTCGATATCTTCTTCTTCAACTGTGATTATGGATTCCTGTATTATGGCAACTGAAGAATGGTTTGCGAGTATTCAACAGATATTTATGATGACGATGATAACATTGTGTACATGTAATATTCACACATGTGTACTACTGATATTTGATGTAGTCATAATGATTTGATTCTTCGTGGCTAATGGCTGCACAATTGCCCAAGCAGTGTTCAACAATAACTCACTCACTATGATGTGATTTCTCCTGTTGTGTTCCAGAGCAATGCTAACGGCATCAGACTGAAGAACCTGATACTCCAAGACGGTGTTGTCCAGAGCTCCGTCGACTACATCCTCATGCATGCCCCTGCAATCAAAACTCTTCTAGCGTAAGTTGCTTCAATGGGTTACTCCAAAAATTTCAACAAATTTTGCTTTTTATGTAAATAATGCGCTACTAATGAAAACGATACCTTATCTTTACCAAGTAGCCAATCTTGGTTGAAAAGTTGTGATTCCTGTTAGTTGGCAGAATGGTTTGACATTAATTCAGCAACTAAAGAGTTCATCTCTACATATAATTACAGGACTGACTCTGAGGTGTGGAAGGAGTTCATCAGTAAACCCTCTCTGAGCTACACCCTCCGACTCCTGACTGGACTCTGTACCAAACACAAACCCACACAGGTACGTCACTGGACATCGAGGGAGAAATGGACTCTTGTAATTTGTCACCAGCATGTACTCACTCTCATTTATAGATGTGTGAAATACAAAACAAAACGAGTCAGAATCTGCAAATATGTGAAAATGGCGGATAGGGGAGATGGGGCTAAGGTCCCTTTCACGCTGTGTGATTCCCTCCCTTTGAAGATACTTTGATTTGTCTTTGATAAACATGAATTCATCACTAAGTAAAATTATCATTTTCGCTGATATAAATGTTGCTTTAGATTTATCTCGTGAAAATCAACTTCATGTCTTGTAATTGACGAAGATATGAAATAAGCTGACATCAAAAAGCCATTATAGTTTCAAATATTCTTTATCTTAGTAAAATGTCATCTGATTCTTATGAGTATTCAGCTGAAGAATAAGTTAAGAATGACTTGTTTGGTAAACAATTTAAACTGTACTAGCTCATTGTGACATTCTGTTATAATGTAAACTAGTTGTAAATTGCACCAAGTTCTGCAATAGTTATCAATTAACCACTCACCCACAGGACCTGATAGCTGAGAACTGCATCCCCATACTGCACAAGTTGGAGCAGGTGTCCTCCGACAAACACATCGGCACTCTGGCCGAGAACCTACTGGATGCTCTCAAGAGTAACGAGTCCGCCGCAAGGAAGGTATGACGACAGTTCAGGCTTATATATTGTTGTACTTTGATCTTCACTTATCCCTTTACTTACTGTTACATAATTAAACAAGGCAGGATAAACATTCTTCCTTCCAACGTGCATTAATTTTCACCTACTGAAGTACAAAAAATATTCCTCTACCAAAGTACACAAATCAGTCACAGCCAAAGTGCATAAATTATCACCTATTGAAGTTCTCAAATTATATGAACTTCATTAACAGTTATTGATTTCCCATGTCTAGTTAAGGTTTGGCAGTCAGAAGGAGAGGGTAAACCCTCGTACGACTCACAGAGAAAAGTTACAACTGGGGTCCAAAACACCCCCTTCAGTCATACAAGGGTTTAGCATTTATACCTGTGCACTTAACATTATTGTTGTGATTAGTTGATAGTTAATGTTGTGTTAGTCTTTACTGTTCCTCATTGTTTCAATATCTTCAAATGATGTGTATAGTTATTCAACATATGTCATATGTGGAACATTTCGCAGCTTATGACTTCAATATTACCAAAGAGGGGTAAAACAAAAAGTCAATCACATCGTCACGATCGTGGAATGGTTGTTACTGTTAGTTACCTTGCTGTGAATGTATCCTATATATTCCTTAAAGGAAAGCGTTGCAAACTGGGAAAAAAGTATCGTACATGGATTTTCATGTACCGTAATTCTTCCATAATTTCGACCCTCAAATTTTCCAAATATTTTAACGAAATGTTCACAGTCAAAATTATCACCACTCACCTTCGTTTGTGCGCCATCTTTGTCAAAATTTTAGATTTTCATATAAATGTTTAAAACCAATTTGAAAAAGAAGGTTACACACTTGGTAAATATCATCCTCGATAATCCAGCGCTATTGTTCCAATAAATCTACACACAAGCGCTGGAAAACAGTAAGGGTATTTATCCCTGACCTAGTTACCTCCTCTTGGGTCCATGTTATCCAATCAGAAACGAAACGCAGACACTATCTGCGTAAACAACTCGACCAATCAAAACGCATCACTACCGTTGTTTATAGAAACAAACATGGCGGCGGTCGACTCACTCGATTACGATAAAGTTTGTAAAAAATTCAGCGTAGAAAACCTGACAGAAACTCAAAAGAAAGTTTTAAGAAGTCTGTACGAGAAGAAGGGTGTATTCATGTCCATCAAAACGGGTGGAGGTAAATTATTAAAATCCCTGTGCTACCAGGCGTTCCTGACACGAGAGTGCTTGTTATTTCACCCTTGATTTCAAGTGATCTCATTGGTTGTTAGAAAGCAAGCGTTTCGCTGAGTCATTGCGAAGGGAGGTAACTAGGTTAAGGATAAATACCCTTACTGTTTTCCAGCGCTTGTGTGTAGATTTATCGGAACAATAGCGCTGGATTATCGAGGATGCGTTAATATTAGTTAGCAAAATTTTTTAATTATGTTTGTATATGGTAATTATATTCATATAATGCACTAATACACCATTTTTTTTCTTCAGAAGACAAGTTACGATCGGCGAAGCCACGATTCTCAATTTATTGTTTCTGTGAAATTTGAATGTCATTTGGATTTTAAATTGTGTACCAGGAAATAAAACAATAATAATTTGGAGTTGAATTGTTATGTTCTTAGACTTGACAAAATAAATCAGGAAATTTGAAATGATATGAATCGTAATTTAGCTTTAGCGTGCATATCTCGCATCGCTGGCTGTCCACATGTTTTCAAAGGAAGTACAATCTGATTGGTTGCTATATTAGTATAAACCAATCACAGCAGACTGTCGTCATTACGGAATTCCCTTCTAGCAAGCGTATCACCTAGAACTGAGAAAAAACAATACACCAATCCTAACTATTGTTGCATTAGTTCAGAGTCCTATGTGTAAAATTCATCAATAGATTATAATATGAACCATTGTCTGTTGCTATACAAGTCAAGTTAGGAAGCATATTTTCTCAGTCAACTTTTTTGGAAACGGCATTGTGTGACAATCAAGTAGAATATATCAACAAGCTGGCTTTGCAAGAAATTACGAACATAAACAATGATAGCTGAATAATTATATTACTTTTGAAAGGCTTAATTCATGCAAACTAATTAATAGTAATATTTTGAAACATATGCCTCAACATATATGGTTCTGATTATCTACGACAGTGGACAGTCGTCTCTGTGGGTGTTTGGTTGAGTCTATTTGTATGTAGGGATTAACAAGTCACACAATTTTGAAACAATTTATTACATATTCAGATTTTTAAAACTGAAATATATTTGTAAGTATGATCTAACATCTGTCATAATATTCCAACAGTAATTAATCATTTGATAAGTAAATTGACTTACCAAAATGGAAAGGCAAAAAACATCCCATGCAGTCATCCCTACTCAAAATAGACTTTTCCAGTGACTTCACTACATACTACTTCGTCATAATGAACTAGGTCAATTGACTGTTTCAAGTCTCCCCAGAAAACATCCAGATGTTACAAAACTTATCATTAGTCATGTGACTGTTTCAAGTCTCCCCAGCAAACATCCAGATCTTATAAGCCTTATCATTGGTTAGCTTTGGGACTTCCCTTTTCTTAGCCAATCAGAAAATTCAATACAAACTCAATTCATAGTGTAGCATTACCGTGTTGACAGTCTAAGTGATATATATTTATAGCCTCACACGGAAGTGATTGCTGCTTTTTCATTTACGAAAAATGAAATCATTGATAATGGATAATATGATAAGATGTAACATCATTCTAAATAAAGGTATGTCATAAGTACAGTAAGTGAATAAATTGAGAAGTGTGAAAATAGATTAGAATGTCTTGTGACAAGCGTGATCAAGTTAAAACATTTCCCAAAATTTGTGTAACAAAAAATATGTGTTTTTCTCATAAAGCTCACTGAAAAGAAATCATAAGACGATTGTATATCATGGCTGTAAATAATTTGTTTTCAAAATTTGGAATGTGGTCGAATTTTTAATTTGTCAGTACTGAACTTCTGGTACACTGTCGAAATTTGGAAAGGTATTTTGAAAAAAGGCTGTCAGATGATCTTACGTGGGCGAACTTATAGAGGGGGCGAAATTAAGGAAGAATTACGGTATTCTCTTATTTCTAGAGTTTTGGATCGATCTTGAGTGACTTTTCCATAATTCATATTTTAAAATTCAGCTATTTCTGTAAGAGTTCATTCTTTGACATCTTGTGAACAAGACTTACAAAATGTCCCTTGTTTCAGATTGAGGAGATCCGCCAGCAGACGAAGGCTGAGAAGAAGAGGCTCGCTATGGCGGTCAGGAAGAAGCATCTTGGAGCTCTTGGAATGACTGTAAGTAGGACGGATAGCTTCTCCTTGATGTCAGGACCTATCTTAGCTGGGACACTTTCAGGAATAGGCTCCAAACCTGAGGGAAAGATAATGAATAGAGACTTTGAATTGAATTGAAAGTAAAGTTCAATAGATGTTTTATTCAGGGGTCAAATGAGCCATATCAAAAATACAATTTTGACGGCAGGCCCAAACACATTCAAATCAGATCATATAGTCTTTAAATTCTGCCAATCTTTTGAATTATCAGTCATTACATGTAACTAGACCAGCATTTGTTCTACTACCTTTAGGCTGCAAGACTAATGCTGCTTTCTTACCCTATCCAGTGGCAGATCTAGAGGGAAGTAAAATAAAAAAAATTCGGTAAATTGCTGGATCTTCATTTATCTCACCTGTCTCACCTGTGTTTCCCCCAGACTAACGAGAAGGGTCAGGTGACGGTGAAGAGTACAGTCTTGAAGCAGATGGAAGACCTGAAGGAGGAGACCGGGCTCACGTGCTGTATCTGTCGGGAGGGTTACCGCTACCAGCCTCAGAAGGTGAGGCACTATCTTATTGAATAGTTTACTTACCTGTCAGCGCTAATGGCTGTGATATTGCCCCCAAGTAGCGGTAAACAATAACTCACTCATGACTTACCTGTAGGTTACACTGACTGAAGAAATATAACCATGATCATTGGAAGGTACTTCACATGTGGTACCAATTTGTATTTCACATGTGGTACCAATTTCAAACAAGATACTTCACAAGTGCTACCAATTTCCAACAAGGTACTTCACATGTGCTACCAATTTCAAACAAGGTACTTCACATGTGCTACCAATTTCCAACAAGGTACTTCACATGTGCTACCAAATTCAAACAAGGTACTTCACATGTGCTACCAATTTCCAACAAGGTACTTCACATGTGCTACCAATTTCCAACAAGGTACTTCACGTGTGCTACCAATTTCCAACAAGGTACTTCACATGTGCTACCAATTTCCAACAAGGTACTTCACATGTGCTACCAATTTCAAACAAGGTACCGGTACTTCACATGTGCTACCAATTTCAAACAAGGTACTTCACATGTGCTACCAATTTCCAACAAGGTACTTCACATCTGCTACCAATTTCCACAATGTACTTCATATGTGCTACCAGTTACCAAATATGAGAACTGTACACTGTAATTACTTTTGGTGAATCACGATTATTTTATTCAAAAGGCATTGTAGATTTATAGAGATTGTATTTTCTAAATCCTGAATTCTTGTGGAAGATTTTAGTTCCAGTTGAGAATAGTAGTATCAAGAAATCGCCTCTGTCATTCATTCATTCATTCATTCATTCATTCATTCATTCATTCATTCATTCATTCATTCATTCATTCATTCATTCATTCATTCTTTAATGAATGGCAGTATCAAATAAACATGGCCTCTATCATGCAGGTACTTGCGGTCTATACATTCACAAAGAGAACCAACCTGGACGAGAGTGAGAATAAGTCGAGAAAGTCTGTCGGATACACCACCGTCTCACACTTCAATGTCATCCACGTCGAGTGTCACGCCGCGGCTGTCAGGTGAGGAGGTTCAACCTTACCTTATTTAATCTTTGAGGTGCATTTAGAAGTGATCTTCTGGACAACAACTTCTATATTGTACACATATATATAGATATACCCGACATTTCAAAATATATATATTCAGGCCCCCCTAAGTAATTGAAGGAAATGCGTCAATTTTGAAGAAAATCCATCCAAATTTGAAAGAAATGCGTCCATTACGGAAGAAAATGCTTCTTTTCTCGAAACAATCGCAGCAATATCGGTGAATTCACGGTAATTACAGAAACAATCACTCTGATGTTGGAAGGACCAACATCCCTATCGGAAACGACATCGGCCATTTCCGTGAATTCTCGGTCAATCCCGGAAATGCACACATCAAAAAATGGCGTCGGAAGAATGTTCTCCTGCTTCGGTGAGTAATGTTTTTACTGATTACAGTTCGTACTTTACATGAATCGAAGTTAAATTACTTTTGTTGAATGCGTCTTGGTACAGGGAATCAACAAGACGTTAGGTTACTGTCATGAAAATGAGTAGTTACGGTGCTTATGTTAAAACAGTTCGCGATTCGCCGATTGTTTACATCGAAGCCAGGTGAAGCCGTATCACTAACAGAAAGACTAAAAAGCATAAATGATCTCTGAAGCGTGTAAGACGTTTCAGGGTTATTTCATAAGTAATTAAGGACATTCATTTTGATAATTTCGTCACTTTATATGCGAATCCATGTCGCTGGGATTGCTTATAGTGGGTTATTTATTTCGGGTTTTCTTCACCGAGAGCAGCAACGAAAATGACTTGTAAAACAAAACCGTTTTTCTGTCATCCCAACAATTATAACCAAAAAATACAAAACTGTTGTATCTACATTAAACTCAAAAGTATTATCTTCTTTATTCGTTAATGAATATGTGATAAATAGCTGTAAGAGTTAAAGTTATTCCAGATGTTATGGGAATATGATTACACTATATATATGACATACATTTCGAAGTTGTGGCACCATGGAATACGGCGATAATTTGTCTGATGATAATTCTAAACAATATAAATAACTTATCCAGATCGTCCGAATAATGGAATAAAAACGAGACATAGAGCTGCATGATTAGGATTCTAGTTGGCGAAAAGTGACCGTCATACATTCAACAGATAAATAACCTAATAAACAGTCCCATTGACTAGGATTCGCATTATCACATATAAGTGACGAAATTAAATTCCTAAAGTCCTAAATTACTAAACCCTGAAACGTCTTACACGCTTCAGAGATCATCTATGCTTTTTAATCTTTCTGTTAGCGATACGGCTTCACCTGGCTTCGATGTAAACAATCGGCGAATCGCGAACTGTTTTAACATTAGCACCGTAACTACTAATTTTCATGACAGTAACCTAAAGTCTTGTTGATTCCCTATACCAAGACGAATTCAACAAAAGTAATTTAACTTCGATTCATGTAAAGTACGGACTGTAATCAGTAAAAACATTACTCACCGAAGCAGGAGAACATTCTTCCGACGCCATTTTTTGATGTGTGCATTTCCGGGATTGACCGAGAATTCACGGAAATGGCCGATGTCGTTTCCGATAGGGATGTTGGTCCTTCCAACATCAGAGTGATTGTTTCTGTAATTACCGTGAATTCACCGATATTGCTGCGATTGTTTCGAGAAAAGAAGCATTTTCTTCCGTAATGGACGCATTTCTTTCAAATTTGGATGGATTTTCTTCAAAATTGACGCCTTTCCTTCAATTACTTAGGGGGGCCTGATATTCTCACTCCTTCGTCAGCTGGAGTGTGGGAGTGTGATGAGGTAGGATAACGGATGTTAATAATTTTCACAATTCACTCAGCCGCAAAAAATTACCATTGGATGGTTCTCACCAGTCAACGCTTATCTCTCTGTATCTATACTTCTCCAATGAAGCCATAGGCCCTTCCACCAATCAACTATAGTGGGGCAGGATTTGCGCTGGAATTGAGCGTTAATAATGATAATAATATCACTTTATTGTCCTCATTACAATGAATTCAGAAATTTGATTTGTGCCAGTGGCACCCGCCAGCCTCAGTGCAGCGCCAGTTCAAGCGTTGTTCTATCCTTATAATGCTGAGGGCCAAGCAAGGAAGCAACAACTCCCATCTTTTAATGTATTTTGGTATGACACGGCCGGGAATCGAACCCCGAACTACCGGGTTACAAGCAGAGCTACATCCCTGGTTATCACTATCATTATTATTTTGTTCCTGTATTGGCTTAGCTGTTAAATCACATGTTATTTTCAGTTAATTATATATTTAGTGTAATACAGCTGAACATTATTTATAAAGACTGGTATCTCTATTTGGTTGGTCATATTACACTTTTTGACAATTATGTTCAAAGATCCTGCCCAAAATATTGGTCTTTATTGTTCATTATCGAAACTATGTTTCTTATGTCATTTTTATATATATATCTTGTCTTACAATATTGAAATTTGAAAAATTTCAGATTATATTATTGTTTTTGTAAGAGATGAACACTGAGCATTATAAATAAAATTTACTGGGAGTGATATATGTACCTGTTGTTGCACAAACAAAAATGTTTAAATTCTCATAAACTTCTACAACTTAAACAATTAGAATGAAAGCATGTTTGTGACTTAAAGAAACACCCTAACACTGTGGTGTAAAGGTTAACGTTGTGTGTATAGAGCTTGCACCCAGTGGTTCCTGGTTCCGGGTGACTTGGTTTGTACACGTTAACCCCATTGTGCTGTGCTGTACTCCTGAATACGACTGGCTGTGTAGACTATTGTGCTAGGTACAGTCTAGCACAGGGCTCGGTGCAGTTGTCACAGGCACCCACAGTACCAGTCGAGTACCTATTCATTCTGGTATTTGGACTTTTTGTATGGGTACTTGCATTAGAGCTTTTTTGACTTGAGACTTTCAAAGATGTTCACGTCTAGAAATGCGTTTTGCCCAATACGTGAAAATGTCTAAAAGTAATGATTTTCTGTTTGAATATGGATGAAATGCATTGTTTGAAAATTTTGCATATATGGAATATGAGGCAAATGTTTTAATCCTACTCAGTCTTATTTGTTTAATTAATTGTTATCGTACCACTATTTCAAAGGAATTCTCAAGGACAAATGATATTTTATGGCCTTAGATTTGCATGTTTCCTTCCACAGTTCTTAACCCTTGTATTGGTTGCTTGATCAGTTTGTTAACAGTTTAACAATTATATGTAACCCCTTGTGCCTGAGTGTTTTAAGGTATTAGGACATTCAGTGATATAGAAATTGAGCACTTTTCTAAGAATAAAAAGTGTGAAAATAAAGAAATCTTGTCTGCTCAATAGTACAAACTTTTACGTTTCTTCAAAGTCAGTACTATTCCACTTGGTGTATTGCAATATTGATTTAGAAGTTAGTTAAGCAACACAGGTGTTCAATCATAATTTAGGGCTTCAAATTAACACAAACCTTGCAGCCAGCAGCTAGTAAAAAGTTCCCATAGCAAGTAAATTAGAAGACTGCTAGCCCTTGTGTCCCTTGAATTCTATAATATATCCCCAAAAAATTGCCTGAAATTTCTTCCTTGACTCAAAGGATTGTGAAAGATAAAAATCAACAAAACTATTAGAAAATGTTTAGGCTGTTATTTAGATTCTATCACTAAAGAATGGCTACTGTGTGTTTTTAGTTACACACCATCTTAGATGAATTTGTGGTGGCATGTAATCCTGTCCATAGCTTAGTCAACTTCTATCAGTGAAGTTCAGCAACAAAGGGTACGGCTTGCCACATGGGTGGATGACCCACTCTTTTGCTGGACAAACTGAGAGTTTGAAGGGTCATTCCCTATCCCACACTGAGACATGATTTGAGAGAATTGTAGTGTCACCCTTAGTAAGTGACTTAGTCAAGTGTGTCAACCCAGCAGTACAGGTGACCAGTTGTATTCTCCTCAGGGATTATTCTGTACTTGTTTACCAGGGGTAATTGAGCCTGCAATATGCATGGATAAAAGTGCTCTATAAATGAACTATTATTATTTATTTTAAATTCTGTTCCCAGACATGCTCGGGGTCGAGAGGAGTGGGAGAGCGCCGCTCTACAAAACGCCAACACCAAATGTAACGGTCTCCTCCCTATGTGGGGACCACAGGTGCAGGAGTCCGTCTTCGCTACCTGTCTCGCCAGGTGAGGAAAGGATTGTGTACTGTTTTGAGACATGAATAATAGTTTTCTACTTCAGTACCTGGCACAAGACAAGTCCACAATATTTGATTTATTGATAGCTTGTGTACAGAAATGGGTAAATTTTCACAAAGTAGCCATTTACCTTACTCACTTAATTAGCTTTGCATATTTTTCAAACCAAAATATAATCTGTAGCAAAAGATTATCTCTAAAAAGGCATCTTTCTGAAACGAGAAAAAAACAACATTTAGAGAAATGACGTTTGCCTCTCCTTCAGACACAACAACTATCTACAGGAGTGTACTGGAATCCGAGACCCGAGTCACCTGTACACCGTACACGATATGAAACTGCTACTCCTCCGCTTCGCACAGGAGAAGTCCTTCAGTGACGAGAGCGGAGGCGGCGGTAGACAGAGCAACATGCATCTCGTCCCGTACATGATTCACATGGCCCTCTATGTTGTCAACACGTGAGTATACTCTTCAACGTATGTAATTACATATATATGTAATGGGGGAGGGGGAAGGGGGATTGCCCTTTTTTTTTCACAGTATTTTTGGGCCAGTCACAGGTAAAGTCATTGACCTCAGGCTAACAGATTTTTTACCCCCTGCATAATTATGTTATGAGTTGGCATTGGCATCATCGTTCCCATTGTTTTCGGAGCATACCTGTAAAACTATTTGACAAATCTTCACCAAATTTGGTATATAGTCTCCCAATGAGCCTTTTTGTAGTTTCAGTTTTTAAAAAGAAAAAAAATTGTTTCCATGGTAACAATTTATACTTTGTCTATTTGAAGGGTAGGGTTTGTTTCCCGAGCAGATCTCCAAAACTATGTGACCTATCCTCACCAAATTTGGTTCACTACCTCCCGATATCATGTAGATGTGCCTTTTGGTGTTAAAACTTTTTTAATTTAAATTTTTCTGTTTCCATGGCAACAATTTGGACTGTCTTTTAGAAGGGTAATAACTGAAATTGAGTTGGGGGAATGAAGAGACATCTATGTTTACGAGTAAAAACACCTTCAGGTTGATATTTCAGTGATAAGACACAACTTCATTTGCCACCTCTTTGTGTGTAATTATTACTGTAGATTGACCTTTTCACGACCATTACAGGACGCGATCCATGACGAGAGATGAGAAGAGTGTACAGACCTTCTTGGAACTGCCTAAAGACAAATGGGTGGAGAACTCCTTTGAGGTAACTACATTTTGCATTTGATATTTTAAGGGATTTCAGGTTTGTTGTTGGGAGTCACAATGTCAAACGTTAGTGGAGACGTGAGCTGTTCTCAAATATTGACTAGGATTCACCAGTTATGATACCATAGGAGAACTACCATGTCTTTACAAACAATAACTGACTCTATTTTCTTCACCAACATCTTCATGATTGTATATCTTCATTGTGCTCCTACAGGCTGACGGCCCGCTGTATTTCCCAGTCTTGTCGATCCTGGTCCTTTCCCCAGAGAAGTGGCAACAAAACCGGGTCAAGTACCTCCAAAGAATCCTCGTTCTTGCACATGTTCGGAGTGTCTGTCAGGTTGGAGCAAAAACGTGAGTGATGTAAAACAGTTACAGAAATATACATACATAATTATTTTTCAAAATGATAATATAATATCTTTCTCATGTGTGTCCATTTCTCTTGCTGAATTTATTCTTGCTTAACCATTCTGAGTGGCCCATCTGCAGAATTCTCACCTAGTTAACAAAAATTAAAAATCTAGAGCAGGCCACTAGCAAAATATCCTGGAAATGCAAAGATCTACATGATAAGAGTTAAGGTCAAATACAGCTATCAGACATAAGAACTTTGATTTTGTTCAATTTGGCATTTAAAGTAAATTTGTAGCTCATGAGGTCTGAAGTTACATAAATTAAATCCACTGGTCCTGATAAGCTACTGAGTCCATGGTTCTTTTTTTTTTAAATGTTACTATTCAAGCCTATTCACATGTCTTTGCATGCATGATGTGTTTGTTCATCTTCTGTCTCTCTACTTGCAGTGTACCAGTGGGCGAGAAGATACCAAAAGAATATGGAATTTACAAAAATGCTCTCATCTTCTTCGGTTTCCTCATCAGCATGTACGACAAGATTTTCAAGGTATGTTTTACACTCTCTCTCCCTTTAAAGGGACACAGCGTCGAGGATAAAAACGAGATCAGATTTATCTACCTATGCTTAATGGAGTGTCTGCTGACGAATTACGCTTCACTTAACCGTTTACATGGAGTTGTTTTTGTTACCAATTACCTCAATTATCTGAAATTGGAAGTCTGTGACTCTTTAGCAGACATGTAATTCATCATAGGTAGATAAATCTGATTTTATTTTTATCCTTGACATGGTGTCCCTTCAGATCAAGAGGTCTTGGTTTCAAATCTTGCCAGGGGCTTGGCAACGTTGTCTGAACTGTTCTAAAATCAGTAAGATTTGGGTGCAATGCTACACCGAGTTTCAATGCAGTACCACCCATGGTTTGCTAGTCCTAGGTAATCTTTCTAGGTTTTACGTCATTGCATAACCACATTTTTTTGCGGACCTTCTCCCTTCAATGATACTTGTGCCGTGATGTAAGTGAAATACTTTTTAAAAAACCCAAATCAAGTCTCCTTTAAAGTTTGTGACAGTGGGTATAATATCCACATTTATACAATAAAATTAAAGATTAAAATAAAAATGTGCAATATTTGTCTAAGGTTTATGACAAAATTTGACATCAAATAAGAAATTTCTCCTTGACTTTGAAAGGCTGTGATATGTTCAATTTCACCTAAATTTGCTCAGTGTATTAATTATTAATTATTAATTCGATGAACTCATAGTCAAATGTATATATATTTAAAATATATCCAGTTAAACTGATGTGCTAAAATGAGATAAATGTCCTCAGTATCAAATATATGTGTATTGTTTTAGATTTGGCAATTGTTAAAGTTGTGCAAATATCAAATAAAATTACAATTATCAAATGTGGCAATTTTAGAATTTATACAATAATTATCAAATATTAATTTGTACCAGTATAAACTATAGCATTTGTCAAACATAAGGGCCATATGTAAAATACATGTACAAAACATCAAATATATCAAAGATATGAGTCTATCAAAATAAATATTGGAGTTACAGTTTTTAGCTGATCAGAACTGAAAGCTGAATGGGCTATGACATGTCCGTAAACACTAAACACAATTCGGATTATAAATGGTAGATGGTTAACCCTCGGACAACTATTTGTGGAAAATTTAAATTTTCAGCCTTAACATATTATGTATTATTTAAAACCTGGTTAGCTACAATACAAAGGCTGTAATCTTTGTGATTAAAAAACACCATAATTATGCAGTTCAGCTCAAGCTTGTCAAGTATAGATTCTATGTCTGTAGCTTACAATTGGTAATCACTAAATTACCATTCATTATGCTCAGAAGAATTGGGAATCCAAATGATAAACAGAACTCTGTATAAAGCTCCAAGTCTAAGGGTCTATCACTTAGAAATTTTGATCAATACCCGGTGGAGTTCACTGTTTACACAGATGTGTGGATTAGCGTTATCAGTGGTACGCTAATCTGCGACATACATAGATGTAAACATGATCAGAAATCTGCAGAAGGGTCAGAAGTTAGTCAATCAGTAAGACTTTAAAGCTGTGGGGAAAACAATTGAAGACCCAATGTTGATGTTATTGGTCGGAGATTCTGCACCTGAGGTTTATGCCTGTTCAGAGGGAAATGTTAAGTCCGTTACAAATCATATCTAATCATTGTTTACCCAGAGGATCAGTGTTTACATAAGAAGGACGCAAACATCACACTTGTCTAAGCCTGCGGTTTACACCACAACATAGCTCTACATAGATACAATGGGCCTCCCTTGGCCCTCCTGGCATCCGACTTGCTGTGGTGTATGTTCTATTGTCTTTGTCATGGCAGTGAGAGGCCACTTTGGTATGGTTGAAGTAGGCTTGTCAGTGGCTGTGCTTGATTCACAAACCATAGTGGTGGTACATAAAGTCCCAATCAAACAGCAATGTTTTGCTTTGTAGAGGGAAGGCTTTTTCAGTTATGATATTTCAATGATTGTGACTAAGAAGAAGGAAGAAGAGACTTCTCTCTGCCCTCAATTTCTGGAATCTGATTAGCTCCATGTCGTCTTCTGTTTGTCACAACAAAAAAGGGTGTATTTTGTATTTGTATTTCGACAGAGGCTCAGCAATTTTGTCTGCTGTAGAGAACTGTTACATGCAGTAAGGTTTAGGTGCAATAATTTTGGAGTAGTACCACCCATGGTTTGCTAGTTCCTGCCAATGCTCGCAGGTTTCAACGCAATGCATAGCCTTTATGGTGTTGCAGGCTTTCTCTCTGCAATTATTCTGGAAGCTGTGATGTCCATCCATGATATAAGTGAAATTATTTTGAAAGAGCCTCACCTTGTTGCTACTAGCTCCATATTCAAAGCTCACCATTTATCACCACACATGTTTTGCAAACTATGAAAGTAACATTTTCATCTAAAAAAATATCAAATGTTTTAATCTCTGCTCTCTGACTAACGTATCTACATAAATCCAAGTTTCTGCGTAAACTCTGCTTGGCGTCGGTCAGAATCAGAACACTGACTTATAGTTGAGTTAAATCATGAAACGCAACATAGGGAGCGACTAAAACAAACATTGTCTCCCAATCTCTGTCAGCGGTAACTTTCCTCGCAACTTTACTGTCCGCCAGACACAGAATGTTTATTTGAAACCTTTTGTCTTAGCAGGGGATATCTGCTTCCAGATAGTGAGAGGAAAAATATGAGAACTTTAACTTAGGTGAAATATCCCTGGCGACATTTGGTGGAACGAATGTTGGCAGTATAGACGTGAAATAAGACAGACGTTATGTATGTTGAGACAAGAGATTGGCTGATAAGTGACCTAAGTCTCAACATTTTTTAAATGAAGTAGAAATTTTCTTTAAATATGTTCCCTTTGTACCTTGTCTCTTGAATCTAGCTATGCATGGAATTGATAATATACATTGAAAAATGGAGTTTTAAAGTTAATAACCTTAAAAGGTATCCTCAAAGCAATTTTAGAAATATTTTTGTTGTTGAAAATTATTCATAAATTGATATAAAGGAGATTAAGGTCTTATCTGAAATAATTCAATGTCAAAGCTGAATATGACAGGATTGTCTTTAACAAACTTTTTGAAAGTTACAGATAATTGATAGATGAAAACAATGCTAAATAAAAATATGTGTTGAACATCTTAAATTTCCATCATTATCTCCCCAAAAGATCAATAAGTAAAATAAAGTTGTTACATGAAAAATTCCAGAAATAATTCTTTCCTGACAGTAATCCAGTAAAGCAAGTTATCAGATGACAAGTACCTGTGTACGTTCGTTCAATATCAAGTTGTAATAACAAAATAACCAGATGGGTTTGTCACAGCAAGTGACACTCTTCATCTCTGCTGATGACAATGACGTTAATACTACCGTGATCCCTTAACCCTCAAACAGATAAAGCCCCCATGTACAAGCAGAGAGTCATATTTATCATCGCAGGGAGACAGAAATTTCCTGCCAAGTCCCGCCGACACTAGCTTTGTGACTGTGAGAGGGAGGAGCTCTCATATCTACTATTGTTGTATACTCGACGTCCAAGAAATCTCGGAGGGTTTGCGCGCACCGCTCTCTGGGAGAGAGGGGCCGGATTATGCTAACACTAATCGGGTAATTCTCAACTAATCGCCCTCGGCAGTATGTAGCAAGCCGACAGTGGAACCTCTACACCTGTAGATCATTTGTAAGTTGGCGGTGTGGATTTGTACTTAGGTTTGTCGGGGACGGATTTGCGTGGATTCCCGTGTATTCGACAGGCGGGAGATTGATAGGCCCTGTCGGGCATGTCATATTTGTGTCGTATGACAACTTAGTTATGATCGGTACTTGGAGACGTTTTTGTTGAGATGTCACACCCACGCATGTTGCTCTGCCAGTTGGGGAGATTGTTGGGTTAGAGGAAGACTTTAACCGCTTTACTGCTATGGTGGTGTTAGTCACTGAGCAAATATGTGACTCGATAGAAGTGAACTTGGGTTTGGGTTTGGATTCCCTGCCAATTACCGACGCATGTATGTCGGCAACTTCCCCCTAAAGGAATAACTGGTGCCTTTCTCTATCATTAGTTACTTTAAAGGCGCTGTTCTCACCAAAATATATATGTGTTAAATGACTCCTGAATCGATAAAAAGAGTTCTAAAACTAATGTACATGGTTCTGTTAAGCCATACGAATCCATTTAACATCGAGTGGCCTTTTTAATGTGTTCACATTTAAAATGGCCGCTCGAAAGGTAGTTCAAATGACCTGACTGATGTAGTGATACCTAAACACTCAGAGTAGAGTTTTAAATATGGTACGATGTGGAATGGTCAATCATCTTGCTGCCCGAACTCTCAAATTCGCATGAGACCTACAAATGTACCTCTCACACTGAAAAGTGCCACACCACTGTCGCTATATGTTGCACCATTTTTTTTCGAATACGGATAGCCGTTTTCTATAGGTACGGCTTATCGGGTTTTATCCATTAACATATCAATATTTTGTATAAACTTTAATAATAAATGGCAAAATTTTAGAAAACACAATATGCCAAATAAGTGCTACAGCGTCTAAAAGCCTTGATTCATTTCATCAGCTTTCCTGTGTGTAGTGGAATCTAAATCTCTGCACAGAAAATGTGTTCTTATGCAGCAAGGCATAAATTAGCCATTGCATGAGAATGCATATGGTTCAAACACAGGGTTATTTCGTATTCCTGAATCCCCCTATCTGAGTCTTCCACGGAAGGGGGTTTGGTTTAAAGGCAGACCTTTAACCAAGATCATGTTTAAAGGCACTGTAGCACGCCGATTGCTTTAAAATATAAATAATGAACAGATAATGCACATCTATCAATATTACAAACGATCTATCCTCAGGTCATGTATTATATTAGTTATCTGGAAAATATGTACATATTCAGGTTTTAAATTTAATTTTAAAAGACCGGAAGTAATTAATGCAACGTTGCATTAAATCGGCATGAACTACAATATCAGCAATATTAAAAAATTGCACACAACCCGAAGTCCAAAAACAGCAGTTACTATGTTTAATGTAATAACAATGCCTACACTGTGTATTACAGATCGGTGGTGTTACATATACTTCTTAATGAAGACTATCCAATCTTTGTTGTCAGTTATGAGATTAAAGTGCGTATGCATGAGCTGAATAAAATTCATGTACAGAAGTTTTCTACATTCTATATTTCCCATTTTGTACATCAGCGACTCTTACTATTTGTGATATCCCTGAGTGGCTTCGGCCGTCTCAACCTTTAATTATTGACTGCAGGTCAACTATAAAGAATAATTAGTAGTTTATTGCACCGAAAGGAAGCTAAAGTGAGTTCATATGCTCTCGTATGACCTAAAATAGCTTATTTGAGTGCGAAAAGCATGCCTTTAAACTTCAGGAATTCTCCTTGGGAGACCTTTATTTTAACAGTATTTGAAAGTGAACCTAAGCTTTTACTGAAACCTGAGTATTTAGGGTAGATGTTTATGACAAGTGATATAGGTATTAAAGTATGCTGTGCAAATCCAATACACTAAAGGTTTGTCAAAATAAGACTCAAAATAGATCTCTACTGGAGGCCAATAGGAATTTGAAGCTATTAAGAGAATTGAATTAAAGATTGAAAAGAGACCTAGCATTGTGATATAATGTGCACATTTCAAGACAATGATATTAGAAAACTTTGTGATAAAGCCCCAACTGAGAGAGGGATTTGGACACCTTGTGTTAGCCATAAGAATCCTTCTTTTGGGGCAATGATTCTTTTTTACTTAATCAAAAAGTTCATGCAAATTCACCTGCCTATCGTACTTGATAAAAGAAGCACATGCACTGACCAGGGTTGCAGATTCAAATTTTACCAGTCGGACATTTCATCTTTGACCCAAAAGAAAAGAAAAGTTGTTTATGAATAAAGTATGAGAAAGTATAACTATTTGTTGGCTCTTCATTTATTGCATACTATTAAAAATAACACAATAGCAATTAGCTATATATTAATTATCAATAGCATGCATAAAATGGTTCATAATTTAAAATCAATGCTTACCAATAACGGACAGTGCAAGTTTGAGCGAGTTTACAAGCATATTTGCGTCAAGATATACGAGAAATTTCAAATAATTTAATTGCACTTAGTTCATCAAAAGTTCAAATCATGGACAAAAATGTACCTTCTAAATAAGCATTTTAAAATCCATAAGAACTCGTTTTCAACAGCGATAAAACTTATGTAAACTGAACTCGGCATAACGTCTCATGAAATAATATTGCTGATTATTCGTTTTTGATAGGTTTATTTATTTTGAACTTGTATAATAGCTTTACCATACATCGATATTGATCTATCATATTTTGTAACAGTATGTTACATATATTATTAGATATTGTTAATTTATCAAGATTCAACTATTCAAAGTAGCAAAAGCTTAATCTGTAACAAATTCATGAATCACCGGTACGGCGAAGCCACACGTTAATGCAATGTTATCTTTGAAAAAAAATAAATTAAAATGCGATGTGAATGAAACCTTTTTCGTAAATAATGTTGTAAAATGGTTCACATCTTTCAGCCACTAAATGACACTGAGAATATCAATTAAATATCAAATGGTAAGTGTTGTTTCGGCAGACAATTATAATTTACTGAAGCTAATGCATAGGCGTAGGAACCGGGGGGTTTCTGCCCCCCCCCCCCCCAGAAAATCTGCACTGCCCCCCCCACTTCTTCAAAGCCTGAAAATTGTTTGAAGGACCAAAATCTAGATTTAAACGCTTATCCAGATATTTAAGAACAAATATAGATAGAAAAACTTTGATTTTGCAAGTTACCCCGAAAAAAATGACAGTTTGGGGGTCTTTTGGACTAAAACAGCATTGTCAAACCCAAAAAATATGGCCTGGTATTAAATCATTTGGCAAATTATAGTAATAATTAACTTTAAAAGGGCTCTTATGTATTACACCTTGGCGCTTCTATAACACACAACCCTCCCCCCGCTTGAAATAGAAAATTTTATTATTATTAATAATCCTCTGCTAATCAGGAAAAAAGGGGTCACTTACCTGTAGCAGTAGCTGTATTGAATAATTTTATTACTTATTACTTTTATGTCCAATTCACTGTTCAGTTATTGTCTACCGGCAGGGGCATGACAACTTTGTCTACAGTTCTACACGCAGTAAGGTATGGGTGCAATGCTACACTTAATTTCAGTGCAGTACCACCTATGGTTCACTAGTTCCAGCCGATGCTCGCAGGTTTCACCACAATACATAGCCACATGGTGTTGCAGGCTTTCCCATGCAATAAAACTTGCTGCCGTGATATAAGTAATTGTCATTTAGTTCTGTTGGTATGAGTGATAGCACTGGTTAACACAACTTTAAAACTTCAACTTTGTTACCTATGGTCAGGGGTTCAAGTCCTGCCATTCCATTAGTTATTTGTTTCAACTTGATTGAGTTATGATAACGTATAAGTAACATATACAGGAATGTCCCCTTGAATTTTGTGTCCACCAAAAACACTTGATAGAACCCTCTCTTTAAGCAAACGCTTTACCACTCAAGAATTACCCGTACTTATCAAATTCCGGGTAGAAAATTTGATGCTAAAAGTAATTCTCACAAAAAATACTCTGATAGAATCCTCTTTTAGCAAAGTCATTACCACCAAAGTGTTGACCAATCTTCGGCTGTTAATGCTAAGAGTAACCCTCACTGTTGCAGAAGGCGAGCCAGGGAAGCGAGGGTACGTGGAGTAATCACCTGGCCGAGTATCTGCGGCACAACGACAAGGTGGTCCTTGAGAACTGCGACCGAATCATCCGCTTCTACGAGGACGAGATGTTGCCCTGTGAGTCGTTTGCAGAGTTCTGTGATGTCACTGGTGAGTACACAACACTCTTTCGTGTTCCGTATTTCCTCAAATAGACGCCTCTGGCGTCTATTTTTCAGACCTTCAGCTCGGCACCTATTTGAGGCCAACGTCTTAAGTTTTTGCCAATTAATATTATCCAACTTACAAACTTACACATATATAGAAGTGCAATTATGACACAATTTCATAAATTTGTACTTGTATTGGTGAATATTTATTCATTATTGAACGGGGACAATATCTTAATTCTTTAAGAGGCATAGGTGTCATTAGGTGAACATACATACATCGCAATTCTGAGTGACACTGTTCTTAATGTATATGACTAGTAATATATAAGTAATATTTCAAATTGCTGTTCAACAAAAACATTATCATATGTCTGTACATTTGATTTGGGAATTTTAAAAAAAAAATTTAAGTTTTAACAATTGATAAGATCTGCTCTCATTCCAGGTCTGTTGGAAGATATCCCCTCGCCGGATGATTTCCTGAAAGAATTGCTCGGGTCTCTACCCTAAACTAGCGGTCCACTTCTAGTCTGCAGACTGCAGAACTGCCTAAGGCAGTCACACTAAAGTTATCACGCAGTACTTGCTACAAGCACACAACTAAGCACTACAAACTGTTCGCTTGGTGTTTTCAATGTTGTGACTCACACTATCTCAAGAATGAAAATATTTAAGAAAATAAAATGAATCACTCTTCAACAAAACTTCTCGAAAGTCACTTTAATCTTTGCAAAGTAAATTCAATATTGCAACTTTTTCTTCTCAGTGATAAAACTGAAATAAGGACAATTTGGTTTAAACTTGGTATATAATAACGGAAATGTATATCAGCCACATGTTAATTTTATAACTTCAAGCACCCTAACCTAGGGTGTTAAATGTTTAAACTTTTACTTAAAGAAGTTTATCCATAAAGATTTGTCATGTTTGTAAACTTATCATATCTATTGAAAGATGTTGATTTTCTCTTCATATTAAGAATCAAAAACTTGAAATTGTTCAGTACTGGAAATGAAGTTGTCACATTAACATTTATTAACATCCTGGTTTCTGCTTTCTGTATCCTGTGTTGTAATAGATTATTTTGAAAATATTGATGAATATTTAAATGTATTGTGGCAAATTTAGAAAGAAAATTGTAAACCATTGTGTTATTCATGGTAATAAATAAGAGAAACCATATGAATAAATAATTTGTATCATTACCAATTTTCTTGAAATATTATTGAATAAATTTTGGTCAACTTAATCAAGCTTAAAACGGTAGAATTAATACTTTGAAATGTGTAAGGTTATCCAGGGACTTATTTGAACTGTTGCTGCCCCTATATCAGCAGTGGGTTAAGGGCGATCTTTGAATTTAATGTTATTCTTTGAGAAAAGGACATGAATTGGGCAGTCAAACAGAGCTTTGTAACTGGACTGTTCTTCAATACTTTGTGAACATTTTATATTTATTAATTGATTATCCTGATCTTTGAAAATTTACTGTTAAAGTATGTAATCTTTTTCAATTCTGTTTCACGATGAAAAATAACAAAGGAAAGAACAAGATAGATATTGCTTCAATTTCAATTTCTGTGGTTTGGATTGTCAAATATCTATGGTATTTGCTTCAGTGCAGCGAGCTTGGCAAACAGTTAATATCTGCAGTGATTAATTTATTTGAGCTTCAATTGATGTGATGTTGTGGAGAATAAAATCTTATAAGTGATGAAAGTGTTATTTTGTTTGTATGTGCACTTATATTGTAATGACCCAGCGAGTTCCTCTTGCTGATAACACTCTTCAGAATTAGAAATATTGCCATTTAGATAGTTAACAAAAGTAACATTGTTATATTTTGGATCACACTTTCTGCAATAGTACACATTATGGTACTTTTTTCGGGACAAGTCCCTTACCGTCTGAGTAAGGCACCAACCAACAGCACTGACTGTACCAACAGCTTACCCATTCGGCCAAAGTGAGCTAGGGTACAGACCAGGGCCAAGATTTTATAAACTCTCTTAGCACTAAAGATAGTCGTAAGCCAATGTTAGTGTATGGTACTTACGACTGTCGTAGCACTAAGAGAGCTTCGAAAATCTAGGCCTAGGTGCGGAAGCATTTTCGAGGTCCGGGAAAAGTGCATCCCCCACTTTCTTAAAAAGCTGTAGCCACCCCTGATACAGACAGTGCTGGCGGTTGGTGCCTGACTCAAGGGTATGGGTTCAAATCCTGTAAGTGACTTGTCCCGAAAAAAGTACAAGATTTTGTGTTGTAGCAGATAGTGTGATCCCAAGTATAACAATGTTTCTCTTAAGCTTTGTCAGGATATGGAACACAAGGTGTCACACCCACAAGCAGGACTGAAAAGACCATTCTACATGTGTCAGGTTTAGGTGCAATGGTACACTGAATTTAAGCACACTACCACCCATGGTTTGTTAGTACCAGCCGATGATGATAAAGTGAAATACTGTTGAAAGCAGCGTTAAACCTCAAATCACCTCACCTCACAATGATGTTTGCCAAAAATGAAGTATGCACATAGCAGAAACAGCTTAAATTAGTTAGGATACCATTTAATGTCCACTCCTCACACTGAGATGACCACTGCCATTGGCGTTAAGCCTGGTGCCAAGCATGTGCTAGTTGGAATCTTAGGACAAGAAGAAGAATCCATTGGTCGGATGAAGTCCGTTCTTTTGCATGATACAGACGGGAGGGCAGGGATTCAACCTGAAGTCCAATTCGGAGGTGGATCCGTCATGGTGTGGGGTCGCAGTTCCTCTGATTGTAAGTTTGGCCTTGTCACAGTTACCAGTACACTAAATGGACAGAGATACCAGAACCTGATCCTGGATGGTTCTGTAGTTCCTCATTTCGACAACCATGCTCTCGCCACAGATCCAATCTTCATGGACAAAAATGCCTTACCACATATTGTACAAGCCACTGTTCAGCATCTCCAAAACAATGTTGTTGAGACATTACCGTGACCAGCCAGAAGTCAAGACATTAATCCCATTGAACATTTGTGGAACGTTTTGGGGGATGTAGAGTTAGAGCAAGGGACCCTCCAGTGTAAACCTTTCAGGAGTTTACCAATGCTTTGCATAATGAACGGTAACAGATTCCCCAACAGACATTCAGACGACAGGTGGCCAGCATGAGACGATGTGTGGAAAATGTTATCCGATAGCGAGGTGGTTACACCAGATATTGAGTTTACCAGTCATTATGGACCTTGACATATAATTGCCCAAGTGCCGTTAAACAATAACTCTCTCACTATGGACCTTGATAGTGTCTTTAACATTTCTGAACTGTGAATTTTCTCAGCATTTTTCCATTGATCTTAGTAGACTTTCATGCTACAATTGAACCTTCAATTAGTGCCCACATTCGGTCTTGTGTTGTAATCTTCAGACTTTGTTGACACTATATGAAAACATCATCAGACATCCTTTTATGGAATAACTGCTAAATATTGAAAATAGTTTACGGATGATCAACTTCTTTATATTACCCATAGAGATCGGGATACACAGGTAATTATTTTTGTGATATTCGCACATGTCTTTCGATTCTTTTGGATATTTGCATTTTAAAAAATTGGTATTTCGGTCTCCTAAAACATGTTACGTTATACTGAGAAATGAAAGGGAATGCTGGTTGCTGTAATGTGAGTAATTACATTCTTGCAACAGGTCAACTGGTCAAACTTAAGTATCTGCCATTTAGTAGAAAATCAATAGTAACAGCTCTATGAACCTTCAAAATCACAAATTTTCGAAAATGACATTGTCAATTTCAATCAAGTGGCCTACTGACGAAATTTGGTCAGTGTTAACTGTAATGACCCTTCTAAAACAAAGAGAAGAGTTTAAATAACGGTTGGAACTGGAAAGAATCAAAATGAATTAAAAATCGTGTTTTAATAGCCTCTTTACCAATAATAATAATAACTCAAGGATGGCGTTACACCAACCAGTTACTTCCTCATTTTTCAACATAAACGATGTTTTAATGTGAAAGTCAATCTGGTTATACAAACGATGTTTTTGACATATGAAACCTTAAAGTTATTTTGAAGTTAGGCAAAAGGACAATAATGATTTTTGGTAAAAGGCCAGTACCATAACAAGTTCAGTCCTAAAAGTCTACTTGAGTGATTTTTCCTTGAAGAAATCTGTCACAAAATATTCTTCTCATCCCTTGAGTGACTAGTTCAGTCAAATTATCGTTACGCTCCTGAATGATCACAATTTAGTTTTTAGCTTAACTTTTTTCCATGTGTATATATGACCGTGACATTTCGGTATAAGTTCTTATACCGTACGCGTTATCAAACAAGGCTGTCCATCTGAAGCTTGATAGGTGGGGTTGCTGAGAAAGAGAAATTTGAGAAATATAACAACGAGGCATGTACATGATCGCTGAGGTTTTATTCATTCACTTAGAGCGACATTAAATAAACACCAGATACAGACTCACTCACACCACTAGAGACACTGGCTTCAACGTCTACACGACTTCAACATGGGAACCTATTTAAGTTCCTTCATCTTGAAAGTTAAAATTCGTACAATCAACAACCAGTTATCTGAGACAAGAGGAGCATGCATAAAATCTTAGTCCATTTGGGTTTTACTGAAAGTTGAATATAATGAATAATCCTTAGATTTAATTTTTAAAAAAATCGAGTTAGCTTATTCGAGTTTGTTAATATAGAAACATTAGTCTATTAAAGGGACACCGCGTCGAGGGTAAAATGAGTCTTATCTTTATCTCACTAAGCTGATTAAAATGTCTGCTAACGTGTTACGCTTCATTTCACTGTCTACTTGCAGTAGTTTTTATTACCAATTACTTCAATTGTCTGAAATTCGATCTCTTTGACTTGTTAGCAGACATATTAATCAGCATAGGTACACATGATCTGATTTTCATTCTCGACGGGGTGTCCCTTTAAGCTGTTTTCGCTGTACGGCTCTTATCATATTGTGATTTCAGCGGCCCTTTCTTATGGTCCGATTTGTAGTTACGATCAACCAGTAAGCAACCTTTGTTGCACTGTGAGTACACCGAAGTTGCATCAATGTACATACAATTTGTGTCGATACTACAAGTTGATACTACAAGTTGATACTACAAGTTTTAACTTAAAAACGTACATTGTGAACGGGTCGATACGAGAAGTTTGTCACAGTACAACTTGAGTTGGATACCACAACTCGTTACAACAAATTTGACCGAGAACGGGCCAACTGATCTCTGTAAGATATGTTCAACACTTAGACGTTTAACAAAACTATATACCCGATAAAGATCAAGGCTCGTTCTTACAATACAATTTGTAGTTACGACTTGTAGAAACCAACTTCAGTTGCACTGTGATAACATCAAAGTCGCATCGACTTACCACATGGTGTAGATACAAATTGTTCGATACTACAGGTTGATACTACAAGTTGTAACTACAAGTCGCATAAAGTGAACGGCCCTTAACCAGTTGAAACACATATTGCATGAAGACACTCCAGGATGTTTACAAGTTGTTACTATTAATCGTACAGTGTGAACGGGACATTATTAAGGGAACATGCATGTTATTCCTGTTGTTAATCTTCCTTAAAGCAACTTTAAAGACCTCGTAGAAAATATATTTAATAGTAAAATTTCAAAAGACCAAAAGATATGAAATTCCAAAAGTAAATTTTAAAATAAAGTGGAGATGAAAATTTTAAAAGACCTCGGGCATTGAGATCCAAAATTAGATTTAAATTACCGCGGGTATGAACAGTTTAAAAGAATGTGAGACATGTTAAATGAAATATAATATAGTTCTTGTTGTTTACCGTTCCACAGAGGATAATACGATTATCAAAAGTCACCCATTGGCAAGAAACAAACATAAACAATATCTTATGGGAAAAGTTCACAATGTTGACCTCAAATTTCATAAAGTGTGATAATTCCATATTATAACCATCTTTAATCCATACAGTTTGAAAATATTTAGTATTTCCAAATCTCCCTTCAGCATGAAATGTGTTGTTTGTCGGAACTGTACACAGAATAGCTGTGAAATAAATAAAACACTATGTATACGAAACAATAACAAATAAACACGGTGGAAGAATGTAACAATACAATAAATAGGATGTGCATGGGCGAAGGCCAACTTCCCTCCGTAAGCATAAATCGTGCCGGTCTCAATCACTGGCTAATGTAAGCCTTGCCGCATTTCCGTAACTCTCCTGTGCTACAGTAGCAAAGCGAATTATGAAGTTCAGGTGTGGTGCACCGCTTCGCTAGCACAGAAACGTTTAAACAAATGCGGCGAGGCTTAAATTAGCCAGTGAGGGAGTCTGGAGCAAATTATGCCTTGGAAAGTTGGAGCAAAGATATGAACAATGTTATTTTCTCATTATGCAAAATTAGTAAGCCATTTTGTGCAGGTGTATTCCATGAAAGAGACTCTTCAACAGCCAACGATTGAAGAGTTCCTTTTAACTGTTTAAACTAAATTGTATAGACACTAAAGATCGTATCAAATTCACACACTCTTAAAGAAATTTAAAACACGTACATTTAGCTAAAAAAAAAATAAATATACCCCATATTTTCCCTTTAAGAACATTTTTAAAATGATATCATAAACAAATTCATATCTGTTTCGAAATCTAAGAAACGTTATCCATAAACAAACACATATTTTCTTTGGTAAAAGTGATGCAAACTTCACACTGATGACATTTACAGAAAATATGTACATTCAACTGTAGTGTGTATTGCACGACTTATAAATACTTAACTCTACCCCTGCCATTGACGAGAGCATGCGCCAACCTGCACAAAATAACTAGGCAGGCGGAGAGTTAACAACATAAGCGACTTGCAATAAATACAAGCACTGTCCAAGGCTAGGTTTTCGTTTAAGATAGCACTAAATGTATCATGTAATAAATAATTAAATATTGGGTTGGAATATCACGAGTTTAGGTTTGACGTCATTATGCATATTATGTCATATGACGTCACTACCCTCACGCAGTGACTACTGTCATAAAATATATATACTAGTTACAGCTATACGACGTTCGAGTTGGCAATACTCTCATATGTCATGGTCTGAAGATAGCGTTGTTTTTACAACTTTATGTTATAATATAGGTAGATATAATTTAATTATTGGATTTATATAATCGAGATTGTTTAGTTACATTGAAAAGCCTATGATGTTAATGTATGCCATTTATGTGGTGACGATTGAACATTCCACAATTTAAATTAGAGTGGTAACTTTGGAAAATTTGATATTTAATTACATAAAAGATGATAATACACAAAATGTCTACGCTGTTATGATGATGCAACTTTGAATTTCTTGGGTTAAAGTCGAATGTACGTGGTGACTAAGTTTAAATGATACTTATGGAATGTTCAAGTACTGTTAAAGATACTATTGCATACTATCAAAATAACATACACAATTGTACACAATGTTCCTTAGACTAACAATTTGAAATAAGCTTACAACTTGTTTGTACAATCTTCTAGAATGTGGCCTGTTTTCACGAGCCGATTTGTTGGTACAACTTGTAGTATCTAAATGTAGTTGTTTTTCTGAGAACAATCAATTTGTATCACCTCATCCATTGAATGAGACGACTCTACAAGTTGAAGCTACAAGTTGTTACGACAAGTCATAGAGTGTGAACTGACCTTTAAGATATTACATATTTCACCATACTTTCATTTGTATGAACCTGACTAGTGTAGAATACCCCAGCTGAATCGTTTAAAAAATACCCTTCATATCAGTCTATTCATCAGCTGGGATTCACGTAAGAAGGTGGAATATTTAAGTTATAAAATGAATTTGTTTAGTTACTTAAGGTCACTATGACTGTGGAACAGTATATTATAAAGTAAGTATAATTACCAAATTTAACGCCAATAAAAGAAAATCTTATTACAATGAAGCAAATATTTGCTAAATCTCATTAAAATCAGATCGTAATTCTGCACTAGTGGAACATAAATACTATATGATTTAAATGAGACTTATATTCGCTAAACTTTAACAATGAATCCCCAAAGTGTAAAACACATCGATATACACATTTAAAAGTCAATTAACATCTTCATAAGTATCTGAAAAAAAGGAATGCTTAGTAATTGCGTAACAAGTCGTCAAACTATTGTAAAAACACGTGTGTGACAAACCGACAAAATGATGGCCCGGATATCATTTAAACAAAGTATTCAACATAATCTATGCATTCACAAAACAAACTGTACATTTTAATTTTTTGATAAATGCACAATCAATGCTATGTCTTTGGTTCTCCTGTACCGTATACACAGTAATAAATAAATCCATGCTTTATACACCAAGGACAATTGTTCAATCCAATTAGAAGAAATACGTCACTCCAGTATCCACGAAAAGAACACATTGTAGTCATTGTGGACACGGCCCCCACAGCTTTTGATACGATCCCCGTCACTGATCATGTGACCTACTCGGCACTGAAGTAAGAGTTCTGCATGGAATATAGTTTGTCTATTGGGTTGATGAGAGGCCCTGTTGAGGTGATGTGAGGGTGGGGGGCCCCTTCGTTCATCAACATCTGATCTATGGATTCCACCCCTTCTTCCATGGGCATTGGTGTTTCTGGGTACATGCTTTCTGGCAGTCCTTGAACTGTGAACATGCTTCCTGTGGAAGAAGGAGAATTTTTATTAATAATAATGATGTAATCATAATGTAGGTAATAATGATGCAATTAACAGATGATATGTAAAAGTTGACAACGGAATCGTGTGTATTTTGTATATATGGTAAAGATAAAAAATCACACTTATGAACCTGTGCCGTGTTCAAGATAGGTTTCAAAGTTATCGCTCAAAGAGCGATTACTTTGAAACCTATCTTGAACGCGATTGCTCAATGTAGCGCTACGTAGCAAGGCGAGCAAACTTTGAGGAATTTGCACTGTGTCGTTCAAGAGAGAAGAAGCGCTCATTGAGCGCTACATTGAGCGCTACATTGAGCAATTGAAGCGCTCGCTGCTATTGAACGGGGCGCAGATCAGCATTCATTTAGATAATAAATGTCCGGGAATTTAGAGGGAGGGAGGGAGGGGAGAGTGGGGGAAGAGGGGTCAGTGAGGGGCCGCACATGTGGTAGTATGTTCAGCAAAAGGTAGGCCTATACTGTTAGTTCAGGTAGACAATATGAATAAAACCGCTGTTATTAGCAAAATAAATAGCTAGATGGAGAAAAGATTTAGTTGGTATAAGTGACAGAGAGTGACTAATGATATGTTGTTGTTGTTGTTGTTTTTGTTGTTGAGACAAAGTAATCAGCTGTATTGGTGCAACAACCTTGTAACATTTATTACAATTAATTACACAGATAATGCGATATCTATAAAAAGTTAACATATTTTGTGTATCCTAATTGTTTTGTAACAAGACACTGTACGACTGAAAGCGGATTGATTATGATGTTTATCACTAATGTTCATTAACTTGTTTCAATAATCAAAGAAACTTGGCTACGACATTAAGTAAAACATACTCAATGAAGAAACTAATGCCATTTGTTGGTCGTGTTTATGAGAATATGACATGTGCTTGCTTTTCAGGTTCTCGTGATTTCATAAGGCAGAATATGAACCCGTGGTATATCAAATGGTTTTCGTTAGAAGGTTTGAAATGCACTCAAAAACTATCCCACAATTACGGGTTACTTTATCTCACAATTATACATAATTTCTTTTCGTGGAATCCAAAATAACAAGGAGCCTAGGAAGTGGATTTTTAATATGGAAAAGTGTATAGTGTAGGGCCCAGGAAATGGATTTCTAAAAATAATGTTCAGGTTATATAAATATGCATACAATATAAAATATATATACAGTATGAAGGAAACATTTGTAAAGTTTATTCGTCGTAAAGTACTATAATGTATATGAACAAGAAAATACTGCTTCAAGGTCGAACTGGTTTTATTCAAGTAAACTATGAACATGGTAACGTGCAAGTATACTGGTAATATTAAAGAGGGGGTTCTATCGGGGTATTTTTGCAGGATCGAAATTCATGTTTATAATTTACATGTGTTTTATTATCCAAAAGTTTGAGAATTAGCAAAAAGACATTTTCTCATCATTTCAAGTAATGCCAATAAACCAAGATGGATACTGTTGATAGATCTTTCCCTTTAACTCAGTCGAGGGGGTTGCTCATAAGATGTTATTGAATGCGGTACAAGAGGAATTAACTTTATTTATTGTAGTGAGACGTCAAATGCAACACCAACCTTGGTGACTGGGGTGGTCAAACGGCCTGGACTGTCCATTGTAACCTTGATTGTCCGTCATAGGAGGCAAATCTGAAATCATCACTGTTGGACATAAACACCTTGCACATCTATCATTATTTAATTTCATCTTAATTATCCAATTTTTTATTTTATTTAATAACTATTATCACTACCAACCATGAACATACTAATTTTAAAGTCGAAATTTGTGTACATGCATTTGTTAAAGAACTCATTATTTTCTAATTGTACTCATTTAGTTAATTAATAAATCTTAATCAGTGGCAAGAAAGTGAAAGATAAAATACAATAATGAAACATGTACTTTAAGAGTTGAGTTTACCATAAGAGCCATAATTGTAAAACTGTCACTTTTATGACGAATACCCACTTTTTGCAAATAATGTTAATGCATGTACAAGTATTTGTATAAGACATTACAATACTCACTTGCTAAAACACTTTCATCACTGTCAGGGTTTAAACCACCGTCTGAAGAAACACATAAACAAAGACAATTAGACAAAATTGGACACTTGAGTAAGTCCAAAAAGAAAGAAATGTGCTGGGATTGACAAGAACTTGAATGATCTCATTTTAAGGTATAGGAATATTTGAACGACACTGTATTGCAATGTATTCGTTGTAAATTCAGAAAAATCATTCTTATCCCTATACATATGAATTGATAGATAAATTTTAAGAAACGATTTCATTTGTCATGATGGTGATGATGGTAGAAACTTGAATGCAATAATAGGGTATCTTAAATGAAAAATACTTACAATATTAATGAAAATAAACATCTAATTAAATCTATTTACTACTTCAATAGTTGCAAACAGACTCTCGTCCGTATCATCAAGAAATAATCATGCATCATCATTGTATTCTTTGTGATAAACAACATTGCCTTTAATTTATCACTATTTATTACCATACACCCAAATATGTCAGCTACAAATAGAAATAGATATGGAGATAAGTGATCACCTTGTCTACGACCCGTTTCATTTTTAAAGAACTTAAATACATGGCCATTGTGTATCAACTAGAAGTTGTGTGATATGTTAGCACACACGTCCAGCTTATAATTTGTAACTTAACTAACGTAAATAAACATGGTTAAAAGATAACTTTTGAAAATTAGAAAAATAAAGTGTAAGTTTCTGTACCGGAATATTCACCTGAGGAGTCGCTATCGTCATCAGACTTTTTCCTTTTCTGAGATTTTTGTGATTTTTTGCCATCCCCGTTAGTGTTGTTGTTGTTTTCCATATTCTGTTTTCGAGCAATTTTCTTCACCTAAAAAAGTAAATAGATACCATATTATAACATTTGTCAACATGTTTAATGTAGTTTGAAATACATACAAAACATAAGTTTTAAATGAATATGTCACTTAGAAAAGAACAATGTTATGGATAACAACTTCTCAATTGGTTTTCTCGTGTGTCTATGTTATTTCTTGCCTCTCCTTCATATTTCACGTACCGCATAGGAACATGTCCACCCTCCCCTAATTTTAAAACCTATCATGAATAGACTGAAACAAATAATTGTATAATTACACCAAAAATCATAAAAGGGTATATTTATTGTAATGAGAACACTGACCTTTGCCCTCTGATTCTGAAACCAGACTTGAACCACTCGCACACTCAAACCAGTCTCCGCTGCCAGAGACTCGCGCACCTGCAAAGGTAATAATAATGATTATGGTGACCTAACACTCATAATAGTACGTAATTCTGTTGACTATAATAATGGCACTGACGAAACCATTCGCTGTCCTTGCTGGTGTAGAGAGATGACAAGGGGATGGTTGAGCAAATGCTTGTATTATACCAATTTCAAGACACATGTATCTCAAGATAGATATAGATAGATAGACAGAGGTAGATATGTAGATAGATAGAAAGATAGATAGATAGACAGACAGACAGATAGAGATAAATATGCAGAAAGATATATATATATATATATATATATATATATATATGATAGATATGTATACAAATATATGATAGGTATATAGATAGATATACAGATAGATACACATATATACAGAATATAGACTCACGGATAGATAGATGAATACATTTATACACAGATAGTTACATAGACATATAGTTAGATGATTGTATGAGTTTATGTGTATATTTTCAAGGTTCATAAATACATTTTTTATAATATGTTCAAGGTCAAGTGTCTTGGAAACAGTTCAGGTGTCAACATTCTGAGATCGAAAGTAGACGTATTGCCCGACTCTCCCAGCTGGCGCTGCAACCCAAGACAACAATACTGTCTATGTTACACGGCGCACACATTTTCCGTTTGACTTTATAAAGAAAGTGCTATTGTTAGCAACAGTGAATGATTTTCCCTAACGCCACATGCAAGTCTTTTGTACTGATATAACTTGCACCAAGTAACTGCCTCCATATTGAATTCTATCTTATGTAATGGGTGCACTGCAGGCAAATATCGATGTTGATGTGAAATGTTGGTGTTAATTCTAAAGTTGTTGGTAGTGGTGTTGATGTTTAAGTTGGCGTTGATATTAATGTTGATGTTGATGTTGATGTTGATGTTTTTATTGATAAGAACAGGAATATTTGATATTGATATTAATGTTGATATTGATGTTGAGATTGATGTTGTCGTTGAGATTGATGTTGTCGTTGAGATTGATGTTGTCGTTGATGTTAACGTCGACGTTTATGTGGATACTGATGTTGATGTTGATGTTGATGTTGATGTTGATTTTGATATTGATGTTGATGTTGATGCTGATGTTGATGTTGATATTGACGCTGATATTGATGTTGATGTTGATATTGATGTTGATGTTTGTGTTGACGTTGATGTTGATGTGGATATTGATGCTGACGCTGATGCTGATGTTGATGCTGATGTTGATATTGACGCTGATATTGATGTTGATGTTGATATTGATGTTGATGTTGATATTGACATTGACTTTGACGTTGATGCTGATATTGATGTTGATGTTGATGTTGAAGTTGATGTTGATGTTGATGTTGATGGCTGAAGTTGATGTTAACGAACAGCTATGTAACTCCTCCTAATGTTTTTCCTACCACTAATCACAGGGCCAGAATATTTCACAATGTATGGAAATGTGCACAAAGTACATATAACGAAGGAGAGTATAATTTGAGAATTTTCTAAAAAAGATGTAAAGAAAATACACAAAATACGAAATTGAATTGCAAATTGTACAAAGTGTACAAATATATTTGTTCGACATTTTTTGGGATTGATTTCGTGGGACTGTCTGAACATCTCGAAGAATTATTTGACAAGGTTTAGGGTTAATATGAAAGGACGGTTTGAACTTACTTTTCGACAAGATTTGGGGTTAATCTCGAAAGACTGTTTGAACCTACTTTTAAAGTTTTTGGGGTTGATTTCGAAGGACTGTCGGAAATTTTTGGTTGCTCTGGGGTTGATCTCGAAGGACTGTTTGAATTTACTTTTCAACAAGGTTTGGGGTTAATCTCGAAGGACTTTTTGAACTTACTTTTCGACAAGGTTTGGGGTTGATCTCGAAGGATTGTTTGAACTTGCGCCTTTGACTGGTGGTGAGGATAGTGCGTGGACGCTTAGGACCTTTATTCGGCGTGTCGTGGAGGTCGTCATCGAACCCGCAGTCGCTTGTGTCACCTGCAGGAAAAATAAGGATCAGCTTCAAAGAAAATCGAATGATGTTGTGAGGTCTCAAATGGACTGAAGACAGGGGCGCCAGAAAATATTTATAAAGAGAGAATACCAGCGGTAATAAATGTGAGGATTGAAAATGTAAAGTGAACTAAAAGAAAGATTCGTGAAAAGTTGAAGGGGGTAGACCAAATGTAAGTCGGATGACCACCCCCAAATTTTAAGCTAGGTAAGAACATATAATGAGTAAAATGTGGAGAAACAACGTTCATCATTTCTTTTTTTCATAATGGTGTTACTATACATGAATTACTCCAGATTGGAGATGATATTGAGGCAATAACTGTCACTTGCCGTTTTACTGTTTTAAAAAAAATGCCATAACAACATAAATCTTTTTAAAGTAAAATTTTACCAATTGTTTTGGTCCTTTTTCATGAAAATGGTGTTTACGTATATTTTTCCGAAAATGTTATCACAAAACAACCATGATATTACTATTACATGCTTATATATTTTTTTAAAAATAAGAAAATACATAAAAGGTCAACTCACACTCACTTTTGGGGCTGAGTGGCATCATACTGAATTCCTTTTCGAAGTCCAGTCTACAGAAGAGCTGACCATCCTTGACCACGAACTGGTCACCTTTCTGGAGCTGATGACCACACATAACGCAGACGAAACAAGGGAGATGGTATACATAACCGAGAGCTCTCATCACTAGTTCGTTAGCAGGAATTGTCTGTAGACACCCGTTACATTTGGCCCCGAACATTCTGCAAGGGAAGAGGTATTGTTTTATAAACCCAGTTACATTTGGCCCCGAACATGTTGCGACGGAAGATGTGTTGTAAATAGAATATGTTACATTTGGCACCGAACATTCTGCAAGGGAAGATGAGTTGTAAATAGAATCTGTTACATTTGGTACCGAACATTCTGCAAGGGAAAATGTATTGTTTATAGAATATGTTGCATTTTGCCCCGGAAATTCTGCAAGGGAAGATATATTGTCCATAGAACTAGTTGCATTTGGTACCGAACATTCTGCAAGGGAAGATGTGTTGTTTATAGAGCACGTTACATTTGGTAGCGAGCATTCTGCAGTCCCTAAGGGAATTGTCCAGAAAAAGTACAATAATCTGTGCTTAAATGTGGTAAAATTAAATAGTTGTAGAAACAGCTCGCAGAATAACAATCAAAACGAAGATTGAAATCATCTTTAAGTTTATTTATTTCAAATTTATAATTAATGAAACTGACGAAAGGTAAGAATATGAGATACAATTTGGTTGAAAGAGACATTTCAGAGAACCCTCAGGTAAAGTGTATTTAAAGGGGCAGTAGCACGTTTTTTTCGCTCAAATAAGTCGATGAAATGTATTATAAAAGTTGTTTTACCCTCTAAAGTAAATTCGAATGCCATAAAAAAAAAAATTTAAAACGATACGGTAAAAGGCATTATAGATATAATTTTTCAATTGAACTATGTTAATGATTGTTAATTCCAATAGTAAAATATTTTTACAAGATTTCAGATATTCAAAGGATATTACATAACGCTCCACGAACGTTATTTAAGTTCAAATGTGTTGTTCAGACAAACACAATTTTATTTCATTTTGATATCCTGTTACGAATGTCGATTATGGGAAAATCTAAAAATTCATTCAAATAAATTAATATCCGTGTCCCGAAAGAAAAAATATATATTTGTTTGTGATAACTACAGTAATATTAATTTCCTCTTGCAAGCTTCGGGTTCGAGTGTATTCTTCTAACACAGAGTGAACAAATGAACCTAACAATAACGTCATGGCGTTAATTGGAGTTGAAATAAACAGGCCGTGAAGAGAGAATTTGCGATATTCCAGCAACGGATCTAACGAATGGACAGAAGTAGTGCAAATTGTCCTAACAAAACGAATTCAATATATTTCTACCTGTGAACTAAGTCACCTACAAACGCATTAATATACCTGGGCTACACCTGCTCGCGATCAATGTCTTTCTTCGAACTCGGTGCAATTCATTAGCGAGTTATCTCCCTTAATTTTCTCATTATAACTGATAATATGCATACCTCATAACGGAACAAATAACAAGAGAGTTTCCTGAATTACATGAATTAGTGTAGAGGAGTTTATTCTCGGTGTGAAGTCACATATTGGTGTGATTAACGCCCAGGTGAGAGTTTTACCTGTGTTACCTGTACAGGTGTGATGGATATGAAATATTGTTGAATGCTTAGAAAGAAATGCTTTATATATTTGCATTTCCTGAATAGTTGAACAATAACCGGAAATTACTAGAAATGCTCAAACGAGTTACCAAAATTAGTCATTATGTTCTTCTATAAACATCTATTATGCTGCAGCTAAATTTAAACATATCTTTTAATTCACGTTTTATTCATCACCATAGGTTGATAACTTTCTCAAATGTTTTTAAAAATTATAGACAGGTACAACATGTATCCTTCATAACGGAGACCAACTGCAAAATAACTCACAAATTGATAAAACGTAGAGCTAAAGTTATTTTGGAACTGGCATTTTCATACATTCACATTGAAAATATTTTTTTTCAAATTTAGCAATAATCATTTTCTCGACGTGGGTGATTTGCAAAGATTTGACTAGACATTGCAGTATCATAGAATAACACCGCTAACACCAACCAAACAATTTGACATCAACGAACTCATATGTGTCAAATCTGAAAAATATCTTCTTCAATAAAACCCATATTAATAATAAAACAACTACGAGCCACCTGACTATGCCACCACGCCAAACAACCAACAGAAAAATCATCCTGTCAAAATGAAATTTGACAAAGCGGGGAGGCTCGGTGTTTTCTATCATGTCTAGCTGAGGAGTAACAGTTTTGAGGACTGGAAGGGTGACTTCAGCCAATTGCAAGGGACATTAATCACAGGTGGTGGAAGAAGCATTGAAATATTCCCTGACGTTCAAACTGGTATAGCTGATATGATATGATGTGGCAGATATAAATGACAAATCCTTGGCAAACATTCCAGAATATTGAAGCAAGGGTATTCGTCACCGCGTTGAACATGGCAAAGTCGGTATGGGGGATATCTGTCGTGTGAGAAGTCACAGACTTGTTTGCTCAGCACGCTCGCATCGCAAGGACAGAGATATCTGCAGCCGCCCTCCACCTCCACGGACAATAGCGATGAACAATAGTTCTGTCATGTGGAGATGGTAAAGCGACAATACATGATAAAGCGTGTTGATATTATCATTTCATGTTGATATTATTATTTCCTCGAGTAAAATAAATGAACAATAGTTCTGTCATGTGAAGATGGTAAAGTGATGATAAATGGTAAAGCGTACTGTTATTATCATTTCAGTGAGAAATAAATAAATGAACAATAGTTCTGTCATGTGGCGCGTTGATATTATCATTTCATCGCGTAAAATACACGAACAATAAGTTCAGTCATATGAAGATGGTAAAGTGATGAGAAATGATAAAGCGTACTGTTATTGTTATTTTAGTGAGAAATAAATAAATGAACAATAGTTCTGTCATGTGGCGCGTTGATATTATCATTTCATTGCGTAAAATACATGAACAATAGTTCTGTCATGTGGATATGGTAAAGTAGTGATAAATGGTATAGCGTGCTGTTATTATTATTTCAGTCAGAAATAAATAAATGAACAATAGTTCTATCATGTGGCGCGTTGATATTATCATTTCATCGCGTAAAATACATGAACAATCGTTCTGTCATGTGGATATGGTAAAGTAGTGATAAATGGTATAGCGTGCTGTTATTATTATTTCAGTCAGAAATAAATAAATGAACAATAGTTCTGTCATGTGGCGCGTTGATATTATCATTTCATCGCGTAAAATACACGAACAATAGTTCTGTCATGTGGATATGGTAAAGTAACAGTACATGGTAAACTCACTAAAATGTGTTGATATTATCATTTCACAGAGCAAAAGAAATTAACAATACTTTGGTCACGTTGAGATGGTAAAGCGACAGTAGATGGCAAAGTGTGTTGATATTATCATTTCATCAAATAAAATAAATTAACAATAATTCTGTCATGTGACTATACATGGTAAAGCGTGTTAATATTATCGTTTCATTTACCAACAGGAAAAAACAATATTTATGTCACCTGAAGATGGTAAAGCGACGATAAATGGTAAAGGGTGAAGATATATAATAAAGTTGGTTTTCAGAATAGACAGGTTTGGATATGACAACATGTAAACAGAAAACTATGAAATTATTTATTTATATATTTGTTGCTGTAGTATATGTTAAACATACGTTTTTCCATTGATAAACCATGCATGAATTCATGCTATATTAACATAAATCTATGCTATACTGACTTTTTATCTTTGATGAATTCATGCTATATTAACATAAATCTATGCTATACTGACTTTTTATCATCGATTAATTCATGCTATATTAACATAAATCTATGCTATACTGACTTTTTATCATTGATGAATTCATCCTATATTAACATAAATCTATGTTGTACAGACATGTTCATCATTGATAAACCATATGCCATATCAACATACATATCAAAGAATAGATTATGTGTACATATATCAACCTACAGACAGTCAAGCAGCAGTGCCTAGTATCGACTGTCTCCCGGAGTTTCTGCACCCCAGATCCAGGCATAGCATATCTCTGATTCTGTGTATCAATCTAAATATGTCAAAATGTCAAGATTATCAATTTTTTAATTGTGTAATGTAAAAATGTGTAATTATCGAAGTTTTATACTGGTATAGATGTTTTAACTTTCCTGGAGTATTTATAAATTTTAAAATAATTTCATATTTAACTTTGAATATACTGGGCGTAGAAACATATGTATGTCAATTAAACTTATTTGCATATAAATCTACATTATTATTTTGCTGAGTGAGGAACGAAGAAAACATCTTAAGAAGATTATAAAATTGCAAGATTAAAACATCTTCATGCTTTTGTTTAAAATTCCAAATGATATTTGAATTAATGAGGTTATAATATCATTTTGCTCCTGTAAAAGTTCTAAACAAAAATTATGAATTTGTTTCAGATTGAAAATATTGAATAGTTTACATAATTTCATGTAATTGTGAAATTTATATCCAAACTACCTTGGAAAAAGAGAAGATCTGCTTAATGATTTAGTGTGATTTCAATATTTATAAGGTGTTATTAGCACTGAAATATAGCCGATTTATATAGAAGACGTTTAAGGGGTATCAGTGCATTAAGTTACTCAATTTCGTTCATTTAAGTTTGTTTTTAAATTTATAAAAGTGAACGAAAGTAATAAACTTTTAATAAAACTATGGATCAACATCTGGGTATATCAACACCAAGAACAAATTCATTTAAAACACAACTGAAATTTCAAGATCTACAAGTTTGATTGAAGGAAAGCTAATACCCTCAAACGTTGCCGTGGTGTTCATAAAGACAGGGAATTGAATTTAATCAAATCGCAGAGAAAACAATGTGATGTCGGAGTCGGTAGCATTCGCGTTTATTAACTCCCGTAGCATCGAGCCCTTATCAAGGAAGATCCAATATTGGGTAGGAGTTTTTCAGCGAAATAAAATTTTCACAGATGGGCGAAAATGTCAAGTTTTCTGACGTCGCATCGTGCTGGAATATTGCAACTCGCCAAGTTATTAATTCTCAATCGCTAACGGTGACCAGCTAGGCGACAGAGTGACAGTTACCGTGGCTGAACCATACACTGTGGGGATAATAAATGACGGAAGAGAAGGGGTGTGTTTAAACTAATAACATCGCCACAAGTCTCAGTGGCTTTATGTGTCCATAGCTTCCTACAGTTATGAGGACGACGGTAAATGAGGCGGAATTCAAGTTATTTGCACCGTGCAAATTATTAAATCTTCTTTGCACCATGTTCCTATGTTCTTGCAGCTGCTTTATTAATTTCGGTCTTCTGTTCCTGACTTCTGACCTATTTTCAGAATCCTGTAGGCAATAATCTAACTCATTAATATCGCAGAACAAGGAAGAGTCGTAAGTCAAAGAAACTGGGCATTTCGTGGGTGTTTTATTATCTCTTTTTGGCATAATGTTAAGCAAATAGCCAAATTTCAGAATGGTATTGGTTGTTGGGACTGGTTTTGTATTAATTTGGCCAATCAGAGCTGAATGTTGAATTCACCAATTGATCAGAAGAAGTTCCAGAGGTAAAATATGTTCCTCATCTTGGAATATAATAGCTGATATTTTACAGCTTGTTGGGTTGAACCTAGCAGGCACTTTATTTTATCAGTTTGAAGTTTGAAAAAATTCAGATTTCAGACAATAAGAGCATGATTTTGGAACATTCATTACATCGTATTAAACGTTTGAAAAATTGGGTGATTGAACATTCCAATGCGTCAAGGAAATTAGGAAACATCAAACTATAAAATACGCAGGTCGTATCTTAGTACAGCTATGTTTTTTCTTCAAATGTAATGTACCGATACAGCAAAATTGTAATTAGGAAATAAAACTGAAAAAGTTCATATCTGTAGCACGTTTTTTGTATATTATGTTTTCTCAAATTTGCCATATAGTATTAAGGTTTATACATTATATTGTTACTTTGGAGGGTACAACATCGCATTACACGACCCGATAAGCCGCATCCATAGAAAATGATGCGACGTACACATACAGTGGTGTGGAACTCTTTAAGAATTCAAGAGTTCGGACAGCAAGGTGGTTGACCATTCCATCATGTCGCTATAATTAAAACTATATTCTGAGTGTAAGGTCACTTGAACTACACTTGCACCCCCTTGTAGTTCAGCAACTTTTTCAGAAACACCGATTAAAACACATCCTCTTTCTATTCAGAACCATATGTGTTAATATCTCAACACGATTGTGACCCTTGCAGGTTTCCATAATAAACCACCCGTGTATTGGCGGGTGTGAAATACATCCTCTTGCGTTCACAGCTTCAAACGCCGATTAGCGGAGCCGGTAAGCCAAGACACTTGAAAGAGAGACCTGTTCCCACATTTCTTATCCCCCTTTTGTATCCCCTCCCATCCCCCTCATCCAAGAGGGCGCTCTACCCCCAACTTATCAGCGATCCCACACCTATCAAACGCAATGGAGAAATCCTGCAAACATGGTATCAGGGAGACCCAAGAGATTCCTTACATTAAATCATATGCAGAGAGCGCCTCTGACGTTTGTATATCATAAACATCCCAAGAGCAACTCCCATGATTGTTGGCGGGCTACTGCCTGTCTCGTACATTTCCCGTTAAGATACAACATCAGAGCTCCGTCCCGACTTCAAAGAAAGCTCAACTTAAAGTGTGACACACGCGTAAACACATAAACAGATTTTAGAGACTATTCAGCCGGGGTGTTGAGGTTTTATTACATCACACAGGTGCATAGACAATACAGGAGTATGTGTGATCGTCAAATAGAGGGGCGAATAACTTCAAACGGTTACCTTGTTAGTGGGATGTATCAAACTGGCATAAACACGCTTCGTCTTTTTGTTGTCTCTTCGACCCGTAATGACATCCTGGCGTCATAAGGGTTAAAGGTCCGGGTTGATTTTTTGTAAATCGTTAATTTTGTACTTGAAAGACATTTGGTTAAAAAATGTGTTGCACTTTGTCACTTCTATCCATTTCTATGCCAGTGTTTTAAGCTTTCATTCCATTATTTCAGCTTTACAGAAATTATACAAAATGATTTTTGTGTATTGATCTTAGTTTTTAATATCTTGAAATCGAAATATTTTTATGTATTACATTTTTTTATTTTGTAGTTTCGGTGTAATTATTTTGTATAACTTTAGAATTAATTTGTAAAATATCACAATTTTATTGATATTTTGGTAGCCATATTAATATCATAACACAAGTTATATCAATCAAATCCAAAATTCAATTGTGGCATCAACATACTAATATTTTGTTACAAGAGTAAATTAAAATATTATACAAAAATAGATATTGATAACCAAACAAATTCAATTATATATACATGTCATGTTACAAAACTAATATAATATTATGTGAACACATATGGTAATATAAACAGGATACTCGAGATTACTTATTAAATATGGTTTCACATGCTCAAGTAGACACAAAGATCGTGTAATGTGATATGTTATTCTGATTGATTAATTCTTTAAAATAGAAACTTCAAAAGTGAGATTTTGAGTCATAATGTATTTAAGTGACGCATAAGCATCAACTCAAATATACAAACATTTACTGTATATACAATCGTGAGCAATGTGATATCAAATCTGGTTCAAATATCGAATTTTTGCAAAGGTTTACTCAGGAAATAACTCTTAGCTGTTGGCAACACATAAAGCTTGTTTGTACTTTATGAACTCTCTAAAGTGTCAACAATTTCCCCCACAAACTGAACAATGGTGGGTGGTCGTGTTGTGCATTGTGTACAGACTCGCAGTCACTTACAGGATTACAGCCACAGAACATATTGTTTCTGTGGCACCAACGGTGCCGGTCGTTCCAACTCGCCAATCTGCCGCATCAGTTAATGGTAGAGACAATGACGAGATTAGCTTCCACACGGGTTTTACATTTGGAAAGGCAGCACAAACTGTGTACATTGGCCAAAAGTTGTTACAGAGAGAATAAACGTCGGTTCAGAGACACGTTCAGAGTGAATAAACGTCGATGGAGAGACAAGTTTTCTTTGCAGTTCAGTTGCTAATCCTTTCCGTATGTTTTCACTGAACACAGCGCCGCGACACTGGTTCGATATCTGGTTGAGTACAATTATGCAAATACTAAGTGCACAATAAAGACACAATTAGCTTGCTTCCACAGATGTGTTGAAGCAATAGAGGCAATCAATGGACAGTGAAGCAAGCTCGGAGAAACAACATCACCGTCTGAGGCATCCCCAGAATCCAAACTGGAGAAGATTACAGTTTATTTCTTCTTTCTGATCGTCTTCCTGTTTATTTACAGAGACGTGGGTGTCAAACGAAGCCATTCATTTGGCTAACACGCTAATTAGGAATCTGATATGCTTGACTTCGTCTGCTAACAGAACAGTTGATGTCGGTGTCCCAAACCATTCCAAGTCTAGAACATCCTTTCTGTCTTCCAGCTCGTAAAAACACGGCCTTTTAAAAAGCTCTTGGCCTTTTGCGAGTTCCCATTATATGAATGTGCAGTTTGCAATAGGAAGCCGTTGTGGACACGTGGGCATTAGCATGACAAAAGTGGATTTATCGCACTGTCAAATGGTGCATTCCAGAGATGCGCCGGCACCATTGTTTCTCAACACCTGCACTCATCAACGATCCATAGAAGCATCAATTCCAAGAACTTGGAACCATTAATTCAGCGAGCGGAACCCTTCAAAGTGACTCCCATACAACCGGTCCAGCTTTGTATGAATTGTCATGTTATGCTCCAAGACAAAACGGTTCTGTAACCGGCTCTCTTCAAGAGAATTCGTCCAATAAAATTTATCACCCTTACTTTTTCTTATTGCTTATTGAACACGTTGCTTTTATATTTCCATATGGCTACAATAACACGCTTCACACCTTTATAGCAGACCGTTATGTGCGATTGATGTATTTATTTCGTTGTTTTATTTCTGGAATAATGTTGTTTTTATATGTTGTTGCGCCTCTTATAATCCATGCAATAAGCATTTTTACTTTGAGGAATATAATGTTTACGATTGTTTGTTTTGTAAGTGTGCCCAGTTTACGGTAAATTCTAGCAATGATTATGGATAACATAACACAGACAGAACAATGTTTCCTTTCCTTTGATCATATTTAGCGATACCAAACGCTTAGTTAATCGATTACCGATAAGTCATAAATATGAATTGATTTGTGAGTAAAACCGAATTCCATGTGTTCCATAAATTTGAAACCAATCGTGAAATAAATTTCAAAAGGTTCTGAGAATAACATATGTTTGTTTCAGTTTTATTCTTTAAATTTCTCATGCGTCATTTCCAATGAAAAAATCCAACCTTTAAGGTAGTGAACAGAATGCCTTAGATATAAACAGTGTTTTTGATGCAGCCTATACTTTTACATTATACCTTTTTAAATATTGTTTTACTAGTAAACTTCAATCTTACAATTTCTTTTGTTTCGAAATTCATATTCGGTTTCAAATTTATATTTTAACTTTCGAAAATTAACAAGCAGAACAAAAAAAACAAGGTATTTCATCACTTTTATCGACGGTTTATACATGAAGTTGAATGATACAAGTGACTAACATCAAATGTTTCATGAACATAGGAATTATTGGGGGTGAGTGGAATGGGCGCAATATTGTGAGGAAAGAAAGTAAGAACAGTATGGAAGCACAATGCTGTCAACATTAGGACCAATTGTGTACAAATATCAAGCAAGTTGAATATAATGGTGATCTTGTCCTTGTATAGCATTAAGAAACAGTTTCCGAAAATATTATACAATAACATAAACAAAACTTTTTTTACAAACAACGCATAGACGAACCAAGGTAAGGATGGGTGGGTTCACATATTGAAAGGGGGGAAGGGGAGGGGAGGGGTGTGAGGTGTTAGGGGTGAGGGGTGAGGGTGTAAGGGAGAGGGGAAGGGGTATGAGGGGGATGGAGGGGGGGGGGGGGGGGGGGGAGGGGGGGGTGTATGGGTCCATCCAATTCACATGCAAATATGTTCAAGGGGGACAGGCGGAGGGGGCGCCATTGCTACGAGTCCAGTGGTAGATCTCAGTTGAAACTGACCCTGTCAAGATAACACATCAATAATCCAGCATGGAGCTTCACATGTCACATATTCAATACTACTACTTTCATATACAGACATGTGACAGACCTCAGATGGACTAGATATGAGCAGTGACATATCGCTAGTATATGTGAAACCTCCGTACACTTTATTCATTATTTAGGTGAATAATCTTCTTTGTTAATTTGAAAATTTACCTTTTTTAAATTTGGATATATGAATGCAAGATGTTTATTGAATTGTATTTATTTTTTAAGCATGAAATTAGAATGATTAGACTGTAGTGATCTGCTGATGTTAAATCTGAAATCTTAACACAATAAAACTTTTAAAATATTGAAAAAATGTTGGAAAAAAACATATTCATTATGTAGAAGTTTATGTTCAAATTCATAATTTATAAAAAAATTATTAATGATTCATTGATTTTTAAAAATGAAAATCCTCACAAACTAAATATGTTTTAAACGTTAACAAAGAAAAGGTCATAACCAACGTTAAACCAAAGTAAATTACAATTTTCATTTAAAATGAAAAATGAAAATAGCATCATAATGTTGCAAAGTTCATCAAAAGAAACATATTATATAAAGAGGGAAGCTAAATATGAGTCAAACAGAGAATAATGCTGAATAATAAAATACTTGAAAGAATTGAAAACTCTTTATTAAAAATCGAATATAAAATTCCTTGTCGG